>CALYBW010000034.1:0-126130 GCA_944452665.1 Stenoptilia bipunctidactyla
TATAAGTAAAGATAGGTAGAAACTCCTATACTATTTTGAGCTCAAGGGACAGATTTGACACAAGATAAATATTATTACTCAATTTGTACTGTATGTAAGTACCTATTTGTTTTAATTCGTTTAATCCTGACTGAAAAAGAGTGCCAAGTTTTTTTCCGCCGGTTTTTTTGTCTCTTGGTCTACTGTATATCTTATTCAATAACTATCAACACCTTGTTAAAGCTGAAGTACAAAATTGTGACGTCATTAAGCGGCCATTCGATGGTCTTATGATGAACTAGTTGTGACCCGCGACTTCGTCCGCGTGGATACCGTTTATTAGAGTTGTATAAATACTATTATTATATCCTCCTTGAAGTTAAAACTTACCTTATTCTAAATTTCATCAAAATCGACTCAGTAGTTTAGCTGTGAAAGCGTTTTTGATAGATAAACAGACAGAATTACTTCAAAAACTGTTACAACAAAGCAGTGATCCGCAGTTTCACCTAGGTTTTGTGAAAAAGTATAGGTAGGTAGGTATATTACATAGATGATGCCCGCGACTTCGTCTGTATTGAATTAGTATTTCGAGTAGGTTATTTTCTTCTCCAAGGTCCTAACTATCTTTAGTAACAAAAATAAAAATGAAGAATCTTCGCCCATATAATATGTATAACTCCTAACCACAAACATAGGTAGGTAACTATTAGGTACATTACAAAGGCACATAGCGTTATAAACAAATAGGGTGCCAAAGTGCCTTAAATTTTAATATTGTCTTAAGTTTTCGCGATAACTATTATGTATGACTATTGAATAAAACACTTTTTAACCGGATTTATCGCGTATATTTACATTTTAAATTTTAACAGTCGCTCGTGACCACGGGGTCTGCAAAGACACCGAAACGTCGAGTTAAAATGTAAAATATAAATTATACGCCATTAATCCGGTTAAAAAGTGTTTTATTTAATGCCTTCAATTTTACTTAATTCATGCAATATCTTCATTAATTATACTCAGCTTATTGTTATTCTAGGTAAAGCTAAGTAGTTTTTGCGTGAAAGAATAGCAAAAATCCATCCATCCAGCCATTATCAGTGTACACAATACTACCTATAGTTATGTATGGCTGCTTTTCACTGCCAAACGGCTAAGCCAATATTAATGTAATTTGGTATAGTAGTTAACACATACGTTACTTTTTATTCTGAAGAAATCTACGGTTTCTGACTTCCAAGGGGCAGAAACGATCAATAAATAAACAAAACCTTGATTTTCATTTTATCTCTGTATGTACAGAAAGCAGTACATCAAGCGTTACAAATCTGTCAACATTTTTTACTTGAATTTGAACTCTATGCCCTCGATAATAAGTTAAAATTGGTTGGGGAAAGACAGGTAATGTAACGCTTGTTCCTTCTGTACCTACCTATATTACCTAAATCGCGCAAAAGCTTGCGCTTTTTTTTTTTTTTTTTTTCCTGCCAAAGAATGACACCCTACTATGGCGCCCCAAAGGGCGACCACAGATAGGGAGGGGTTGAATACTCCTAGTACGCACTGGGCCCTGCACGGGGATAAATCCCCGCCGACAGTAGCAACCGCTCGCCGACGGAATGCTACCGTATACCCAGCCAGTGTGAGACTTCTACTCACTAAACACCCCCTTCTCCGATCCCTAACTCAAGAGCTATTCATAGATCGTGTAATGAGCTACCACCCCGTGGGATCCAGGGCGGCGCATCAGGCATCCTGACGGATAACCCGTAGTAAGACACTGTAAAGCTCAACGCAAGTGTAGAGAATGACTAGGGCTGGGAGCCCAAAAGGTTGACCAGATCCGCGGTGAACTGGTTTGGGGGGTCTGAGAGAACGTCTCTCGGTCTGCGGCAGGAGTGCGGCGTGACAGGGTTGACAGTATAGGAGACTGTCGCCCTAACAAGATTGTTAGGGTGGGACTCAGCACGTTGGAAGTGACCTGTTGCCAGGACTTTCAAGTGCTGTTGAATAGAGGGGAGCTCCAGGTCCCTGTGCAGGTCCGTGTTACGCACGTACCAGGGCGCGTTAGCTGCCCTTCTGCAGAATAGGTTTTGGACCACCTGTAGTTTGTGAAGATGTTTGGGATTCGCGTGGGCAAAGACGGGAGCCGCGTAAGTCATGACTGGTCGTATGCAGACTTTATAAAGCGTACGCTTGTTACGGAGGGACATTTTACTATGACGTCCTAGCATGCTGGAGAGTCGGCCGAGATATTTCCTAGCCAGTTTGGACACCTTGGTGATGTGGGGTAAAAAGGAGAGAGTTTTGTCGAGAGTGACGCCTAAGTACTTAACCGTATTAGACCACGGTATGGGGACTCCCCGCATGCGGATCCGTGTGTCAAAGTGACCACGACGCCGTTTGTGAGAGAATTGGATGGCTGAACTTTTATCTGGATTGACCTCAATGCGCCACTTCGTGAACCAGTCACTGAGTTCGTCTACAGCCGATTGCAACTTTGCAACTATTGTGGACATTTGAATGCCAGTGCAATAGAGCGCGGTATCATCGGCAAAAAGGGCAAGTTCGACCCCTTTAGGTGGTTTGGGGAAGTCGTTCGTGTAAATCGAGTATAGGGTAGGAGCGAGGACTGAGCCTTGAGGGACGCCAGCCCTGATTGGGTGGGGAGATGAGAGCGCACCATCGAATCTGAATCGAAAGGTGCGGTTCTTTAAGAATGAAGAAATTATACGGACTAGCCTATCAGGGAGTCCTATGCCGTATAATTTGTGGATGAGGCCGGCGTGCCAGACTTTGTCGAAAGCCTTGGCTACGTCAAAGAAGACTGCCGCTGTGGTTCTCCTCCTAGGGTAGAAGCCAGCAAGGGCGTACTCCACTATTCTGTGGACCTGCTGAGGGCAGGAGTGTTGGGGACGGAAGCCGAATTGTTCGGGTATGATGAGGGGATCCCCGTCTGAGGGGAAGAGATGGAATTTCATGCGCGTCAGAATGACGCGCTCGAAGTTTTTACCTAAGGCCTTGAGGAGGCTGATGGGTCTGTGGTTTGCCGGGATGTGGTGAGGTTTCCCGGGCTTGGGGATTCCTATCACGATCGCCTCTTTCCAGGCACTTGGAAAGTGACCTAGATTAAGACAAGCGTTGTATAGGATTGCCAGTATGGCAATGATTTGCTGGGGCAGGTGCTTAAGCGCCTGGTTTGGAATACCATCCGCCCCCGGCGCTTTTCTAGCGTGGAGGCGTTTGATATGAAGGCGAATCTCATCAGCAGAAACTGTGATGGGTTCGCTGGTCGGGGGGAGTAAAAGCTTGCGCTCGCCTCCCGCCTTTTTATACCCTACCGCCGCGAGCCGCGTCGAGCACGGCAACCGTTACGCAAAAATAATCCCTATATCATTCAGTATTCACGCGCGATGGGTTATTTTATTAGCGTATTTCATATATAAGTTTGGTGTTTCTATACCGATTTCTATGATCCTTTTTTTTATTTAATAGGTAATAATGTTATTTTTTTTTTTAATTAGGGATGAGTGAGAGTATTATAAACGTAAGAGTAAACAAATATAATCAGAAAGCTCCGAACTGCTAAGCTATCGGGATTTACACGTGTTATTGTTATACAATGCCCTACGCTGCTATGCCGTACTACAAATTTCCCGTTAGCTTTGCACACTCTTAAGCCAAATTTTGAACACGATATTTTGATAGTTTGCTTTTGTCTCAGAAATTTATTTGCTTTTCGTCCTCTTTTAATGCGCTATATGATTTCAATAATAACAACGTGTACTTATTTATTGTTTTTCCTCTCCAGGTTAATATGTTATATGTTTTTATTTATGACTTATATATTTAATATTGACGAATTTATAAAGAACAAGCTAAGGATTTATATATCTTGTAGGTAATTACACATTTGAAATAGATATACATTCTACAAAACCAAATTACGTTCTGTGTATTCTAGCAACATTTATTAAACTTTCCTGGATTTTATATTATAACATACAATCATAATATTTAATTAAATTGCAAGTATATCGTTACAAAGGGTTCCTATAAAAATTATTTATACGTTATTCTTTTGACCTTTACTGTTTTTTAACAACCACGCATAATTTTACCCGTAAACGATATATAAATGCCTAACATTTATTATCAGAATGTTAGGGGGCTTCGGACTAAGACATCAGTATTTTTGATGGCTGTATTGTTGAATAATTATGACATTATTTGCTTGACGGAGACATGGCTTTTGGACAGTATTAGTGACAATGAAATATTTGACGATCGTTACGTGGTTTGGCGACGGGACAGGGATTACGCGCGCACCGGCCAGACGCTCGGCGGCGGAGTGCTCATAGCAACCCGCCGCGAGCTGGCCGCGGGTTCTCTACCCGAGTGGTGCTCTTCTGCGGAGGATTTGTGGGTATCAATTAAGTTGCGCACAAACCGCAACGTTACAAGTAATATCACCATAGGAGTAGTTTACATTTGCGATGAACATCTTGGACATTCATTGAACGCACAATTAATTAATTTTTCTGAATCATTACTCGAAAATGTTTTGAAATCCCTGAATGACAAATTTATAGTTTTAGGAGATTTTAACTTACCTAACATTAATTGGACAGAATGTACAGATTCGACGTTTCTCGTGCCAACCAATATACAAGGTGACACCCAGACTAGCTTTTTTGATAATTTGATTTTATGTAATCTGCAACAGTATAATTTTTCATTGAATATTAATAATTGTATTTTAGACCTGATACTTTAAAATGACGACGTGCGTGTAACTAAGTGTGCCTGCCCCCTTGTCCCTCCTGACCCTCACCACAAGCCGCTCGTTGTGTGTGTTAGACTAGCAGAGCAACCCAAGCTTCGTAGTAACTCGCGTACCATCTACTTATACAAACAAGCCGATTACAATACGGCAGATACATTTAACTCACTCGGAATCGACGAATCTATCCAATATTTTTATGAAACCTTAGGTATATAATCTTCGCGATGAACATGTTCCCTACAAAATATCATCCTCTAATAATAAATATCCTCCATGGTACAAAAGTCCCCTAATAAAAATCTTGAGAGAAAAGGACAAGTTTCATAAAAAATATTTAAGATATAAAAATCTCTCAGATTATCACAGTTTCACTATTTTACGCAATCGGGCTAAACAACTAGAAACTGAAATGTACGCCAGTTATTTGCAGCAAACTGAAGATAAAATAAATAGAGACTCAAAGGAATTTTGGAGTTTTGTCAAGCGAAAGAAAAACTCTAACTCGTTACCTTCCGTCATGAAATACGCAGGCAAGTCTTCCAACTCGGGTATCGAAATATGCGATATGTTTAACGACTATTTCTCCTCCACGTTTACACAGCCTAACTCTACATCGACATCGGCACCCGATGACTACCAGGCGAGCAACTGCCAGGCAATATGTGACATACATGACATTAAAATCTCATTTGACCAAGTTCTTAAACTGCTCTGCAGTCTTGACATTAACAAGACCGCCGGACCAGACCACATACCGCCCATTTTTATAGTAAATTGCGCACAGAGTCTTGCATTACCTTTATCCTTAATATACAGACGCTCTTTAGAAATGGGGTATGTACCTACGCTTTGGAAAACTGCATACATCACACCAATTTTTAAAAAAGGGGCCAAAGATGACATAACAAACTACCGGCCCATATCAAAGTTATGCATTTTTTCTAAAGTTTTGGATAAAAATATTTACTCTCAGGTGTCTATGGCGGTTAAACCCGCCTTCATTAATCAACAGCACGGCTTTCTGAGAGGCAGATCTACGGAATCAAATCTTTTGCTTTTTACTGAATACCTAAGTGAAGGAATGTCGAAGCCCTCACAGGTTGACGTGGTTTATACTGATTATTCAAAATGTTTTGATCGTATAGACCATGTCATCCTGCTACGGAAGCTTGCACTGTTTGGTATTAGGGGTAACTTGTTCCGTTGGTTTGCCTCTTACATAAGTAACCGCAGTCAAATTGTTGCGTTAAACGGTTACACGTCGTCCCAATCAAAAGAGGTGCCCTCCGGGGTGCCACAGGGATCTTTATTATCCCCTCTATTATTTACTATATTTATCAATGACATACCAAAATATTTTATCCATTCAAAAATCTTATTATATGCAGACGACATGAAAATTATTTGTAATATAAATAGCTTTAATGACACATCAAAACTCCAACTTGACCTAAACAACTTTTACCTCTATTGTCAACTTTATAAGTTAGACCTTAATATATCGAAATGCTGTGTATGCACTTTCACTAGAAAAACAACGACTATTACTTATGATTATACAATAAATAATATACCATTAGCGAGGGTGAACTCAATGGTTGATCTGGGTGTAACTTTTGACTCCAAACTTATTTTCGACAGGCATATAGACAACGTAGTAAAAAAAGCCTCTAAAGCCCTAGGTTTTATCTTACGACTGTCATCAGAATTCAACAATATCAAAACCCTCAAAATACTTTACTGCGCCTATGTCCGAAGTCACCTTGAATACGCTTCCTCTGTCTGGAACCCTATTTACGATGTTTACATAACACGCCTGGAGAAAATACAAAGAAGGTTTCTGAGATTCTTGCAATTTAAATGTAAAACGTACGATAATGACTAGGTACTTATCGCGTTGTAGACGGCACCATATACTACCACTGAGCATACGGAGAGAAATAGCAGATATATGCAATATAATAAAAATTATGAATAATAAGATCGATGTAGGTACCTGAGCTTCTGGCTTTGATTGGTATTTGCGCGCACACTAAATTATACAGAAATCCTACCTTACTCCACGTCCCTACCGCAAGTACCAACTACAGGCAGAACTCATTCATCATACGATCTAGCAATCTTGTGAACAAAGCAAATCGTAAGTTACACAATTTGGATATATTTTACACCAGTATCCCAAGTGTCAGAGCGGCCATAGCTAGATTGTTTTTTGAGCAGATTTAAAAATTAATTAACTTGTAGGAGATGTTTCTTTTATTTACTACTGTATGAACAATAAGTCAGTAAGAATCAAAACTTAAAACTACTTTATTTTATGTATATGTTGCTTTTTCGCGACTATTTCTTGTTTTTTTTTATTATTTAATGAATTAATCTAAATGTGAAAACTTTTTTTTGGCTTTCGTTTACTAAACATGTTTTTATAATTAATCCTAGCTGTAAGTTTTCCTGTAAATCAAAAATAAAATAAATAAAATAATATTGTGAGTCAACCATAAAATATAGATATATACTCTTGTGGGATATTTTTTATATAATTTTATGAAGAATATTTCTGTCATACATGATTTCTATGTAGCTTTAACCATTAAGGCGAGTATCTTCGAGCGCAGTAGGCATTAACGCTATATGGGACTGCGTGGCGGGCAGTCGCGTAAATGAACACGTCAGCGCACAGAATTGTCACAGTATAATTAATAGTATTTATTTAATAGTACTATAGGTACCTACATATAGTGTGGCTTGTTATACGAAATTCGTTTCTACGATGACTAAAACTTATGTCAAGGATGATATAATATAATCTTTATTTTTTATTTATCTGGATTTAGTATTGCGATACCTATACTTACTATTTTATTTTTTATAAATATTGTAATGGCCATTTTATAGATGAAATCTTTTTAAATTTATATCCTTACTGAATTCTGTTGTGAAAATCGTGCTATTTTGACTTGAAAGTATATCGTGACGTTAATTTATAACTTTCATAAACTATTTGTTCCAAAATTCATTTAAATCAGGTAAGTAGGTAGTTGAGATCTTTTACATAAACTTGTATCTCTCATTTCAATCCTATAGGGGCTGTTGTTTGAAAAAAAGTAGGGTTTGGTAGCTATTTTCATTACTAATTTTCTACAAATCGGTCGGATGGTTTGGCTGAAATTAAGGAACAGACAGATAGACTTTCGCATTTATTATTTAGTATGGATCCGTTGTTTAGTCACTACAACACGAGTTAATTTGAGCTAAATAATGTAGTGTGAATGTTACAAATGTCATTTTTTATGAAATGAAATTCAATCCACCCCTTCGAAATGTGCACCTGTTTACACGAAGTAGTAAATTTTTAGTAGTTATTAATATCTAAAAAATAGTTATGTATGATTATATTCTTAAATGTCTATGTGTCGTCATAATTTATTAGCCGTCTAATCTATAAAGCTGAAGGGTTTGTCTGTTTGAACTTTGAACTAGATTATTCGTGAAAGAACCGATCAGATATAATTTAATGTTATTAAAGTGGATGTATAAAGGTCCGAAACAATATATTTTGAAAAACATAGCATATGAAAGTTTAACCACAAAATACATAAAAGGTGACCAATTAAAACTAACTTTTAACACTGTGAAATTATAACTATCTGGAAGCATAATTTTAACACACAGGAAAATTGGTGGTAGATACCATCTATATTCCCTTTCAAGAACGAAGTAAGTACTTTTTATTTATTAATAACTAGGTACATCAAAAGAATTGTAGGTGGCAGCATTACTCAAAAACATATTTGTTTAAATTATAAAGATACCAAACTAATTTGATTTCTGGAACTTTTGAAATAGAGTCTATTTTGCTCGTGACGAAAATAAATACAAGAAGGTATTTAACGGACAGACATTTTCAATATATTATTTTATTGGACGTTTAAGTACAGGCAAAGCAATATTATTTGAACGTAACCCATTCGAACAAATTAACTAAAAAATTAAATGATATTCGTTTCGATATTAATAACTTATACCCATCAGCACCTCACCATCAGTGCTAATGTCTTATCAGCACCCATCAGTACCTATCAATACCCATTAGTACTTATCAGTAGTTACCCATCTGCATCCATAAACACCTATGAGAAGCCATCGGAACCCAATAGCATCTCTCAGCATCCTTCATTACCCATCAGCACCTATCAGCATCCATCAGTTACAATCGTCACCTATCAGTAACTATTAGCACCCATCAGCATCTATCAGCACACATCAAAAAGAACACGTCTATTATATCCCATAACTTTGAGGTTTTGTTCCTTACTTAAAAAATAATACTTTTTGCCAAAGAATATGTGGTTCAAAAGTTCATACTTTCCAAGATATCCTCGGTCTTAATATAATGAGTTCATAAAATATCACCCGTGTAAAATCTCATCCACTTAGACGCGTGTCACTGAAGTCATACAATAAACAACAAAAACATTTTAAACGTTGAGGAATGTTGCATACAATGTACACCGCAAAATGTCGCAAACTGTACCTACCTGTGCATAGCGATAAAAAAGGAGTAGAAAAAGCCACGTTGTCATACTTCGCATAAAGTTATTTTTGACTTTATTGAATTATTTTGCATGAAAAATAAAAACCAAAGGAATTTGAAAAATTATTCACATGTTATTTGATTCTATTACATGGCCCCATCAATACCCTAGAGTTATGGGAAATAAAACAGAAAATATTGTACATATATACATGGCAAATTTTTTTAATGTCACTTGGAGGTTAAGTTCTCTTAATAATAGAGATAGCAAATTCTACTCCATAAAACATTCCTTTATTTTAGGAAAAATTAAAACTGTATTCAAAGAGTTTTCAAAAACTCGCTTCTTCACCCAGGCATCGAACCGACTTAAATCTAAAAATGAAGATTTCATGGTTTTCCTTTCAATAAATTAACCTAGTATGTGAGAGAGATTTTATTCTTGTGATTGGCTCTAACGAACCACACAATAAAATTACAGGGTGTCATTTTTACAGATTTTAGTCGGTTTGACTCCCAGGTGAAACGAGTGAATTCTTGAAAATCTTTGAATGCGGTTTCTGTTCAATAATAAAGGACAGTTTCTTTGGAGTAAATTTTGCTATCTCTATTATTTAGAGTACTTTCCCTCCAGATGGCATTAAAAATTACACCCTGTATATTTATCGATAAGCACCTATCAGTATCTACGTTGGAATTGATGTGGAGAGGCACCCCACAAGAGGTGATGCGTTAATATTAACCCTGTATACGTATGTATAGAATAATAATCCTCCTTTTGGTTTCGTCGGGTAATTACGTAAGAAAAGATTTATCGCAAAAAAAATTATGTGCTTTTTTTGCACTTGTTGTCTAATAAACTTAAAAAAATGAAATAAATATCAGAAACAAATTTTTAGCTCTATATTCAGCAGTGATAATTGTTTATAATACTCCTTTAATTTATCAATCAAAATATAAAATGTGACTTAACAAAAATTAAATAATGATATTGTCGTACTGTTACGTGTACGCTATGGTCAATAAGACGATCAATTACGCGGGAAAATTGGGAGCAAAAGCGACACAGGTCCTACCTCCATGACGCCTCGCGTGGTACTGAATTGTATCGCAGCGCCGTCTTTATTATATTATATTATATTAGAAAAAATAGAACGGTTTAAGAAAAAAATTATCCACAGAAATTAAATTTATGCTACACTACCAATATTATGACAAGTTTTTGTAAGTAAAAGTTTGATATTCTCTTAGAATATCGGAAAATCACTTAAAATTTTCATCTTTTTCGTAATTTTTTATGATCGAGAAAAGTTTTTAGTATCGTGTTTTGATCCAGATATTTATAAAATATATTAAACAAACTTCAACATATATTTTTATCCGATCCAGACAAACAATATTGGCCGGTTGTAATGAGTTTGAAAACGCATAGATTTCGCGAATGGGGCCCTGGCTGCACACGCGACGGAAGCTTAAAAAATGAAGTAACTTCTCCCGTTTTTCCAACGTTTCCCTTCACTGCTCTGCTCTTATTGATTGTAGCGTGATAATAATCGTAAATCGAGCCCTCTGTACGCGAATTCAACATTTTTTGCAACTTTTAAAATCTGTTTTTGTTACTAGCCCCGATGATTATTACATTGTAGCGGGAGACTTCAATCTACCTATCGTAAATTGGACCGGGGGATTTCCAGTAATCCTCAAAAAAGGCTCATTAGACATTCAGTCAGCTGCTGCTGAATTGATTAACACATGTTATTATCATAATCTATTGCAATATAATAACGTTCCGAACTCCAATAATAATGTACTTGACTTGATATTCTCCAATACACCTTTGAGTATTATGAGGTCGAACTCCCCGCTTGTAGCGGAGGATGCTTACCACCCAGCTATCTCTATAAACGTAACTGACATTTTATTAAAGTATATAAAAAGCACAGATAGAAGTGTTAGACTATTTTATAAAGCTGACTACTCACTTTTAAATAAGTATTTTCTGAATATTGACTGGGCTTTCATTAATTCGTTGGATTTAAAAATAGCTATAGATAAATTTTATGACATTTTGAAACAAGGAATAAATAAACACGTACCTCAAAAATTAATTTCTCAGTCTTACACTTACCCTCCCTGGTATACAAATACCTTGATAAAGATGATTAAAGAAAAAGCAAAATATCATAGGTTCTGGAAAAAATAGAATAATCCCCTAGATTACACGTCTTTTGCGTTATTACGATCCAGGATTAAGAAATTGGAACCCGTTTGTTACGCGAAATATATAAAATTCTCTGAAGAGAAAATTAAATCATCCCCTAAATTATTGTGGTCATATGTAAAATCAAAAAGAAAACGTAGTTCGAACTATCCCAATGAGATGTGGTACGGTGGCCTGAATTTTTGTAATCAGCGCGACATTTGCAATGCCTTTAATAGTTACTTAAGCGCTAACTTCAGTCAACCAGCTAACAGTTATCCTGAATTTCAGGAAATCTCAACTTTAAACTGTGACGTCATCTCGGACATTGTAGTTAGTTGTCGGGACATAAAAACTTTATTAAAAAACCTGGACAGCTCCAAGGGCGCTGGTTGCGATGAGTTACCACCCTACTTTTTCGTAAGATGCTCCGAATCACTAGCATTTCCTGTGGCTATGATTTTCAACCGCTGTTTCCGAGAAGGTCACGTTCCTGAGATATGGAAAAAAGCATACATCACACCAATACATAAAAAAGGCACAAGAGCAGCTGTTGAGAATTATAGACCAATTTCAAAACTTAATGTTCTAGGCAAATTAATGGAGGCGGTGGTCCATCAATATATTTACCCAATTATCATCAGGAATATTCCTTCGGAGCAGCATGGTTTCGTGCGAGGCCGTTCCACTGCAACAAACCTCGTTTTATTTGCGAATGATGTGCTTAGGGGTATGGACGAAGGCTTTCAGGTCGATGCGGTGTATACAGATTTTGAGAAGGCGTTTGATCGCGTGGATCATTCAATACTGCTACGAAAGCTTCTGGAGCTCGGTATATGTGGTAATCTCCTTCGTTGGACGGAATCATATCTACGCAATCGGTCGCAGGCAGTTGTGGTTGCTGGTCATCGTTCTGACTTCGTAGATGTCCCATCAGGTGTCCCACAGGGATCTAAATTGGCTCCCCTTTTATACGCTGCATATCTGTATGATATTGGTCAATGCTTTAGTTTCTCAAAATATTTGATGTATGCAGATGACGCCAAAATTTACGCCAACATTAAATCTACTCATGATACTGCCAAATTTCAGAGTGATCTTAATAAAGTTTGTGATTATTATAAAGCCAATCGTATCGGCATCAATGTATCCAAATGTTACAAAATCACTTTTACACATAAAAAGAAAATAATATCTTCAAACTATACATTAGATGGCAAATCCTTAGTATCTACTGATACGGTGAAGGATCTTGGTGTAATTTTTGATTCGAAAATGTCTATGTCTCAGCATATTGCAGCATCCACAACCAAGGCTTATAAAAACCTCGGTTTCGTTCTGCGGGTTACTAGGCCGTTCTCTGATCCAGAATGCGTTAAACTCTTATACTACGCCTACGTCCGCAGCATACTGGAGTACTGCTGTGTAGTCTGGAGTCCTCACTATGTTACGCATGAACAAGATTTGGAATTCATTCAATCGAAATTCTTAAGAGCTTTGAACTATCGAACTCACTCAAAAAAGTGTAAATATGATGAACTATGTGTTAACCATAATTTACTTTCATTAAAAGATCGGCGTATACTGCTACAGATGTCATTTTTGCACGATATCTGCAATAATAAGATTGACAGCTCGGAATTGACAGCCCTTACCTTGCAGTTCAGAACACCTTCACGACGTACGAGGCATTGCCCTTTATTTCACGTTCCAATCAGCCATAGCAATTACGCCAAAAATTCAGTACTATCTAGAATGCTGAACCTTTATAATAAACAATTTGAAACTCTAGATCTTTTTCATTCAGCTAAGCACTCATTTAAAAAGAAGGTTACTAATTTGTTAAAACTTAAAACTTAATTTAAACAATTATAAATGATAATTGTATAAAGGGGCTATTTTTTAGTGTATTTTGTCAGTACAACATTCAATATAATAGTGTATATGGTCTTACAAATATTTAGTCATATCACATTTTCTTACTTTTCCAAGCATTCACACATTCATGATATTGCACGCATATAAATACACACACATACACACGTACACACACACACACACACACACACACGCATACACACAACTAAAACTGCAGGTTGTACTATGCTTCTCTTTATCGAATATCTAATCTGTTCTCTCAAATTTTGTGTAGTTACTATATTTTAATAAATTTCATTCTCATTATGTCAATTTAATCATTCAATATTTAGTTATCACTTAGAAAATCAATAAGTTTAACAATGTACTGTAGTCAACTTCAAGCATTATTCAATTACGTAATTTATCTGAAAGTTGTGAACCTGTAATTGGCAGTAAGAATTGTATTTTTAAGATTATTTTATGTTGTGAAAGTGCTGTTGGTTCTGTATGAATAAATAAATAAATAAATAAATAAATAAGTATACTATAACCTGCCCAGGAGTATGAAGAATAATTTTACCAAGTTTCGTTAAAATCTGTCGAGTAGTTTTTGTTTCTATAAGGAACATACAGACAGACAGACAAAAATTTTACTGATTGCATTTTTGGCATCAGTATCGATCACTAATCACCCCCTGATAGTTATTTTGAAAAAATATTTCATGTAAGTACAGAATTGACCTCTACAGATTTATTATAAGTATAGATAGATATAGATAAGTACCTATAGATAGATATAGATAAATAATGTTTCATTTAAATTTTTCATTTCATTATAAATATTAATTTTATTATTACATGATATTTTGGGATCATACATGAAGAGAAAAAATAAAATAAAAAATATTATTTACTGAGTAAGCTTAAGTGAAAGTTGAAGAATTCATCACGCAACGCATGGTTACCTATACTAGCGCACATACCGACTACTCTTTATCGGCGCGGCGGCATACAGAGTTGTACGTGAAGGCCGCGAAAAAACACTATATTAATATTTGGTAATTCTATTGTAAAATCAATTAGGTAAGTACCTACCTACCTATTTTTATGATCAGAATCAAGTACAGAGAGCTCTTCAATACCTACCTATCTAAAAAACTCACCATTCACCCCATAGACGATACAGTTAATATGAGATAGATGGGCAACTTAATTTTATTGGCAAAATAGAATAATAACTCCAATCATAGATGGCTCTAGTAACCAAATTTAATTCCAAAAATGACCGCTAGACGGCCTTAGTAGATAAGTCTCCATTATAAAAAAAAAGTAAGGTAAAAATATCTTATCCTGTTTATCACATTTAATGTAACATTTTATAGAATTTTATTATAACTGTTTTTAAAAAATACAGAATAAGGTATTTATAGTAACTAAATGGTCAAAAATTAAAAAAAAACGGAAATCTTTATTTTTTAAGGTTATTTATTGTTTTTTTTTTCTTTTTGTGGAATATTTAAAAGCTCTTCGCTCTGTTGTGAGGTCTTTGGTGTTTGGTTTTTTAAAAAAAAACTTTTTACTGCCGAAACACTTTCTTTATTTAAGAAAACACTTTTACATTTTTCTACACGAAGGTGTCCCAAAGTCAACCAACTTAAGAGAAGTGGTTATCGCGAGCTCCAGAGTCTAACTGACTGGATTAAAGGTTTTAATTAAAAACGAAAGCTAAATATGCAACTTCGCAAAATAATAATGGAAAATTTATAGTGAGTTAAAACTGCTTACTCAGGCTTAGGGCCATACTAGGCTAGGTTATAACAGCCCCCCCGTTACGACGAAGCTTTACCCTTTAAAAATAAAGCGAAGTTCAAAAGGAAAAATTAATACAAAATAATATGTGAGCTTGACTTTTGGGAAACCTTTAACAAAATTTGATTAAGAAATTAAAACGCTTTAACATTATAAAAAGACAAAGACATAAAAGTTTGTCAAATTGAAACAACAGTTAAAAATTTAACATTTTAAATAACATAAAATCAAAGTTAAAATAAAATTTTAAAATTTTAAAAGATAAAACACATTAACATAAATTGAAATACAAAATCATGAAAAGTTTAAGTTCCTTGAAGAGGACTTTGAAAAATCAATTTTAGAAAAAGACTTATAACTAGTTTCAGGAAGAGGCAGAGATTTTACAGATTTGTTTTCCTCTTCCGAAGTAGAAATATCTGATAATTCAATAGAATTTGATACCTTAGATTTACTCTTAACAGATTTTTTATTATTACATTGATTAAATATTTGAATACAATAACCAGAGTTAGATTTAGAATTACGAATTAAAGTTATCAAACATAGCATAATACATTCTATCGTCACTTAATGCGATAAAAGAACTAGACGGCTGAATTAAAGCGAATGTTTTAATTTGAGACTCAGTAGGCAATGGCATGATTTTATAAACAATAAACTTGTCGGGAGTTATTAAAGGTATTTGTAAAATAAAAACAATCTTATTATTATAAAAATAAGAGCTTAATTGGCTTACATCTATAATAGAGTGAATGTTATGAATAGTTAAAGGTAATGGGAAGTCTAATCTTTTATTAATTTGATTATTGTGCTTAGATAATGGGGAGTTTTCTGACAGCTCATAAAAATTTGCTCAAAAAACCTCTATAGATGGCACTTTTAAAAAGCCGAAGGCGTTAAGTCTGTAAACTATAATTTAGGTAAGTGGTATCTACCATCTATGGTTATTTATACGTTCAATTTCTGATACAGACATCAATTAATTTATTTTACTTTTAAAAACGCAGTGTGGAATAAATTCTTCGCCTTCGCCTTTTGTAAAGCGCCATCTATCGAAGCCTTTTGTACCAATTTTGTACAGTTTTGTTTTTTTAATGAGCTGTCAGAAAACTCCCCATTCTAAAAATAGATTTAAAGGACTTATTACGCTAGGGTGTAAAATATTAAGTTTAGAAAATAAAATTGCATTTAAAGTAGAGTCTAGTAAATTAGAAATAGTAAAAAGAGAACCTTCGATAATATTTAGAAAAATATTTATTTTAGACATGTATTGCATTTCATTGTCTATTTTACTTACTTGGGATAATATTTCATTTATACGATTTATTTGGGAATTTAACTTTAGTTCATTTTCGTTTAACTTATAAATAGAAGAGTTGAAATTATTAATAGTCGACTTAATGACATGTATGTTATCCTTCATTAAGTGAAAGATTTCTGTTTCATTTTTTTGACAAAATTCAATAGCGGCGTCGTACTTTCTGGCGTCCTCCGCGTCGAGAGTACCATAGAAAAACTTCAAAATTTCGCCACCAAACTCCAAAGATCGCTTGACCTTGGTTGGGGAATTTTCAGAAATTATATGAGAAAGAGAATTTAATTTTATAAAATTAGACTGAATTAATACTTCAATTGGGTTTATCAAATCTTTACATTCAATAATTACATTTGATTTAATATTTTTCAACACACTTGCTCGTAAAGTGAGCGTTATTCTATTGAATTTAGAACTATAAACTGGGCTATAAGTCACGCGTGCATTAATATATTATACCCTAGTGCATAATATAACGAATCCTACATAGTTGAATTGTACCTTTGTGCAAATTACATGCGAGTAAACAGAGCATATTTTATTGGTCCGGGTTATACATTAAATATTTTCAGAAACAACAAAGAGGTTTTATACCACTTCAAATCCATATACGTTTTTAAATGTTTGCGCCTTATATTTGTATATCAAACAAATTATTCACAATTTACAATAATTTGTTATAAAATATAAAAATATTTGCATTTACCACTCCAAATTAAACATTTTCACTTAAAATAGGCTGTATATGCAAAACAGACATTGACACATTTGGCGGAAAAAAAAACCTACGCGCATGCGCGAGGTTCGGCGCCATTTTTCAATCACAATTCACAGCTTTGTTATCAAATGTGTTTGTTATTTTATGACCACGTATGTCTGTCTTTTACTCACAAGTGTGTTGAAAAACGTCGTATGTAACTCGTGAGCGTTGCTAATTACAGTCTCGGCTCATTATTAAGCCCTCGCCTGCGGCTCGGGCTCAAATCACAGCCTCGACTGTAATTAGCAACTTATGAACTTCGCTCACTTGTTACATAATATACTATTGACATATATTTTCCGTTCTACCTAACAAAGTTTCTAAATTATTGAGATATTGTTCAATTGGCATTAATTCAATATGCGTTATCACTTTCCAATAGTCATTATAAAAGTTTATATGCGTCACAGGTTCAAAATATATGCCAGGAGCATGAAAGATAGGAGTAATCTTCGATTCGGCGAAAGTTACCGAAACAAACATTCTGGAATAACAATAAAATAGGTTAGAATTAGTAGATTATGCAACAAGGGGATAAAGCAGTGTACGGGCATCATATTGAATCCTGAGCGAAATGAAGGATTCTGTAGATAATTCCCGAACGCAGTGAGGGAATTAAGATGTTAATTCCCGAACGAAGTGAGGGAATTATGGTAAGAATCCTGAATGAAGCGAGGGATTCAAGACTGCCCAAGACTAAGACACTGTTATCCCCGAGGAGCTTACTCTACTTTATACACCACCTTGTAAGATAATCAGGTAATGAAACGCAGGAATTAAATCAAGTACTTAGGTATTTAATAATTTAGAAATTAAAGATAATATTAGAAACAATTGACCAGTTATGTAAAGATAAAGTGATATTTCTATTTGGTATATTCATTGTTTACTGTTGTCTTCAACATTGAATAAACAGTAAATGGGCTGCTAGGTTTATTTGTAGCAGACAACTGTTGAAAACATACTAAAAGCAATGAGTCCAAATTATTATCACGGCTTTTTTAGTTTTCCAAGCAAATAAATCTTCGTAAAATTTCATGTACCAATGCTTTGATTTACACGGCAAAATATTATCGACGATACTATTTGCTTCATTTCTAATATCTTCTGGTGTTAAATCGTCACTCGAGCTCGACATATTTTATTTATTTGAAAACTATTGAAATAAAAACAAAAACCGCGCAATTTCACTTCTTATTTGTCTTTTTCAAAAGGCAAAAGAAACCGTCGCATACAGGTTTTTTACGAGGATTTTTCATTTTTCTTGGTAGTCGTTCCAAATGCAAAGGTACACAAACTTATACAGCCAAATTTAAAGTCCATATTATTTTTTAATTAGGCAAAGCAACTAGTCATACAGCCATGTCCATGTAGGTAGGTATTATTAAATTTCGCTCCAATTGACATTCCGAAATCAAATGACATTATAACCCTTAGGATTAAAGTATTTTTTATTCCCTGTAAGATACCTTTTTAATCTTAAGGGATTAATACCTTGCTTTAGGTGGAGTTTATCTCATACATAATGCGAATTTTAAACAAAGGTGGTGTATAAAATATTTTATTTTCACTTTAACGTTTATATTATAATAAAACTAGTAAATAGTCTAAAACTAAGATATAAAAAATTTATGATTAAAATAAGACATTAAAATTAATTATAGAAATTTTAAGAGGCAGTAGCCGGTTTTATTTCATTTGTATGATACTTAACATGGCTTCTACCTATCTGTAAGGTGACGTTGTGCTTATTGTATTGTGTACTTTTATAATTTTGTATGGGCCTTTCCATATCGGAGATAAGGCTTTTCGAAGTCTATGATGATGTCTAACATAAACCATGTCTCCAGACTTATAAGAAGTTTCACGAGATTTTGTATCATAATAGGTTTTTGATTTTTGTTTGCTTGATATAATATTTTCTATAGCCTTTTCGCGACTAAAGCGCATTCTATACTGGAGTGCTCGAATGTATTCATGATAAGTAATGTTATTATTAGTTTCATATAATGAATTTGGAATAGACGGTTTATAACCGTATAAAAGTTCATGAGGAGTAAAACCTGTCGTAGAATGAGGATTAGTGTTGTAAGCTAAGATTGCAGTGAATAAATAACAATGCCAGTCGTTTTGATTTTCGTTAACAAAAGATTTAAGGTATTCTTTTAAAGTAGAGTGAGACCGTTCAAGAGCTCCGTTAGTTTGCGGATGATACGGAGTAGTAAATAAATTTTTAATTTTCATAATATCCATAAGTTGTTTAAATAAATCCGATGTAAATCAAGTACCTAAGTCGGTTAAAATATATTTTGGGAAACCGAAAAGAGACATAAAATGTACAAGGTTACGAGCTATTTCTTCACTGGTAGCCGTGACCATAGGATAAGCACTAGAAAACTTCGTAAGATCGTCTTGAAGAGTTAATATGTATTTGAAATTTTGGAAACCCGCGTCGGGGAGAGGACCTACGATATCGAGAGCTAATCTCTCAAAAGGCTTTGTAGAAGTTGAGGTTATTTCCATAGGAGCTTTATTAGATTTTCTTAAAGGTTTATTTACCTGACATAATTTTCAATTTTTTACATAACTCTCTATATCAGAGCGCATGCCTTTCCAATAATAGGCAGACTTAATTCGATTATACATACGGCTTGACCCTGGATGTCCTGCTATTGTGGAATCATGATTTTCTTTTAAAATAATAGGTACTTCTACAGGTGAAGGGTAAATTAACTTATTTTTATAGATATGAATATTAATATTAGTATTATGAAACAGAAAAGCTATCATATTATAAATATTAGTGTAAGATAACTTTGAGAACGGTTCCGAAAAATCGGAGATAGCGAGATCGCTTTCATTAGGGTAATTTTCTAAAATATAATTACGTAAAGAAGAAAGAACGTTATAAATAGTTTTAAAATTAATTTCGTCAAAATGATGTATCTTAGTAAATAGGAAGTGATAAATTTTATTGTTCTGAGAATTTGTATAACATTTAATTGAACGAACGTAGAATAGTTGCCCTCGGCTTTATTAAGAGTCCGAGATGCATAAGCTATTGGTAGATCCTTGCCTACCGGACCTTGAGATAGGACTGCGCCAACTGCAAAGTTGCTCGCGTCGCATGTAACGACAAAAGGTTGCTTAAAATCGGGATATTGAAGTAAGGGTGCAGTGGTAAGCTTTTCTTTGAGAAGATTAAATGACTTGTCTTGCTCACTGAACCATAAGAAATTTGCATCTTTTTTTAAGAGAGAAGTTAACGGTTTAGTGATTTTAGAGAAGTTCTCGATGAAGCGGCGGTAGTAACCGACCAACCCTAAGAACGACTTTATTTCCTTAGGAGTTTTAGGAGCTGGAAACTCTTGGACGACCTTGACCTTATTCGGATTTGGCGAGACACCTTTATCAGTGATAATATGACCTAAATAGGTGACTTCGCACTTATCGGGTTGTAATTTTAAATTAAACTCACGAAATTTTTGGAACACTAAGTTGAGTTTTTGAATATGAGATTGAAGGTCGTGGCTGTAAATAATTACGTCATCAAGATGTACGTATGCGTGAAGACCTTGAAGACCTGAAAGTCCGTATTCATCAACCTTTGAAAGGTACTGGGAGCGTTTTTGAGCCCAAAAGGCATCCTATTAAATTCGTAGTGACCGGATGTTCCGTTTGTGTTCACTACGGTGAATCCTGTTTTAGCTGAGTCAGCAGGATTATTCAAAATTTGGTGGAACCCAGAAGCGAGATCGAGAGTAGTGAAGAATTTTGAGTGACCTAACTGGTCTAAAATATCTGTGATTAACAGAATTGGATATACTTCGCTAACTGTGATGTCATTTAAACGTCGGTAGTCTATGACTACACGCCATTTCCTTTTACCAAATGCGTCCATCTTTTTAGGGACCACCCAGACTGGAGCATTCCACGGGGAAGTTGAAGGTTTAATTATATTTTGATCTAAAATTTTCTTTATCTGATTGTCAACTTCCTCCTTGTGGCATTCGGGAAAACGATATGACTTAACATTAATTGGGGGAGAGTTTCCCGTATTTATAGAGTGTTGAATGGCGTTTGTATATGTTAAGGGTTCACCTTCAAGATAAAAAATGTCCGAATATTCAGAACAACATTCCAATAAGGAATTTCTTTCCTCAGAATTAAGGTGAGAATGACGGATGAGGTTTAAAACACGATTTTCGCGATCAGATGATTTAAATGAAATAGAGTTGACTGATTCATGATCAAAAGATTTTGGCAATGAGTTGCAATCAATTGCTGGTAATAAAACTTGAAAATTATGAATAATAACGTCATTTTCCGTTGTATTCAAAACTGAGATATTGACCCGTTCGTTAAGTTTTATGGTAACTAAAGAATTTGCAATGTGAACGCCTTCGCAAATAATTTGGTCCAAGGCTTCACTTAAATTTTGGAATTCGGATTCTTTATTGGCAATTAAACATTCAATAATGGATTCAGATCGAGAAGAGATGGTATATTTTTGAGATTAAAAATTTATTGGAATGGTATTTCCGTCAATTAAAATAGAGTAAGAGTTGTAATCTATTATAGAATTAAAAAAGTTTAGAAAGTCGTGACCTACGTGATACCATCATAATCTAAATTTAGTGAGTTCTCGATAACATGAAATTTGTAAGAAATTGAAGAATTAATTAAATTAATTTTCATCTGAAAAGAACCTAAGGTTTCCGAATAAGAATCTCCGTCATTTATTCCTTTAAGTTTTATTTTTTCACACGATAAAACAGGCATTTCACACAAGCTTGCTTTCTTTATAATGCTGACGCTTGCGCCTGTGTCGATAAGGAAACATAACTCCTTGGGAGAATACTGTGTGTGAATATAAATGTGAGGTAAAGATACCCTTTTGCTAAAAGTTTCAAATATCAAAGTATCATTTTTAGAATTAGAGTCGTGAGAATTAGCATTAAAATTATTAGGTATAAGATTCATTTTTTAAAGATATAGAGTTAGAATTGTCCGAAGACGTATTTTTTAAGGATATAGAATTAGGAATACAATTATTTGAAGAACTAGAATGATTCAGTTGCTTATCAGCTTGAGGTATAAAAGATCCTATAAGACTCAGATTATCTTGAGATAGAAAAGATTTCGTAGGACTCTGCTGCCCATCAGCTAGAGATATAAGAGATTTTGAAAGACTCAGGTTATCCTGAGATATAAATGATTTTGTAAGACTCTGCTGCCTATCAGCCAGAGGTATAAAAGATTTCGTAAGACTCTGCTGTCTATCAGCCAGAGGTATAAAAGATTTAGTATGACTCTGCTGTCTACCAGCTAGAGGTAAATAAGATTTCGTAAGACTCTGCTGTCTATCAGCTAGAGATGGATAAGATTTAGTAGACGTATCCTTTAATATTGACTAATTAAAATAAATAATAAATAAATAATTCTGGGATAAGGATAAGACACCTAAAAGACCGAAGCCATTCCACTCCTGCCATTTTTTCCTTATGCCAACAATCAGGACATGTTATATTATTGATTATGGCCATCTGATATGCTACGCGTCGAACATCCTTACGGGTGAGGCCATAAAATTTCAGCGCGCAGTCAACTATGTAGTCATTAAGTGCAGCTTCTTGTTCTTCTGAAAATATTTTATTGACTTCATAATTCGGAGTCAACCTTTGTGCTATTAAATTTGCATCACTGACATTTCGAAGTTTTTTAGTGTAACGAAATAGAGTGGGGTAATGTACATTGCACTCCTTGGCAGCTTTTCTTAAGCTCATTCCGTTTCTATTTAATTGAACCGCGCGAAGCATATTCCCTGCTGAATGATCTCCCTTTTTTCGTGTTGGATTTTTATGACGCGCCATCTAAAATAAAAGACCTGATCATTATGATGAAACCCATATAACATAAATACGACGTAGGTACCAAAAACCTACGAATAATTTAGTTAGGTAGGTAATTATTTTTACTAACTAACAATACCTACATACAATGAAACAAACGATAGTACACAATGAAACGTTTCATTGTGTACGCATATCAAATGTTTTATTGTGGACCACCAAGACTTTCGCTAACTAACCTCAAAAAAATAATCACTAAATATGAACTATTTGATTTGCAATTTAGGCTACAATTATCTACAATATATGAATAATCTTATATAATACATAAAAATAACCAATCCTTTAGTATATTACACTGAGAAACAAAAGTATATAAATAAAAATTCTTACTTTTTAAGATTAAAATAACAAAAATGCTCAGCAGACACGTTCTTGCCACACGGTGCGCCGCTTGACTAGGTCAGCGGGGGCGGTTCCTTGAGGACTACTCGCACACTGAAGTGCATGATTTGGCAACGTCGCATTTTGGAAGTATTGCGATGTTTCATTGTGTACGGCTGTTTCATTGTTCGACATATGACCCTAGCTATATTCCAATACAATGATATTCCGTTGGAATTATAACAATTCATAATATTTACAAGAAATTATCTCAATCGCACATTACGTTTACCTACGTTCTGCAAAAGTTACTTCGTCGGGTAAGATTTAATAAAAGACGCCTCCAATACGATTCTAATGTAACGGTGACGGCACTACAAGGTTGTGCTGTGGAAATTACTGTCAGTCTCATAGGGATCAAGGTTCGCCGCACCACCGGCTATAATTACTATTTTTATTGTTAAGTGGAGTTTCACAAATAAACAAAGGGATTAAAGGCACATCTGCGGTATCTACAAAGCCACTGTAATTCGTATGATGGCTATTCTCTTCTATTATTCCCTCCCAGTTATTGTTTTTAACACTGGCTAAACAAAATCCTTTCGGCTCCTTCAAAGGCTTTTGTAAGTTAACTTAGCGAATGAAAGGTAGGTACTATTATTTTGTAAGTTAACTTAGTGAATGAAAGGTAGGTACCTACTATTATTTTGTAAGTTAACTTAGTGAATGAAAGGTAGGTAGGCGAACTTTTGTATGACATACTTTATATCACAGATACAAAGTGCAATACTGAAAAATACTACGCACACACTTCTTAGTAAAAAATATAAAAACATTAAGCCTTGGATTACCCCGGGACTCATTCGGTGTATGAAACATAGGGATAAGTTACATATGAAGGCCAAAGCACAACCAGATAACTTAATATTGCAAACGTCGTACAAAAGATATCGGAATTTTTGTAATGCTCTTCTTAAGAAATTAAAAAATACCTACGATAAAACTGAATTAGAAAAAGCGGGAACAAACAGTAAAATGGTTTGGAAATTTATTAAAAATGTAACTTTTTTGTCAAAACAGCATAAATCCGCAACTGAGTTATTACAGGGCAGGTCCTATGAATCGCAACTTGAATGTACTAACTTAGCTAATAAATATTTTACTAACATTGGGAAAACATTGGCTGAAAAAATTCTTATACAATCGCCTACGCTGTCTCTCACGACCCAAAATACTTCATCTAATTGCACCCTATCAAATTCATTTGTTTTATTGGATATAGATGAAGTAGAGGTAACTACGATTATTAAAGGCCTGAAGGATGATTCAGCGATGGGCTGGGATAATATATCCAACAAAATACTAAAACGGTTTCATCATATTCTATGCACTCCACTAACCTATATTTTTCAAAAGTGCCTTAGGGAAGGCATTTTTCCTAATTCTTTGAAATTAAAAATTTTAAAAACCCCCCGACACAAAAAAAGACCTTAAAAACTAACAAATAATATTTTAAACCTATTCTAATTATTATCGTCCCATATATAATTGACTGCAAGACTTGTACTTTAAAATATTTTTATTTTCCGAGCTTCGTCGCCGCGTCGGGGACCGCTCAAGTATATAAAGTATTAAGTCAACAACAGCTTATTTATTATTACATTTAGGTATGAGCGATCTTAAGTTTCATGCATAGTCTACGCTCTACGTAATGCCGCGCGCGGCGAGCTCGGTGTGCGGCTTGCGGCGCGGGGGTGGGCGTCACCAAGTGCGGCGACCCGAACGGGCAGACACGTGAGGGCAGACGACGTTGACGGTTGTGCCGATTTTACGAATTTTTCGGAGTGAATTCTTTTGATGCAATCTGCAACTGACAACTGTTTTTCTCACTTAGAGGTCCCCCGACGCGGCGACGACGCTCGGAAAATAAAAATATTTTAAAGTACAAGTCTTGCCGTCAATTATATATGGGACGATAATAATTAGAATAGGTTTAAAATATTATTTGTTAGTTTTTAAGGTCTTTTTTTGTGTCGGGGGGTTTTTAAAATTTTTAATTTTACTTTTATTTTGTACTTTTTAAAGTAGGTTTTAATATTAGGAAGATGGTAGTCAGATCCCCTCATCAACAATAAGAGAGCTGATGATCTTCAAACGGCTGATCAGGTCATTGTAACCTTACCATACACTTTCAATTTCATTGAAGTAATACGGTAGCAAATTTCGAATCGATAGGATATATGGAAGGTATTCAGATCCTCTCATCAACTATCAAAGAGCTGATGATCTTCAAATGGCTGATCAGGTCATGGTTCCCTTACCATATACTTTCAATGTAATTGTAGTAATACGGCACCAAACTTCGAATCAATACGACATACGGAAGCTATTCAGATCCCCTCATCAACTTTTAGAGAGCTGATGATCTTCAATTGGCTGATCAGGCCATGGTTACCTTACCATATACTTTTAATATCATTGTTGTAATACGGCACCAAATTTCGAATCGATACGACATATGGAAGTTAGTCAGATCCCCTCATCAACTATTAGAGAGCTGATGACCTTCAAACGGCTGATCAGGTCATGGTTCCCTTACCATATACTTTCAATATAATTGTAGTAATACGGCACCAAATTTTGAATCAATACGACATATGGAAGCTATTCAGATCCCCTCATCAACTATTAGAGAGCTGATGATCTTCAATTGGCTGATCAGGTCATGGTTACCTTACCATATACTTTTAATATCATTGTTTTAATACGGCATCAAATTTCGAATCGATACGACATAAGGAAGTTAGTCAGATCCCCTCATCAACTATTAGAGAGCTGATGACCTTCAAACGGCTGATCAGGTCATGGTTACCTTACCATATACTATCAATATAATTGTAGTAATACGGCACCAAATTTCGAATCAATACGACATATGGAAGCTATTCAGATCCCCTCATCAACTGTTAGAGAGCTGATGACCCTCAAACGGCTCATCAGGTCATGGTTACCTTATCATATACTTTCAATATAATTGAAGCAATACGGTACCTAATTTCGCATCGAAAGGACATATGGAAGGTAGTCAGATCCCCTCATCAACTAGAAAAGAGCTGATCATCTTAAAACGGCTGGACAGATTTTCATGAAACATAGCTAAGAACACTCGGGATAAAATTATCTATAACACAAAAAAAACTAAACGAAAATCGGTTCATCCGTTTGGGCGCTACGATACCACAGACAGATACACAGATACACAGATACACAGACACGTTAAACTTATAACACCCCTCTCGTTTTGCGTCGGGGGTTAAAAAGCTGTCATTATTCCTATTCACAAAAATGGGAAGAAAGATCAAATTTCTAATTATAGGCCAATATCGCTTTTAACAGCCATTTCTAAGGTACTAGAAAAAAATATAAATAAAAGACTTGTTCAATACCTTGAAAAACAGTCCATCCTGTCAAATGCACAATTCGGCTTTAGGCACAAGCTTTCAACAACTGATGCAGCACTAGAGCTTACTAATTTCATAGCCCAGGAGCTTGACAAGGGAAATTGGACCTTAGGACTCTTTTTAGACCTATCCAAAGCCTACGACACAATTTCTATTCCTATCCTTTTGCACAAGCTTGAAAACTTAGGTATAAGAGGAACCCAACTCAAATTATTTGCAGATTATTTACACAATCGTTCTCAATGTGTGAAAATAGGACATGTCCTAAGTTCTGACCTAGTTTTGGACACGGAATTTGGAATCCCTCAAGGAAGCATTCTAGGTCCCACCCTGTTCCTTATTTATATTAATGACCTGTGCAACCTTAAAATGAATGGTGGTAAAATCATATCATTCGCCGATGACACCGCTCTATTGTTTTCTGCAAACTCAGACAGTGAACTATACGGGTACGCTCAGCGGGGCTTTAATGTAGTAAACAAGTGGCTTCAGCAGCATTTACTGACCCTAAATTCAGACAAAACTCATATGATTCAATTTTCCATACGAAAGTCTACTACTGTTATTCCTAACTGTTCACGCCGTTTATTATATTTATTTTATTAATTAATAATACGCAAATATGTAGGTGTATATATATATATATATATAAAATATAAAACACATTTGACGCACCACAGCTCACACGCATCCCTTCCGTTTCCGCCTCATCTCCCTCCCTTCTTCTCTTCCCGCTCTCGTCCGCACCTGTACCACGCGAGTGACGCTCCTCAAATAAATAATAAAAATAAGCAATAAAAATACTATTAATT
Organism: Stenoptilia bipunctidactyla; assembly: GCA_944452665.1. NCBI lineage: Eukaryota > Metazoa > Arthropoda > Insecta > Lepidoptera > Pterophoridae > Stenoptilia > Stenoptilia bipunctidactyla. Next base: position 27,759 of record CALYBW010000034.1, read on the forward strand.
ATTCGCCGCGAGTGAAAGTGAATTAACTCAAAATTTACATGCTTGTGTGACCAAGAAAGAAGGTTTTTTGAACCAGCATAGAAGGATTTTTACTGTGTTATTGTGCCGACCAATTGGCCGCCATTTTCGGATGGTCAAAAACTCAGAGCTGCATCAGTGTCTGTCAACCAGGTACGTCCTTCTTTCTCCTTTTTCCCCACGGCACACACAAGCTGTTGGTCCTATCGATCCTGATCTCTCAAAATACTCAAACTCGATACATATTTTACTCATTCGCATAATTACTTCATCATATCCATAGCTACCCTCATATTTATAAAAAACATATAAGTATATAACTTTCATATATAATATATTACTTTTCTCAATTCAGTAAGTAAAATACGCATCCAAATTAATTATTAACCGCATTTTATGTACGCATTAGTCTATGTAATTTTATAAAACGCACATTAATTACTCTTTATTTTAATAACGAAGACATACCTACCTACCGCGCGCGACTAAAATGGCGTCTGCGCAATTAACACGTAAAATTTTGTTATTAGAATCTAAAAAAGAAGCTTTATTTCAAATCGTTCAAGAACTTTACGATCTCGGGCTAGAGGTTTCAAAACCTATTTCTCAAACAAAATTCCTAACTCGTATAAATTCATTAGAACAGTCTAGAACTGATTTCTTAGAATTAATAGATGATTTAAATCTTTTATACATGGAACGAGACAAAGAGGTCAAGCCTACCTACTCTGAAATAAGAGCATTTGATGATTTATATTGCAGTATCAAAGTAGTAGAAAGGTCTCTTTCATCACAATCAAAGGTCAACTCAGAACATAAGTCGCATACTAATCCCAGATTACCTCCGCTCGAACTTGCGTCGTTTGATGGAAATCCCGTTAAATGGCCAGTTTTTTATGAAAACTTTAAAACGCTTATCCATGAAAATTCTAACCTCACTACCGCTGAAAAGATGCAATATCTTATAGGAAAACTCTCAGACAAAGCCTTGTCGGTTTGCTCTGGCATTTCACCTACTGGTGACAACTATTCTATTGTCTGGAATGCCCTCATAGAAAAGTACCATGATGTTAGGGTCCAGGCTTCTATGTACTTAGAACAAATGATACATTTCAAGTCGTTCTCATCTGATTCATTTATTGATCAGTATTGTTCGGCAGAAGCCGCATTACGACGCTTGGAGATAGATGATCTCGCTGGTTTTATTATTACTCATATTGCATTATCTAAACTCGATAAAGACACTCTCACGCTATTTGAACAATCATACAGACATGTCAAAATTCCTACTTTCGAGCATCTCAAACAGTTTATAAAGGAACAGAATAAAATTCATACGCTGCGCCCTCTCTCCTATAATAAACCTACTCATTCTAATAAAAATTATAGCGCTAGTTTTAATAAACACTCAAAAAATACTCGATCGTTTGTAGTTAATACCGCACACTCTAATTTAAACAATAATAACTCATTTAACGCAAATCAACCGCAGTCTCATAATACCTTCATGCACTCACAGACTCAATCGCACACAAACCAAACAAATATGCATCGCAAATGTTTTATTTGTCACGGCATTTGTCATGAGCGGGTCATGCACTATTTCATTGTTCAGGTTTTATAACTAAAAACCCAGAAACTCGCAATCAATTAGTAGTTAAAAATAATTATTGCTTAAATTGTTTAGGATTTCATCTCGCTAAATACTGTAAATCTCAAAATCGATGCCGTACTTGCAATGGTAAACATCATACACTTTTACATGTAGATAATTTTATATCGCAAAATAATACGAATCGTAATTTGACGTTTAATTGTTCCTCCTCACTCACTCATACGAATCGTCCGCCTCGGAAACTATCGCCGAATGAACCTGCAACAGCTAATGATGCATCTCGCTCTGACACGCGCGCTTGCGATTCGCACTCTCAACGTACATTAGCACAAGGTTCAGTTTCAAACAACGAAAATTCTAATGTTTCGTTATCAGTAACAACTACAAAAAATTATAGTAAGAATATTAATACTACAACCGTGCTTTTACCTACTGCTGTTGTATACGCGTATAATTCTATCGGAAAACAAAACAGGTTACGTGTTTTTCTAGATTCGGGTTCAATGAGCCATTTTATCACAAGGGAATGTTGTGAACGTTTAAGCTTACACATTTCACCTAATCCTTGTACTGTTAAAGGTATAGGTCAGTCCGAAAGTAACTCGTACGGGTTCGTAACATTTAAAATTCAGTCTCGTTATGACTCGCGCTGTAATTATAATATTAAAGCTTTAGTAATTAATACTATAACGGATTATTTACCGAACGCTCGCATTGATATAACGCAACTAGCGCATTTACACAACTTGCCGATGGCTGATGATAGTTTCTTTATCCCTTCAGGAATTGATTGTCTCTTAGGTAACGAACTATTCCCACACTTAATAGGTGGCAACAAGGTTTGCTCCCCGCAGTCATCCGTCGTTGCCATGGAATCCACGCTCGGTTATATAGCCATGGGTAGGGCTGAGTGTGATATGTCGTATTCGACACTAGAAAATACTAAAAAGGTATTTTTGTGTACTTCTCCGAATCAACAGTTAGAATATTTAACTCAACGCTTTTGGGAACTCGAGAATGTTCCTGATAAAGTTCATATAAGCCCAGATGATGAAATATGTGAACGTTTATTTTCCTCAACTTTCTCACGAGACGATACTGGTCGGTATACCGTATCGCTTCCCTTTAAATGTGATCCCTCATTGCTAGGCAACTCCTACTTCTCCGCTACAAGGCGCTTAATTAATTTAGAGAAGAAATTAAACGGTACGCCTGAATTACGCAATAACTATAACGCTACTATTCAGGATTACATCGACAAAGGTTATTTATCAAAGGTTAATGCCGCTTCTCAAAATAATAGTGCTTATTATATACCGCATAGGGCAGTTTATCGTCCTGATAAATTAACTTCAAAAACTCGTGTTGTCTTAGACGCTAGCGCTAAAACTACCTCGGGAAAATCACTCAACGATTTATTATATACTGGCCCTAATCTACAACAAAATATATTTGACTTGTTAATTAACCTACGTATGTTTTCTATAGCTATGTCCGCCGACATTGAACAAATGTATTTCCAATTGAAGGTCACTAAAGGTCATCGAAAATTTCAACGCATTTTGTTTAGATTTGACTCCGCCTCAAATATTGATGAATATGAATTCAGTAGAGTAACTTTTGGCATATCCAGTTCTCCGTATCTCGCGATGCGCGTCGTACGGCAGCTCGCCGACGATGAGCGCTCGAAGTGGCCGCTCGCTGCTGCCGAAGCCGAACACCATATGTTCATGGACGACTATGTATCTTCAATAGATAGCTTAGATAAGGCAGAGAAAATATACAAGGAAATGGTAGATTTGTTTAACGCAGGAGGTTTTAAACTTGTAAAATGGATATCTAATTGTTCTTCTTTGTTAAATAAAATCCCAAACACAAATAAAAACCCGCTTTTCGTAAATTTCGATGACACACCCGCTAATACTAAAATTGTAGGCATGCAATGGCAGCCCGACAGTGATGTATTTTCATTTCAAGTGAGCATAGATGTGAAGGTACAGCCATGTACCAAGCGTTTAATCCTCTCCGCTACCGCCGTCTTTTCGATCCGCTTGGTCTTATATCCCCTGTTATCGCGTTTATGAAACTCTTAGTACAATCATGCTGGAAATTGTCTCTTGATTGGGATGATGTCGTGCCCGAATCTATTTACAAAAAGTACACTCAATTTCATAACGAATTACAACACCTGTCGAAGTTACAATTTCCCAGACATATAGGTATTGTCGCAAACGCTTATGTATCAATTATAGGATTCGCGGATGCTAGCGAACAATGCTACGGTGCCGCTATTTATATTCGTGTGAGTAACGATTGTACATCGCAAGGCTCAGTACATCTCCTCGCTTCTAAATCCAGATTAGCTCCTCTTAAAAAGATTTCACTAGCACGCCTCGAACTTTGCGCCGCGTTACTATTGTCTAACTTAATAACCGCTGTATATGATACCTTAAGTAAACGACATAAAATATGTTCTATTCACGCTTTTTCGGACTCAACCGTCGCTTTAACATGGATTCATTCCCCCGCATTCAAATTTCATACGTTTGTGGCGAATAGGATTACGGAAATTAACGCTAAACTCTCGGCAAATCACTGGTATCATGTAAATAGTTTAGATAACCCCGCAGATATTATATCACGCCCTGTAACTCCCTATATTTTGTCATGTAGTAAGCTGTGGTTTCACGCACCAGATTGGTTCTCTCAACCTATTGAATCATGGCCTATAAAACCATTTCAACCCAGTTTAAATCAAAATGAATATTTAGAAAATAAAACAATAACATTAGTTACAAACTTAGATTCATGTGAAATACATCCCTTTCAAAATTTAATTGAACGTATTTCAAGTTATAAAAAACTCTTACGCGCTATTATTTATGTATTACGTTTTTTAAGAATTTTACGCACCGAAGGCATAGTCACTCCCGCAGATTATGACTATGCTGAAATCTATCTCATACGCTATGTTCAAAATAAACATTTTTCAAACGATATAATTGCTTTAAGGGACAATAAACGTATTGCTAAATCACTTTTAAAACTTAATCCATTCATTGACAATGACAATGTTATACGCGTCGGTGGACGACTAACTCATGCTCAGCTCAGTTATGGCCAGAAACATCCCATGATACTTCCCGCAAAAAATCGCGTTTCAGAATTAATTGTTGACTATTATCATTTCACTAACCTTCATACAGGTCCCGCTCTCTTACTCTCGCTTCTCCGTCAAAGGTTTTGGATTCTCGGCGCTAGGAATTTAGTACGTCAAAGAGTTCATCTTTGCAACATCTGCTTCAAACTGAATCCCAAGTCTCCTACTCCTTTTATGGGGGATTTGCCGGCATTTCGTGTTTCCGAAGCCAAAGCTTTTGTCTACACTGCCGTTGACTATGCAGGCCCGTTCTATATAACTCACATTCGACGTCGTGGTATTAAAAGCAACAAAGCTTATATTTGTATCTTTGTGTGTCTAACCACCAAAGCTCTCCATATAGAACTCGTCTCAGACCTTAGTTCCGATCTGTTTCTTGACGCTTTCAAGCGTTTTATTAGCAGACGAGGTCCCGTGGCTATGATATACAGGGTGTGGCGTAATGAGTGGATAATCCTTTACCGACGGTTGGGGGGCATTGCGGCTGTTCGGAAAATGACAATTTGTGTTTAGTAAAAGTGTCACGGTTTTCGAGTTTTTGGGCATTTTTTGAAATTTGAAAAAAGTTAGGCCTTTACCCACTCTTTTAAGTGCCAAATTTACAATACAAAGAATTTTCTCATTCTGTTTTCTCAACAGCATTCAGTGATAGTGGTGCTATCAAACGTAAACTACCAATTTTGTACGATAGCCAAATTTTATTTTATTTTTATTTTTAAACGTACAGTTTGTGCTAAGTTCAATTCTTTTCCCTAACCTTGGTACCTCGTGGTGTAAAAAAAATGTAGGGTGACATGAGTGCCCAATTAATTAAATAATAGCCTGTTTCATTACGATTCCAAAATGGTATAATTTACGATATTTCTAGCTCTCAATTTTAAAATATTGCGTTTAAGGTGAGTCAAGGTCCATTTTCTTAGGACGTTCTCTTACGCAAAATTATTACTATTTGTAATAGTTTTAGTTCATCTGCCTTTGTGTTCACAAAACCGACTCCTCCGTGAAGTTGAATAATAATTCTAGGAATCATAGCGCACCTGCGTTTCCTACTAAAGCTAATGTTTTGGTTTCTTCTATCATTTAACGAGTAAAAAAGATAAAAAGATAGCGACTCTATTGTTTGTCCTGGGGTACTCTACCTGATTTTAGGGTTCGTTGGCTAACTCCTTGCCTGCGTCACCCCAGTGTGCTATCATACTACTTTCGTGCGCCCGCGTTTTTACTCTGCTTTGGATTAGATTTAATTTACGATTTGTCCTGTGACCTTGGACTTGATTTTCTTTGTGATTTGGACATTAACTTCATCGATTTACTTCTGTGACCTTGAACTTGATTTGCCTAGTGATTTGGACTTGGCGATTTGGTGTTGCAATGTCTCGCAACATACCGTACACTCCGATAGAGTATGCTAAATTGCATACTCTATCGGAAGGTGAATTTTGCGGTAATGCCAGTCAAGCTGCAGCACTGTATCGGGAAAGGTTTCCCCATGCACGCCATCCCGATTACAGAGTTTTTATAAGAGTGCATAATGCAAACATGGGAGGTCGAATTCTGGGAAGTGGCATCGGCGCTACTAGCTCGGGAGGCCAACTACTATACGTGACGATGAAAGTGTACTCCAAGAGATAGAAGCCGACCCGACCACGTCAGTACGAGCGATTTCCAGACGTACAGGAATATCAACTAGCACGGTGCACAGGATTTTAAGACAGGAGAATTTACACCCATACCATAACGAACCCTAAAATCAGGTAGAGTAGGTACCCCAGGACAAACAATAGAGTCGCTATCTTTTTATCTTTCTTACTCGTTAAATGAAAGAAGAAACCAAAACCTTAGCTTTAGTAGGAAACGCAGGTGCGCTATGATTCCTAGAATTATTATTCAACTTGACGGAGGAGTCGGTTTTGTGAACACAAAGGCAGATGAACTAAAACTATTACAAATAGTAATTATTTTGCGTAAGAGAACCTCCTAAGAAAATGGACCTTGACTCACCTTAAATGCAATATTTTAAAATTGAGAGCTAGAAATATCGTAAATTATACCATTTTGGAATCGTAATGAAACAGGCTATTATTTAATTAATTGGGCACTCATGTCACCGTACATTTTTTTTACAGCACGAGGTACCAAAGTTAGGGAAAAGAATTGAAGTTAGCACAAACTGTACGTTTAAAAATAAAAATAAAATAAAATTTGGCTATCGTACAAAATTGGTAGTTTACGTTTGATAGCACCACTATCACTGAATGCTGTTGAGAAAACAGAATGAGAAAATTCTTTGTATTGTAAATTTGGCACTTAAAAGAGTGGGTAAAGGCCTAACTTTTTTCAAATTTCAAAAAATGCCCAAAAACTCGAAAACCGTGACACTTTTACTAAACACAAATTGTCATTTTCCGAACAGCCGCAATGCCCCCCAACCGTCGGTAAAGGATTATCCACTAATTACGCCACACCCTGTATAGCGACGGCGCTACGAATTTTATTGGAGCTAAACGCAAATTAAAGGAAATATATAGCTTATTACACTCTAACGCACATAATAATTATATAGGTAATCAACTAGCTGAGCAACGCATTCAATTCAAGCATAGCCCACCGTATGGTCCACATTTCAATGGTCTTTCAGAAATTAGTGTCCGCTGTGTCAAAACACATCTCTATAAAACTGTAGGTACTCAAATTCTCACATATGAAGAGTTTAATACTGTTCTAGTTCAAATAGAAGGAATACTTAATAGCCGCCCCTTGTGCGTTCTCAGTTCAGATCCTTCTAGTATTAACGCATTAACTCCTAATCATTTCTTAAATGTTACTCCGCTAAAATTTTTACCCTCTGAAGACCTCACTCATATATCTGATAACCGCTTAACTCGATATCAACTCATAACTAAATTAATTCAAAGTTTTTGGCGCCGCTGGAGCCAGGAATATCTCACTTCGCTCCAACAAAGAGAGAAATGGAACACTCCATCCAATCCTATTCAACTAGGATCAGTTGTAGTTATTAAAGATAACAATGCTCATCCTCTTTGCTGGCCTTTGGGTGTTGTGGAGGAGACTTATCCGGGAAAGGACAATGTTGTTCGCACGCTTAAAGTTCGCACAGTCGTTGGTAGCTTCATTCGCCCAGTGGTTAGAGTTTGTCCTCTTCCTCGACAGTAAATATATACGCATGCTTATTTATATTTTATGTATAATTGTACCTATACATAAATTTAGTTAATATTTTAAATTAAATTAATTTACTTTACTTTTATATTTAGAGGAAAACCTCTAGGCCGGGGGAGTTGTTCACGCCGTTTATTATATTTATTTTATTAATTAATAATACGCAAATATGTAGGTGTATATATATATATATATATATATAAAATATAAAACACATTTGACGCACCACAGCTCACACGCATCCCTTCCGTTTCCGCCTCATCTCCCTCCCTTCTTCTCTTCCCGCTCTCGTCCGCACCTGTACCACGCGAGTGACGCTCCTCAAATAAATAATAAAAATAAGCAATAAAAATACTATTAATTATTCGCCGCGAGTGAAAGTGAATTAACTCAAAATTTACATGCTTGTGTGACCAAGAAAGAAGGTTTTTTGAACCAGCATAGAAGGATTTTTACTGTGTTATTGTGCCGACCAATTGGCCGCCATTTTCGGATGGTCAAAAACTCAGAGCTGCATCAGTGTCTGTCAACCAGGTACGTCCTTCTTTCTCCTTTTTCCCCACGGCACACACACTAACCTAAATGCACACTTTTGTTGTGATCAAAATAATCAATCGTGCTCGTGTCCGTATATCTCTCCTACTAAAACAATTAAATACCTAGGTATTATAATCGACGAGACTCTGTCCTTTAAACAACACATAGATACGGTGAGTGATAGAATACGCAAGCTTATATTTGTTTTTAAAAAATTGCGCACCATAGGAGACCCTAAACTTATTAGGCAAGTATACTTTGCATTGTGTCAGTCGATACTAAATTATTGTATTACGTCATGGGGAGGGGCAGCTAAAACGCATCTCATTAACATTGAAAGAGCACAAAGAGCAATTTTAAAAGTTTCGCATTTCCGACCTTTCCTTTACCCCACTGAGCTACTGTATAAAGACTGTCAAGTACTGACAGTTAGGCAGTTATTTATAATGAACACAATTTTAAACTACCATAGCACTCTTATTTACAAACTAACAAAAGGAGGCTTGACATTGCACGCCCACTTAACACAAAAACTGCATTTTCTTCTAGATTTTACCTTTTTTTAGGACCACTGTTATATAAAAGATTAAACGCCAAACTAAACATATATCCCCTGACCTACAGCAAAACTAAACGGATAATACGAGCGTCACTTTTAAACATGTCTTATGATGAAACAGAGAAACTGTTAATAGTCTTAAAATAAGATTAAATCTAACTCCGTTTTAAAAAGTTTTATTGTGTTTTTATTTATTTATTTATTTATTTATACTTCAGTTTTTACAGGTAAAGTAAAAGAAAAAAGAACACTTACACTAAACATAAAAACTTGGCGGTCTTATCGCTGAGGAGCGATTTCTACCAGACAACCATGTTTTTAGTTGTAGATACCTATAGATTAATGACTGGTGTATGTTTTGTACTCAGTTATGTATTTAGCTTAGTATTCTTTTTTTCTTTTGAACATTATTATAAGTTTAATTTCCTTACTTAAGTACTTTATAAATTTCCGCTTATACATATAGTAGTTTTACACTTTTGCACATCAAATTATTACACCTTTAGAATTAATTTTGACTTAGCACATTCCAATCTATTGAATATTTTGTACCTAAAAAACAAGTAATCATAATTACTTAGTTTAGGTATCATGCCTGTGTTACCCTAGGTCATGATAAGCAGATGATATGACGTTTTATTGTATAGTATTTCTTGCTTATGTTTGTAATTTAGTTAATATGAATAATGTTGTTTAAACTAGTATTAATTTCACAATTATGTTATCCTTAGATATAAGTTTTTACCAGAAATAAATATATTATATTATTTATTATAGTTGAAAGATTTTAATATTACCTAAGATAAAAAATAGGAACGTAAGACTTAAAACTAACAAGTTGTAGGTAAGCTCATTGCACAGAATATTAGCTCCTGCAATCAACAGCAAAGCTCGATATTACAAAACTATTCTGTCGCTTATAGCACTATTGGTGAAAGCTAATGGAAATAAGCCCTAAAACGTAAAAATCAATTTTTTGAATATGATTTACTTCTTACCACGATTTTTGAATTTATTTTTGCACGTCCGATATTTCGATGCTGTTACAAGCACCATGATCGCGGACTGGATATCGGACGTGTGAAAATAAAATCAAAAATCGTGGTAATAATCCCGTAAATTCATTAAATCATAGTTAAAATAACCGTGATAGTTTAAAACAATAATTACTAATTTTTCCTAAGTCCTAATAGTCTTAGTCTTAAGATTAAGCAGACTTTTTTTAAATCACCAACCATACATTGAAATGACAAAGAATATAGAGACCACGGCGACCAATATTTCTGTTAATTCTTTAAACCATTGTTTTATTGCACTTCTCCTTTTCAAATTCAATAAACAAAAGCCACTCATTTAGCGTTCTGCATTCATAAAAGGCCTTCGCGCGTGTTGACTATGGCTTAAATAAAATAAATGCAAAACACTGCATAATACTTATCTAAGAAATTCATTATACAATTTCAGTCACCCTTGCCACAAAATATGATTCGGAAAAATAAAGAAATGAAGTACCTAATACTGGACTAAAAGTTCTATTATTTTATTATACAGGGTCTGTCGTAATGAATAGATAACCCTTTATCTGAAATCGGTCCGGATGTGAGACTGTAAATAAATCGTACCTATTTGGCAGAATACTCATCCACATGAAATAAATACTTTTTCATAAATTTCCCTACCTTTTTCGTTAATTTCGCTGCCATTTCATCAAGTTTAGATATTTTTGAGTATTTTTACTGAATTACAGTCTTGAAAGATCATGTTATTAAATTTTGATATAATTTTAGGTGTTCTTAAACAATATCAAAATTGTCGTTTTAAGACATTTTTTTTTTCAGCTCTTTTCATAGTGTCAACTTTGACCATCTACTGTTGTGACAAAAAAAAGTATGAAGCGATACCTAGCTGCCCATAATCTTAAAAACTGGTCTAGCATGTCTAGATTTTAAAAAGGTTTAACAATGTGTAGTTTACAAGCAACACTAAGTTACAGGAGCGAGACCATTGATCAAGGTCAGAATTTTAATTTTACAAGTAAGTACCTAACGTTATATCTAATTGTTGTGAAACTTGGTCGTAAGTGATGGTTGTATTATATCAAGATACTTCACACAAGCTCTATTAAGCCATTAATAAGGATATTCAGGAGAAACCCCAGCTGTTTTATTACACTACTAGCTTTATCCCGCAACTTCGTATGCGCTTAACTACCCTTCTCGTGGAAATTTCAGAAACTATACAACCAGACACCCACTGAAAGAACCTTTATACCAAGTATCACACCCATGCACTCAAGGAATAAGTTTTTTTCATACAAACTAAAAATCATATAGCCCTATGTGAGCGTGTTTTAATAGAAGGCGACTAATCCTAGCGTGACTTCCTTTTTTTTATTTTTACTTTATTCAGGAAACAAACAGTCATTATAGGTATAGTGAAGTTTTCATACCAAAAATTATAAATTTAAACGAAAAACACGGTCACACAATTACATGAGTAGGTACAATATTTGCTAATTACAGCCTCGGCTGTAATTAGCAACGCCCACGAGTTACATACGACGTTTTTCAACACACTTGTGAGTAAAAGACAGACATACGTGGTCACAAAATTTATTTGAAGCAGCTGTTAGCTGCTGCGCGTCCCTGTACACACGCTATTGTTGCTTGGAGGCGCCGTGCAGCCGCTGCTGCTGCACGCGCGCCGCCTGTCTGCGCGCCGCCTGGACGCGCGCGCTCATATATTTAATGTATAACCCGGATCAATAAAATATGCTCTGTTTGCTCGCATATAATTTGCACTAAGGTACAATTCAACTTTGTAGGATTCATTATATTATGCACTAGGGTATAATAGGTATATTATGCACGCGTGACTTATAGCCCAGTTTATAGTTCTTAATTCAATAGCATAAGGCTCACTTTACTAGCAAGTGTGTTGAAAAATAAATATCTACATATGGAGATGCAAAAAGAGTTCTTTTTTTAATTTTGGGAGAGAGAGATTTGTGTTTGTTTTTTTTTTTCATGTCACGGTCAATTAGTACTGTACCTATTTGTATTAATTTGATAATTCTGACTGAAAAAGAGTGCCAAGAGTTTTTTTTCCGCCGGCTTTTTTGTCTCTTGGTCTACTGTAATATAAGGTCGAATACGAAAAACCTACAGAGCCCCTTTTGAAATTGCAGCACTCCTTCAGGATCCACCCAGCAAGAGTACGTAATATTTAACAACTATCAAACAACTACTTAGTTAAAGCCGAAGTATGTGATGACTGACTTCATCAAGTTTTTTGTGAAATTCCTAAAATGAATAAAATTTTTTGAATTTTGAATTTTAGATGTAAATAAGTGTTATAAATCTTATTAAATTGGGTACAAGATCTGTTAATGAAAGAGTTAGCGGCATAATTAGTTCGGGAAAGAGACGAGACAAAAGTAGGTTTTTGACGAAAATTTATTCGGAGACAAGCAAAACTAATATAACTCAATAAATATGGAGACTCGATTATATTATTCATAATTTTGTTAAGAAAAATTTTTTTTTTTTTTTTTTTATAAGTGACTAAACCCGCGTTTGACCTCAATCTCACCTGATGGTAAGTGACGATGAGGTCGAAGATGAAAGCACACGGGTTTAGGAAGGAACTGGCTCTTTATACAATATTGCCGGAACACATTACCGCCGGAGCGGTAACATTTGGCGGCAGACTTTATATAAAGGGTGGTCGCTAGCCAGGCGGACCCAGAAGGGATCCTACCACCAAGCAAAAAATTCAGGTTATTATTCAGGTAATGTACAGCGTTTCTTAAATATTATGTAAGTTACAATTTGTATAGCATAAGGCCAAAAAAAAATTACCACAATTTGTATAAAACTAATAGCAAACCAATAAAAAAAATCCAAATAAACATTGCCAATCTTATCGAAATAAGAAACATAATAGAGAAATAATTTTAAAGAAAAAAAAATCTATTAAAAATAAAGACAACCAAGAACAATTATTATGTAGGTACATTTCATACAAAAAAAATGAGACTGTGTAAAGGTGTGGGTTTGTGTGTGTGGATGTGTACTTGCTTTGTTAGATATGTTTGTGTGGCTGTTTTATTTTGTTTATTACATAGGTACATTGTTTAATAAATTCAAAGTGCGATTTCATGATGTTGCTCTTAAAACTGGTCAATGTTAAATTAAATAGGTCTAAACTAGGATAGAATTTATTATAAGTAGGTACGCGCCAGTCTACACATGACTGAGTTTTGTGAATAGTTGGTTCTTTGGAAAGGAACTGCTAGAAGACTAGTGTGTCGAGTGAATATTATTTTTGTTGTATTAGTGACTAAACCCGCGTTTGACTTCAATCTCTCCTGATGATGATAAGTGAAGATGACAGCACATGGGTTTAGAAAGGACTTGGCTATTCGTAAACAATACGGCATAGCTTATAATGTGTCACTGGTGATATGCACACGCGGGATTATTCGCATATTCAAACAAGATATAGGTAGCAATAAAATAGGTATCCTAATACATATCAAGAACCAAGCCATTAAAAGAGTGGTTTTTAACAATGAATTAATCTACGTTTGAGCTAAATCTTACCTGGTGCATAATAATAATAATAGTGTTATTCTCAACACCTGTAGATTGGTCCGCAAATTTTTGAGCAATTCCAAAGATCCCACACAAAACAATACCCTTTTTAGTACCTAACTACTCAAGGTGCACACTTGGCTTAGGCCCGTGTGTACCTATTTTAACTCCGGCGCTTAATTTGTAGGTATGTACCGACGACACTTAATGTTTTAAATATAATAATAATAAAAACTCTTTATTGCACAACTACTCATAAATATACAATAAACAATGTATTTAGAGTAACAAATCTTTAATTACTAATCGGTGGCCTTATCGCTAAAAAGCGATCTCTTCCTGACAACCTTCGGGCAGAGGATTTTATTTAAGGGTGTCATGTCTCACAATACTATTTAAAACTAAATATGTATAAATATACAGGGTCCGCCTATAATAGTCAATTATATTTTAATAGCAGATTAAGAATGATGAGTGGGTGTTAATTTCTAAAACAATTTTTTTTTAAATATATTTTTCATAAATTAGAATTAGAAAATTCTTCTCAGTGAGTAAAATTTTAGTTTATTCTTAATTTTATGACTACATACAATAAGACGGAAACATTTTTTATTACTTGCTGTGTAGTCAAAAGCTACAGATTAAACTTAAATTCTGATCACTTAGAAGAATTTAGAAATTTTAATTTATGAAAAATGTACAAAAAAAAAATTTTTTTTTTTCGAATTTCAGTCCCGCTCATAATTTTTAATCAGCTACTAAAATATTATTGACTATTATGTGGCGACCCTATCTAGGTATCTAAATAATGATGTATAAAAAAAAGATCTCGTAGCGAAAATGAGATTAAGGATGCACACAGGAATGTGATATAGGAGCTAGCCAGGCGAACCATGAAGAGGTCCCACCACAGGGAGTCGCTCGGGCTAGTCGGCTTTTACAACTGATCATCCAGGGGTGATGGAGCTATACTAAGCCGAACCTAGAAAGCCGCGGCTTCAGTTATTTATAATTAACACAATTTTAAACTACCATAGCACTCTTATTTACAAACTAACAAAAGGAGGCTTGACATTGCACGCCCACTTAACACAAAAACTGCATTTTCTTCTAGATTTTACCTTTTTTTAGGACCACTGTTATATAAAAGATTAAACGCCAAACTAAACATATATCCCCTGACCTACAGCAAAACTAAACGGATAATACGAGCGTCACTTTTAAACATGTCTTATGATGAAACAGAGAAACTGTTAATAGTCTTAAAATAAGATTAAATCTAACTCCGTTTTAAAAAGTTTTATTGTGTTTTTATTTATTTATTTATTTATTTATACTTCAGTTTTTACAGGTAAAGTAAAAGAAAAAAGAACACTTACACTAAACATAAAAACTTGGCGGTCTTATCGCTGAGGAGCGATTTCTACCAGACAACCATGTTTTTAGTTGTAGATACCTATAGATTAATGACTGGTGTATGTTTTGTACTCAGTTATGTATTTAGCTTAGTATTCTTTTTTTCTTTTGAACATTATTATAAGTTTAATTTCCTTACTTAAGTACTTTATAAATTTCCGCTTATACATATAGTAGTTTTACACTTTTGCACATCAAATTATTACACCTTTAGAATTAATTTTGACTTAGCACATTCCAATCTATTGAATATTTTGTACCTAAAAAACAAGTAATCATAATTACTTAGTTTAGGTATCATGCCTGTGTTACCCTAGGTCATGATAAGCAGATGATATGACGTTTTATTGTATAGTATTTCTTGCTTATGTTTGTAATTTAGTTAATATGAATAATGTTGTTTAAACTAGTATTAATTTCACAATTATGTTATCCTTAGATATAAGTTTTTACCAGAAATAAATATATTATATTATTTATTATAGTTGAAAGATTTTAATATTACCTAAGATAAAAAATAGGAACGTAAGACTTAAAACTAACAAGTTGTAGGTAAGCTCATTGCACAGAATATTAGCTCCTGCAATCAACAGCAAAGCTCGATATTACAAAACTATTCTGTCGCTTATAGCACTATTGGTGAAAGCTAATGGAAATAAGCCCTAAAACGTAAAAATCAATTTTTTGAATATGATTTACTTCTTACCACGATTTTTGAATTTATTTTTGCACGTCCGATATTTCGATGCTGTTACAAGCACCATGATCGCGGACTGGATATCGGACGTGTGAAAATAAAATCAAAAATCGTGGTAATAATCCCGTAAATTCATTAAATCATAGTTAAAATAACCGTGATAGTTTAAAACAATAATTACTAATTTTTCCTAAGTCCTAATAGTCTTAGTCTTAAGATTAAGCAGACTTTTTTTAAATCACCAACCATACATTGAAATGACAAAGAATATAGAGACCACGGCGACCAATATTTCTGTTAATTCTTTAAACCATTGTTTTATTGCACTTCTCCTTTTCAAATTCAATAAACAAAAGCCACTCATTTAGCGTTCTGCATTCATAAAAGGCCTTCGCGCGTGTTGACTATGGCTTAAATAAAATAAATGCAAAACACTGCATAATACTTATCTAAGAAATTCATTATACAATTTCAGTCACCCTTGCCACAAAATATGATTCGGAAAAATAAAGAAATGAAGTACCTAATACTGGACTAAAAGTTCTATTATTTTATTATACAGGGTCTGTCGTAATGAATAGATAACCCTTTATCTGAAATCGGTCCGGATGTGAGACTGTAAATAAATCGTACCTATTTGGCAGAATACTCATCCACATGAAATAAATACTTTTTCATAAATTTCCCTACCTTTTTCGTTAATTTCGCTGCCATTTCATCAAGTTTAGATATTTTTGAGTATTTTTACTGAATTACAGTCTTGAAAGATCATGTTATTAAATTTTGATATAATTTTAGGTGTTCTTAAACAATATCAAAATTGTCGTTTTAAGACATTTTTTTTTTCAGCTCTTTTCATAGTGTCAACTTTGACCATCTACTGTTGTGACAAAAAAAAGTATGAAGCGATACCTAGCTGCCCATAATCTTAAAAACTGGTCTAGCATGTCTAGATTTTAAAAAGGTTTAACAATGTGTAGTTTACAAGCAACACTAAGTTACAGGAGCGAGACCATTGATCAAGGTCAGAATTTTAATTTTACAAGTAAGTACCTAACGTTATATCTAATTGTTGTGAAACTTGGTCGTAAGTGATGGTTGTATTATATCAAGATACTTCACACAAGCTCTATTAAGCCATTAATAAGGATATTCAGGAGAAACCCCAGCTGTTTTATTACACTACTAGCTTTATCCCGCAACTTCGTATGCGCTTAACTACCCTTCTCGTGGAAATTTCAGAAACTATACAACCAGACACCCACTGAAAGAACCTTTATACCAAGTATCACACCCATGCACTCAAGGAATAAGTTTTTTTCATACAAACTAAAAATCATATAGCCCTATGTGAGCGTGTTTTAATAGAAGGCGACTAATCCTAGCGTGACTTCCTTTTTTTTATTTTTACTTTATTCAGGAAACAAACAGTCATTATAGGTATAGTGAAGTTTTCATACCAAAAATTATAAATTTAAACGAAAAACACGGTCACACAATTACATGAGTAGGTACAATATTTGCTAATTACAGCCTCGGCTGTAATTAGCAACGCCCACGAGTTACATACGACGTTTTTCAACACACTTGTGAGTAAAAGACAGACATACGTGGTCACAAAATTTATTTGAAGCAGCTGTTAGCTGCTGCGCGTCCCTGTACACACGCTATTGTTGCTTGGAGGCGCCGTGCAGCCGCTGCTGCTGCACGCGCGCCGCCTGTCTGCGCGCCGCCTGGACGCGCGCGCTCATATATTTAATGTATAACCCGGATCAATAAAATATGCTCTGTTTGCTCGCATATAATTTGCACTAAGGTACAATTCAACTTTGTAGGATTCATTATATTATGCACTAGGGTATAATAGGTATATTATGCACGCGTGACTTATAGCCCAGTTTATAGTTCTTAATTCAATAGCATAAGGCTCACTTTACTAGCAAGTGTGTTGAAAAATAAATATCTACATATGGAGATGCAAAAAGAGTTCTTTTTTTAATTTTGGGAGAGAGAGATTTGTGTTTGTTTTTTTTTTCATGTCACGGTCAATTAGTACTGTACCTATTTGTATTAATTTGATAATTCTGACTGAAAAAGAGTGCCAAGAGTTTTTTTTCCGCCGGCTTTTTTGTCTCTTGGTCTACTGTAATATAAGGTCGAATACGAAAAACCTACAGAGCCCCTTTTGAAATTGCAGCACTCCTTCAGGATCCACCCAGCAAGAGTACGTAATATTTAACAACTATCAAACAACTACTTAGTTAAAGCCGAAGTATGTGATGACTGACTTCATCAAGTTTTTTGTGAAATTCCTAAAATGAATAAAATTTTTTGAATTTTGAATTTTAGATGTAAATAAGTGTTATAAATCTTATTAAATTGGGTACAAGATCTGTTAATGAAAGAGTTAGCGGCATAATTAGTTCGGGAAAGAGACGAGACAAAAGTAGGTTTTTGACGAAAATTTATTCGGAGACAAGCAAAACTAATATAACTCAATAAATATGGAGACTCGATTATATTATTCATAATTTTGTTAAGAAAAATTTTTTTTTTTTTTTTTTTATAAGTGACTAAACCCGCGTTTGACCTCAATCTCACCTGATGGTAAGTGACGATGAGGTCGAAGATGAAAGCACACGGGTTTAGGAAGGAACTGGCTCTTTATACAATATTGCCGGAACACATTACCGCCGGAGCGGTAACATTTGGCGGCAGACTTTATATAAAGGGTGGTCGCTAGCCAGGCGGACCCAGAAGGGATCCTACCACCAAGCAAAAAATTCAGGTTATTATTCAGGTAATGTACAGCGTTTCTTAAATATTATGTAAGTTACAATTTGTATAGCATAAGGCCAAAAAAAAATTACCACAATTTGTATAAAACTAATAGCAAACCAATAAAAAAAATCCAAATAAACATTGCCAATCTTATCGAAATAAGAAACATAATAGAGAAATAATTTTAAAGAAAAAAAAATCTATTAAAAATAAAGACAACCAAGAACAATTATTATGTAGGTACATTTCATACAAAAAAAATGAGACTGTGTAAAGGTGTGGGTTTGTGTGTGTGGATGTGTACTTGCTTTGTTAGATATGTTTGTGTGGCTGTTTTATTTTGTTTATTACATAGGTACATTGTTTAATAAATTCAAAGTGCGATTTCATGATGTTGCTCTTAAAACTGGTCAATGTTAAATTAAATAGGTCTAAACTAGGATAGAATTTATTATAAGTAGGTACGCGCCAGTCTACACATGACTGAGTTTTGTGAATAGTTGGTTCTTTGGAAAGGAACTGCTAGAAGACTAGTGTGTCGAGTGAATATTATTTTTGTTGTATTAGTGACTAAACCCGCGTTTGACTTCAATCTCTCCTGATGATGATAAGTGAAGATGACAGCACATGGGTTTAGAAAGGACTTGGCTATTCGTAAACAATACGGCATAGCTTATAATGTGTCACTGGTGATATGCACACGCGGGATTATTCGCATATTCAAACAAGATATAGGTAGCAATAAAATAGGTATCCTAATACATATCAAGAACCAAGCCATTAAAAGAGTGGTTTTTAACAATGAATTAATCTACGTTTGAGCTAAATCTTACCTGGTGCATAATAATAATAATAGTGTTATTCTCAACACCTGTAGATTGGTCCGCAAATTTTTGAGCAATTCCAAAGATCCCACACAAAACAATACCCTTTTTAGTACCTAACTACTCAAGGTGCACACTTGGCTTAGGCCCGTGTGTACCTATTTTAACTCCGGCGCTTAATTTGTAGGTATGTACCGACGACACTTAATGTTTTAAATATAATAATAATAAAAACTCTTTATTGCACAACTACTCATAAATATACAATAAACAATGTATTTAGAGTAACAAATCTTTAATTACTAATCGGTGGCCTTATCGCTAAAAAGCGATCTCTTCCTGACAACCTTCGGGCAGAGGATTTTATTTAAGGGTGTCATGTCTCACAATACTATTTAAAACTAAATATGTATAAATATACAGGGTCCGCCTATAATAGTCAATTATATTTTAATAGCAGATTAAGAATGATGAGTGGGTGTTAATTTCTAAAACAATTTTTTTTTAAATATATTTTTCATAAATTAGAATTAGAAAATTCTTCTCAGTGAGTAAAATTTTAGTTTATTCTTAATTTTATGACTACATACAATAAGACGGAAACATTTTTTATTACTTGCTGTGTAGTCAAAAGCTACAGATTAAACTTAAATTCTGATCACTTAGAAGAATTTAGAAATTTTAATTTATGAAAAATGTACAAAAAAAAAATTTTTTTTTTTTCGAATTTCAGTCCCGCTCATAATTTTTAATCAGCTACTAAAATATTATTGACTATTATGTGGCGACCCTATCTAGGTATCTAAATAATGATGTATAAAAAAAAGATCTCGTAGCGAAAATGAGATTAAGGATGCACACAGGAATGTGATATAGGAGCTAGCCAGGCGAACCATGAAGAGGTCCCACCACAGGGAGTCGCTCGGGCTAGTCGGCTTTTACAACTGATCATCCAGGGGTGATGGAGCTATACTAAGCCGAACCTAGAAAGCCGCGGCTTTTCTAGAAAAATTGCTGATCTGGGCTGGGTTACAATCAAATCATACCATCCTTTTTTTGACCGGAGGAAAATTTTAGGGTTACATCCCCGACCGCCCAAGGGGGAACGGCGGGGTGTGTGGGGATGATCCGGCCGAAGGCCGGACCGATCCACTAAAAACCTTAAAAGGTGTCTCATCCGCCACGGTACCGCCATTGGCATTACAGTGAACCCCGGCGGGTAACGTTCAGCCTGAGCTGAGCACCCTTGAACCTCGGAAATGGTCCAGTACCTACATCATTTCCCCACCATAGCCGCAGCCGGTCCCCTCACCTGCTACGGCTGGCTATAGGGAGGGAGAAGTTAGGCATACCTCCTTCTCCGTCAAACACTCCGCCTTCGGCGGATTGGTACCGAGGAGGGTTCATCCTCCCAGCAACGCTCTGCTGGCTCCATAGCCACCCAAGCCTCTCGCAACATGGCCTTTACCAGGCTGGGAAGCGAGAAGCGTCGGCCCGTAGGGGGTATCCTAGTTAGTATACCTACATCTAGTCCTGAGCCAGTTCAGAAAACTTTGTTTCCTTAACTGTTCCGTCTGGGATTCAAACCCTGGACGTCTCACTCGGCAGCTGAAAGCTCGACCACTGCACCTCGAAGTTCCAAGGCCGTCAAGTAAACAAAGAAACCCTTGAGCTTTATTTATAAACATAGTAATTAAAAGTTTCTTAGTATCAAGCACTGAACGTTCACTGTTGTTTAGTGAGAAGGAACGGTAAAAGTGGGGAAGCTAAAGGTCAAACGCCGGATTGGTCTTAAAAAAACAAGTAGGAATTATTTTTGCTCGTTGCAATACCGATGTAGTGACAATGACGTTGATTTGACAGAAGACTTTGATTTGAAGACGTAAGCAAATTAGCAAACAAACAAGCAGCAATCAAAACACAACATTAGTACAAAATAATTAGTATTTCCATTTGGAGCTAGTAAAAATGTAAATAATTTTACGTTAAGAAGACGGAAGTGCAATAAATCACAATGGGCAGAAATAAAATGATTGCCAAGAGTTGCCCAAAATGTGAGATGCAGGTATGTGTTGACAAAAATCAATGTTTTTGCCAGAAATAATTTATAACTTACTTGCTTAATAGTACGATTTCATCGAGATGAAGCTCACATATTGAAGTTTTAAGAATAAATAAATAAAACTACCTATATTTATTATAAATAAATTGCAATACCACTGAATATAATAACCATTTCTTAGATTTTGCTTATGGTTTTAATTATGTTATATGCCAATTGTATCTATTAGAATAATATTTGCACGCATAATAAACACAATTACTGTGAATTTTTCTCTACAACAATTACATTTACTTAGATATAAAAATAAGTAAACATTTTTGTAGGTAAAAATGTGATAGATATTTCAATAAATCGTCATAAAATGTTTGTCTCCATGAGTTGTATGTATTCCTGACAGGATTTTATATCGGGAAAAGTGTAGTAAGGTCTCTTTATTTATTTATATGGATTTCTGGTGAAAAATTAAGTACCTAATTTTCAACTTCAATTCATACCTAATTATGATCAGAATCGAGTAAAGAGTGCTCTCCTTCAGTATTGCAAATTTGTCACCAGTATAAATTTCCCATGTTATTCTTCCTGAAATTGATAACTTTGTTAAAGATGCAATAATAAAACCAGATCAAAAAAATTTACTATCTGTACTTGATCCTCACTTTGACGCAAATACTCAATAAATTTTATTATTTACTGCATTACTATTTTTAATAAAATATATTGTTTTTTAATTTTCTGGCATCTTCTTTTCAACATATTCACCTTGTGAATTAGGAAATAAATAATTAATAATAATAAAATCCCCAGACAATCACACCAACCACATGGCCTCAAAGTAAGCGAATCTTGTGTTATGAGATACTATGTAGTGCTCTAAGGGGCAATCTAGAATCTAAATACCTGAATAAAGTAAATTAAATATTTAGATAAACCCGTTTTTTTTTGTTCCGAGCTGGAATCGAATCTGCAACAAAAAAAAATGTTCCATGTCTGCGTGTTTATCTATTTATGTATTGATATTCTAGGTTCCCCCCTAGCTCACTACATGGTATCCCAAATCATGAGCTTTGCTTAGTTTGGGGCCATGTAGTTGGTGTGATTGTTTGAGGATTTTATTTATTTATTGAGTTTAACAATTTAATTTGCTTCACCAGGTAGCAGTAGCGTCAAAGACTTGCAAATGTGGCCACACCTTCTTCTCCTCCCGAAGAGCAGCTGAACAGCTGCCTGCAGTTCAGGAAGACAGAAGACGGACTGGCAGGATGAGGAGGTCACAGACACAGTTTTATGATGCACAGCATTATCAAAAGCAGAAACGACGGGTGGGTTTTTAAAATATTTTTTGTATCTTTGTTATAAGTCGCGGCACATAGTGCTGAAGAGATTGCACCGTGGCACAGTGGTCGAGTGTTTGGCTGCGGCAGAACAGGTCCTGGGTTCGAGTATTCGCGGGCCAGCACTGCGTTGATAGAACTCGTATGCTTACGAATGTCCGTATAGAATGGAGACGGTTTGTAAGCAATAATTGAAATCTATCCATTATTATTATTATATATATAAATGTGCGCCCTGTTAATTTTGATATATAAAAGAAACTACAATGATGCTTACAGACAATATATATGTATTCCTTCCATGCTGGACTGGCTGCTTCTATGCTGTACTGGGAGTGAAAGAACAACATAGAATGTGCCAGCTGCTTCTCTTCCCGGGCATACTGTAAAAGTCAGTTAAGGGACAAAGGCTTTATTGGCGTTTTTGCGGGCAACAGGCTGACTCCCTGTCACTGCAATAGGCTCTCTCCATCATTATAATACCTACAAATTTGTCAAATGCGACATCAGATGGTTTCATAACCTCTGGTGTTCTGCCTACCCCATAAGGGATACAGGCGTGAAGTTATGTATGTATGTAATGATGCTTACAGACAACTTGCTACCGACCCCACACTATGCCAACATTCGCAAACATGCGAATCGATAAAGTTTTGTGATCACACTGCAGTTTAGGAAACGATCTTTTCTTCTTTCTTTCTTTCGAATCTGGGTGTAAACTGTTGTACACAGGTTTACTGAACGAATTTATTTACTTGCACTATCGCGTATAAAACCAAGATTTTTTGTTCGATTTAAATTTTTTTTTCATTTATTATCATTTCACAAAAACAATTTTAAAATAACATGTCCATAGTGCATAAATAAACCACGAAGGTTTGTGAATATGCAAATAGTCTTCTTCAGTACAAAACTTTCTTATAACTACTTTATTTATTTATTGCTTTCCATAATAATACAGGTTGTAGGTACAGAGTACATACACATAAAAGCCTAGATTATTATACCTTGTTGGGTAGCTGACAAAACGTAGATATATGTTTTTAAGCACTTGCGCCGATCATCTTTCATAATAACTTTTTTAGATATTCTCAAAAGAATAGTAAACCGTAAAAAAAAATTTGATTATTACAACATTCAATCGCTCAGATCTATGTATTTAGTAATCTTACGTAGAATTTTGGTTACTAAGATCATAGAACATCTTAATTTGCATGTGAGAAACAAATAATTATAAAAAAAGCATACCAATTTCAAACTATGACATTTAAAAGCAAAAAATCGGCAATTTTTATTGACAATTCAATTCAATTCAATTCAATTCTTTATTGCATTCCACAATGGTTAATTCAGGTAACAATTAAAGGTAGTAGTACATACATCATGGACCCTGTTGGGCACAACAACTTGAAAGAGGATAGAGGGGCTGATTTTACATTTACATTTTGATATCAAGTTTCATTTTCTATTATGTAAATACTATTCTTAATGTTATATTTGAGGAATTACAAAATTATTATTATCATGTATATTATTATTAAGTAACATAGGTATATTCAATATTACTGATATTATAAGATACAATACCTACAATTTTATCACTATTAATTTATTTTTATTCATCTGTAAAATATTCATGGATAGAGTAGAAGCTTTTTTTAAGAAGATATGATTTTACTTGTTTTATAAATTGTTTATTTTCTGAAATCTTTCTCATATTATCAGGGAGTTTGTTATATATTTTTATGGACATTACATAGGTAAGGGCTCTTTGCATGTAACTCAAGACGCGACCTGGGTAACATTAATTTGTTGTGCTGTCGTAAGGTGCGCTTTGTGTACAATTCAGGATATTTCCGAACAAATTTACAATTTTCCAAAATGTAAAGACATGGCAGTGTTAGTATATTATGTTTACGGAAGTGTGGTTTACAACTAGTAGTTTGTTCAATGTTTACTAATATTCTAAGAAGTCTTTTTTGAGCTATAAAAATGGCAGGTGCCTCTGTACTATGTCCCCAAAGCATGACACCATAGCTTAACCAAGCATTGGCGTAGGCATAGTATACTATAAGGGCGGTTTGTAGGTTTGTTGCCATTTTGATTTCGCGGAGCGCGTATGAAAAGGAGCTGAGTTTTATTCGAAGTTTTTGGATGTGAGATTTCCAGTTTATATGTGTATCTATGTTGATACCGAGCAGATTAAAAGATTTAGTAACTTCAATTTTTACATTGTTATATGTAAAATCTATGTCTAATGGGCTTTGCTGGTGTGGGTGGAAAGTTATTAATTTAGTTTTCGTATAGTTTATCTCTAAGTTATGTTCTTTTAACTATTTTGTAGTTTGATCAAAAATTTTATTAAGTTTTATCTTGAGACTAATATTAGGACTTTTTAATGTTGTTGAGGTGAGTATAGAAACGTCGTCAGCAAATAAGACGTTGTGTTCGTTTATTGCGTGAGGCAGATCGTTTATATATATTAGGAATAAAAGACAACCAAGCACGCTGCCTTGGGGTATAGAAGAGTTGATTTGTATTGCTTCTGATCTGACTTTTGTAATTTCGTTTATTTTCTGATTGTACGTATCTAGTTCTACATATTGAACTCTATTTTTTAAGTAAGACACAAACCAATCGTGTGCCGACCCACGAATGCCCATATTATATAACTTAGTTAGTAAGATAGGATGTTGGATTCTGTCATATGCTTTTGTCATATCTAATAGTATTCCTATAGCGTATTTCTTATTCTGTATTATATCTATTGCTTCTTGGATAAAGTTATAGACTGCTAGTATTGTAGATCTATTTTTACGGAAACCGTATTGATGTGCGTTTAAAATTTTAAATTTTTCTAAAAAGTTAGATACTCGATTATACATGGCTTGTTCAAAAATTTTTGATGAAGTTGATAATAGTGCTATTGGTCGAAAGTTGTTAGGATCTGATTTTGAGTTTTTCTTATGGATAGGTTTTACTAAGGCCTGTTTTAATAAATCTGGA
Organism: Stenoptilia bipunctidactyla; assembly: GCA_944452665.1. Taxonomy (NCBI): domain Eukaryota; kingdom Metazoa; phylum Arthropoda; class Insecta; order Lepidoptera; family Pterophoridae; genus Stenoptilia; species Stenoptilia bipunctidactyla. The sequence goes on from CALYBW010000034.1 coordinate 53,543, forward strand.
AAAGTTCCTTGTTCAAAAGATTGGTTTATAAGAAAACAGTAAGGTATGCAAAGTTCTTCAGCACAATATTTTATTAATTTTGGTGCGAGATTATCTAAGCCATGACTATTTTTGTTTTTTAGGTTTTTTATAATTTTAAGTATTTCAGTAGTAGTGACAGGCGCTAAAAACATTGTATTTGGCTGGGTTGTTGATGTGCCAGGGAGAGATTTATAGGATTTATCGAAGCTGCTGTTTTCCCCAATGGAAGCAAAAAAATCATTAAAGGCTGTTGCAACCTGTTTCTGATCTGTCACTATCTGGTTGTTTATTTTTAGCTGTATGTTGTTTTTGTTGAAATTTTTACGTTTATTTGTTCGCTCGTTTATAATATTCCACGTTGTTTTTATTTTATTTTCCGATTTATTTAATCTATTGGTGTATTGTAAACGTTTTGAAGCTGTAACTATTCTTTTTAATGTATATTCGTATTTTTTATAGTAATTAAGTAAAGTTGGATCTTTTGTTTTATCTATAAATAATTTTAAAAGTCTTTTATTTTTGCAAGATTTTCTAATACCTTTTGTGAGCCAAGATTTTTTAAAAGTTTGATTAATTTGGATCTTTTTATTTGGAATGGTGTTATTTAGGATATTTGTTAATATTTGAAGGAATATTTCGTAATTTTTATTTATATTATCAACACTTGTGAGACACTGTGACCATTTTATTTCTCTCAACTGTAATTTAAAATTTTGCATGTTGTAATTGTTAAATATTCGCTTATAAGTATACATATTTTTTGATTTGAAAGTTGGTTCTATGTTTAATTTTAAAGTTGTGCTTCGATGGTCAGATAAACCGAAGTCTTCGACAGTGCTATAAAGATTTTTGTCCTTAAAGTTAGTTAAAATCAGGTCTAAACATGAAGCCCCACGAGTTGGGTGTTTTATGTGTTGGGTAAAGTTAAATTCTGATATAAGGTCTAAGAACTCATTGGTTTTGGAATTATTTTTTAACATATTAATATTAAAATCCCCTCCTATTATTGTATTTTTACCAGATCGTTTATTTTTTATATAATTTAATAAATATTTAAATCTTTCATAAAATAAAACCTCATCTCTCCCATTCCAGTACAAGACAATTAACAAAATATTTTCTTTAACTAACTCTATTGCACATAATTCTATAATATATTCTAAGGACATTTGGGATATTTCTACATTTTCTATATATTCAATGTAATTTTTCAGTAGTATACAGACCCCGCCGCCTTGCATAGTTGTGCGACAGTAGGACGCCGCAACCGTATAGTTTTCAAATTGTATCATACTCAGTTTGCCTGGAGACAACCAGGTCTCGGACAAGCAGACAGCTTGGTATATTTCTTTTTCTTCTAAAAAACCTTCCAATATATGTTGTTTGTTATTTAAACTTTGAATATTTTGGTAGAAAATATTATATTTTTGGCTATTTTCGAAAAGTATTTGTTTCGGAGAATTCTTTTGAAGAAAATTCTTTTTGAGAGTATCTTTGATTCCGATAAGATTCTTGCAGATGTTCATCTTGAGTATTAAATTGACTTTCTCTTAGATTTTGGCTGGTATTTGTTTTATATGTTTTATATGTTCTCCTCTTTTCTTCTATATGCAAATGGTTGTTTCTTATAATAGCATAAAAGCCGTTTTTTCTCGCGTTCATCATCTCTTCTTTTAAAGCCTTTCTCTTTAATCGAGCATTTTGATCTAGATATTCTGCAATTGATAATCCGGTTCTATGGAAGTAGTGATTATTGCTTAAGATATATTTTACCATCCTTTTACTAATTAATTCTACAATTATAGGTCGATTGTAGTTTCTGTATTTACCAATTCTGTGTGTATCTTCGATGTAACCTAATAAATCTATGTTCAAAATGTCACGAAAAATTTGTATAATTCTTCCATGTTGCTCATCTTCCTGTTCTTGTTGTATTTCAGGGAGGCCATATATAACAATTTTTTTACATTCACTATCGGATGTTGTTGGGGATACATTTCCATTGTTTGATTGTAATTTCGAAATATCTTCATTTAAAGAGTTATATTGTTTTTTTAAGTTATCAATTTCATTCTTAATGTCTTCCATGTTTTTATGCATATTCTCAAACTTTTGTGTTAATTGCTTATTTTTATTCTCCATGTCTATTCTTAACTGAGAAATGGCTATGTTGACTTCTGATTTAATTGTGTCCTGTATTTTCATTATTAAAAAGTTATTATTTTCATTAAGGTGCTGTATTATTATTTTACTTAAATTTTCTAGTGTTACAGTTGTACGGTCAGTGTTTTGGGGGGTCTCTAAGATGGTATCACCTCCTATGGTTGATATATCAAGACAAGAAGCATCATAAAAATTGTTAGTATTCTCTTTTCTAATGGTAACATTGACCTCTGATGATGGTATATGTGTACGGTCGGTTGCACGGGCCGGGGTATTTGAGTTGTTAGTTTTTGGTACTTTGCAAATACATTCTTGACATTTCCATTTATCCCTATGTTCTGAAGTCATTGTATTGTAATATCGTTTCGTTGACACATTTGCGCACTCTAGATCATACGCCTTATCGCAATTTTTACATATAAGAAATTCCCGTTCTGGGATCTCTCTGTTGCACCCTGCGCAAAACATGCTGTATTTTTTTTTTCTAATTATTATATTTACCTCCCAATTTTTAATTTTAATTCTTCACTATCATTTATATTTTTACTTTCGTTGTTTTATATTTCTATTCCACTGTTTATTGTTTTTGATTACACTTTTTACACGAAAATATATTGTTTATTTTAAAACAAGAACTGCTTTAATGTCTTGGTGTTTGTAGACAATAAACTTGGTTTAAAGTTCTTTCTGGCGCAAAAAATCACATTTGAAAGTTTTTCTTACACAAATACACTTTTTAGCAGGTTTTTTAATTTGTTAAGGATGAGTCACTGTTATTGTTTTATTGAAGTGAAATTGCTATTGAATTGTTTATTATATCATTTACACGGCACTATTTTCACTTATCACAATGTATTATCACTTAATTCTAAACTTTTAACTATTTTAGCAATTAAATTCGAATTATAGTACGGAGCTCAATGTTCTTGTTGTTGTTTACATCTACAATTACTTATTACAATTACGATTATTTCGAAAACCTGTAGGTTTGGGGTAGGGTGTTACATCTTTCTTCTTATCTTACTAATATTATAAATGTGAAAGTTTAGATGTATGGATGTTTGTTCCTCAATCACGGGAGAACGGCTCAACTTTTTGTACCGGAATTCCCGCCGGATTCGAAATTGCGCGGACAAAACCGCGCGCAACACCTAGTAGTGAAATAATTTAAAAATGACGGGTACTACACGCCCTTAACAGATCTAGGTCGATTTAACCAGTAACCCTGTATACAGTCAGTGGTCTCTATAACTCATATTAAAGCTTACCTTAGGGCCATATACTTAAAAAAACACCCAGATCCAAAACATTTTTTTCTTCTTGTTCTGTGCGGGTATCGAACTCGCGACCTCTTGGACCACTGCGCCACGGAGGCCGTTGGTGTATTAGTTTGGGTAATTGAAATATAACTTTTGAGAAGAAAATAAGCCCCACTCCAACCAAAAATCACTAGAAAGTCTTCAGTGTAGGTACTCATCGATTAATGTTAAAAGGGAAATAAAAACTGTACTTTACAAGCAAATACAAGCGGTTGAAATATCTATCAGTTTTGAGAAAGAAATAAACTCTAATAATATATATTTCCTTTTGACAATAAACTATTATTATAGAAATAACTCCGATACTCCTGTATTCTTTACTCCCTAAAGAGGGCACACTGGAACTGTCATTTTACTGCATTGAATTAATTGCCAGGGTATAGACGTGGCTGTGCTTTTTTCCGTCTCAAAAGTTATGGTTCAGTTTATTTATTTATTAACCTATAGTTCAGTGCATCATCATCATCATCACGACTCTTTGTAAAGAGCCAACTGCAGTGCTATGAGTCTCTCCCCTGGGTGATGAGGAGGTATAGGCCATAATCCACCAAGCTGGCCCAGTGCTGGGTGGTGGACTTTTCCATCCATCCGTGTACTTTTTAGTCTATGTAAATACAACTTCTTCTCTTATATGCTGTAACGCACACCCTGATTCCAGCTAGCAACCATTGGCTTTTAGGCACCTACCCCTCCATACAATAAAACACTTATATGACTTATTTTTATTGCAGTCACCAAAGAAAAGATCTCTGTCGAGATCGCTGGACGAAGATTACAAGAAAGGAAGATCAGAAAGTGGTACGTACTAGCATTATTTGTCACAAAATTTCATGTTTATCGGAGATGACTAGATTTCTAATAATTGTATACAGTGGAATCCGTTTATAATGACATCGAAGGTAAATAAGAAACAAGTCATACTAAACGGACGTCATACAAAGCATAGGTACTGCAAGAATAAATAAAGTGTTTGATTTATTTTAATAGAAAGGAATAAAAGAGAGATAAATCAAAGTAGATATTAATAAGTAGACTCAATAAGTAAATATACGCCCTGAGACTCAAATTAAAAAAGCCTTTCACGCGCCGAAAGTCTTTGGGTACCACGTGACTCTCCCGAACACTGCCAAAGGTGTTACAAATCATACGGTCGGTCACTATAAGCGGACAAAATTTGATAAAAAAGGGTAACAATAAACGATATGTCACTATAGGCGAAGTCATATTCGACTTAGTTATATAATTTATATGAAAACACAACTTCACTGTGTAAACACGTCATAATGAGCGGTTGGTCGGAATAAACGGATTCTACTGTATTTTTAAATGTGGCCTTAATTTATATATCTTTTAAGAAAGCTAAAGCCAGTATCCATAGAACAACTTCTTTAAGAGAATTTATTTGGGCTAGATAGATAGTGCTCTGTGAATGTTAGAAATATTTATATATTATCACTTCGATGTTACTTAGTACCGATTCTGTGCATTATGTACGTTCATGTTGTTCACCGATGGTTCTCCTACTGAAATTATATTGGTAGAATACTGACAAAATGTCACATCTTAACATAATTCACCATAAACTGCAGACCCTAGAGCATCGTCGTAAGGTTGCTTGTTTAACCGTGTACTACAGGATACATTTTGGTGAGTGCGCGAGTGCTCTGTTTGAGCAAATTGAACCCTCACCCTTTTACCATCGGACTACTAGACGCAGACAGAACTTCCATTCGACAGGGGGTCAGCCTATCGTCCACAAAAACACCTTTAAAACCTCTCTCCCTTAACTGACTTTTATAGTATGCCCGGGATGAGAAGCAGCTGGCACATTGTATGTTTTTCTTTCGCTCCCAGTCCAGCATGGAAGGTATTTTATTAATATACTAGCTTTATCCCGCAACTTCATATGCGCTTAACTACCCTTCTCGTGGAAATTTCAGAAATTATACAACCAGACACCCACTGAAAGAACCTTTATACCAAGTATCACACCCATGCACTCAAGGAATAAGTTTTTTTCATACAAAATAAAAATCATATATTTCCCGTGCCCGTGGGAATTTTTGGATTTTTTTTCGTTACACAACCAGTCACTCTTTGAAGAACCTTCATGCCAAGTATCACATCCTTACACTCAAGGAATAAGATTTTTCATACAAACTAAAAAGTCCAACCCCTTCCCGTGGGAATTTCGGGAATTCCTTCCATAATACTAACAGACACTTATTGAGGAACCTTTGCATCAAGTATCACATCCGTGCACTCAAGGGATGGGATTTTTTCATACAAACTAAAACATCATATATTTCCCGTTCCCGTGGGAATTTCGGGAATTCCTTTCATAACACAACCAGACACATATTAAAAAACCTTTACACAAAGTTTCACATCGGTGCACTCAAGGAATAATATTTTTCATACAAACTAAAAAGTCCTATATTTCCCGTTCCCGTGGGAATTCCGGGAATTCCTTCCTTAGTGCACCTCTACATCCCCTAAAGAATGTATGTTCCAAATTTCAGCTCTCTACGCCCAGTAGTTACGGCTGTACGTTTTGTCTGTCAGTCACTCAGTACCTCAGTCACTCAGTAACGGAACATTTTTATATATATTGATTTACATATTTCCAGCTACTGCTCGAGCAAGAAGACGTCGGGCATTACGTCGAGCTCAGCGTGAGCCCCCACCGCAAGGGGATCGCACGCGCGATCGAACCCCGCAACTACGACCCGCGCAACTTGCCAGATGCAAACTTATATTAAGTGAAATTAATAGGAAAATGATGGCTGTGACATGGCAACCCCCGAGCCATTGAACGTTACCCAATAGTGAATGTTTTAACTTTTAATATTATATGATAAGTGTCTTTAAATTGTTGTCTTTTTTATTTCTTTCCTATACCCGGCGCGGCGAACCTTGATCCCTATGACACTGACAGTGATTTCCACAACACAACCTTGTAGTGCCGTCACCGTTACATTAGAATCGTATTAGAGGCAGGGACCGGAACCGCTTACCCTTAAAGAGGTTTTTGATTGGGTTTTTCATAGACTTGTTTTAAAAAACCCTATCAATTTGGTAACCGTATCGAAGACTTACCCTAATTTAAGGCTTACCATATCAATAGAGTTAGCTTCATGTAAGCATTAAGCCTATCGAAAACCCTATTGAAGGTTACCGATTCAATAGGGTTTTAAAACCTGCAGGCAAATTTAATGTCTAAGAATATCAAATTATCAAAAATATCACCATCTATTCAATCTCGCACTTCGAATTATACTTCCGAATTTAACAGCATGCGCGGAAAAGATATAGAAATAGGCTAACCCTATCACAGGGTAAGCGCATCCGAAAGTAGTTAACTTTATTCAAAGTGTTACCACGTCGATAGGCTTACCATATCAATAGGGTTACACTTCCATATGGTAAGATTTTGATAGGGTTACCCTATCAATAGGCTTAATCATATAAAGGGGTTTTCCGGTCCCTGATTAGAGGCTTCTAAAAATGGTATTTATTTATTTTACATAGCTGTATTCCAATTCTTCATAAGGTATGATTTAATAGGGTATTTATTAAATCATACCTTATGAAGTAACTTTTGCAGAACGTAAACGTAAATTGTGATTGAGATAATTTCTTGTAAATGTTATGAATTGTTATAATTCCAACGGAATATCATTGTATTGGAATATAGCTACGTAAAATAAATAAATGCCATTTAGACGCCTCCAATACGATTCTAATGTAACGGTGACGGCACTACAAGGTTGAAATTACTGCCAGTGTCACAGGGATGAAGGTTCGCCGCGCCGGGTGTAGCAAGTACCTAAACAAACCCGTCAGATTGAAATTCTATAAGTATTTGCTGTTTTCGTGGGAATTTCGGGGATTTCTTCGTTAGTGCTCACACTCACTTAGGAATTGAGGTTTCAAATTTCAGATCACTAAGACTAGTAGTTGGCTGTACGTTGTCTTTCAGTCACTCAGTCAGTAACGGACCAGTTTTATGTCATCATCATCACGACTCTTTGTAAAGAGCCCACTGCAGGGCTATGAGTCTCTCTCCTGGGTGATGAGGAGGTATAGGCCATAATCCACCAAGCTCGCCCAGTGCTGGGTGGTGGATGTCAGAATTTTCAGGGCGCCGAAAATTACTTGTGACAAACCCTAACGACTACTTTATACAAGTATACAGCACCCGGGACCGACTGCTTAACGTGCGCTTCGAAGCATGGAAGTCGCCGTGAGAAATGAATGTTTGGCGGTCACCTATCCAAGAACCGGCCGCGACGAACGTTGCTTGACCTGTGATATCGTTTGATACACACAGTAACCACGGCGTCACGACGACTTCGAACCGTTTTATGTATATTGATGATATTGGGGCCACTTACTTATAAAAGGTGTTCTTTTTGATATCCCCTAAATTGGAGGTTTTTTATCCCTTATGGGGTAGGCAGAACACCAGAGGCTATAAAACCATCTGATGTCACGTTTTACAGATTTGGAGGTACTAATATGATGGAGAGAGACCATTGCAGTGACAGGGGGTCAGCCTATCGCCCTCAAAAACGCCGATAAAATCTCTGTCTCTTAACGGTCTTACAGTATGCCCGGGAAGAGAAGCAGCTGGCACATTCTATGTTTTTCTTTCACTCCCAGTTCAGCATTTAAGCAAATCTTAAATATTTTTGGAATTTTATTACAGAAGCGTACACATTTGCCCATGAACGAGTTGGTGACTTTGTAGAGTCTACTTTTATAGTCAGCTAGATTAAGGTAAAGAGGTACTATATTTAATATAGTAGGTACAGGCATATATGAAATTGTCTGAAAATAGGTACTAGATATAGAAGTGTTGAGTACAGAGTTGATTTGTAGTCAGCGGAAAAATATTTTTTACACAATGAGAATAATCTATAGAAACGATTTTTGCAAAAACAGTATTTATTTTTTAGAAGGAAATTAATTAATCGCTAATATATTAACCAAGGCAAGGCATGGTCACTCTAAATTACCATTAAAATAAAGATGACTACACGCTACTACACATATTTTGTAGTACTACGTCGTAGTATTATCAAGGAAATGCCGCGTCGTAGTAGGTATGTTCATTAACAGCGACTATTTTCTACTTTTTTGTACTGAGCGACGCTAAAATAAATATGCGGGTACGTTTATATCGTATAAAAGAATCTAACATTTAAATTTGGCTGGTGACGAAAAATCAACCCTGTATAATCGTAGATATAGAGGTAAAGATAGACGTAGCGAGAGAATGGAGATGGACACGGACAGGACATAGACACGGACGTGGACACAGACATGGAAATGGGGAAGTTACAGTACAAAAGGAACATAGTCACAATGTCAACAGCAAAACGACCTGGCACCGCTAGCAACGCCCGTTCACGAGTATAACGCAAGCACCAGCCATCACCCTCCTCAACCATATTTTAGGAAATTTGACAGTTTAGTAACGCTTGATCTGCTGCCTTCTGTACTTTATTTTTTTTACTTTAACTTATCTACTTGTTTATTTATTTTATTTTAACATATCTTACTATTATCACAGAATAAGTAATAGTACAGTTGGTACAGAAGAATTACTCCGCAAGAAGAGCTAAATAAATTCGAGTCTTGCTACGACGCGATACGGTGGAATTCAGCTCGCACAGCATTACGTACCTGCAAATTTATATACCTAGAAGTTTAGTCTCTTTCTATCGCATGCCTATTATCTTTTCTTACGCTGTTAGGGTTGCTGCCTAGTGAAGAATAATTAATCTCCTTATTTGTAATTAAGTATCTACCGATGTAGGTATTACTGTTATTCTACCTTTGTAAAAAATATTGTTTCAACTTACCTAAAGTACAAAATGAAAAAAAAGTTACGACGAATAATTAGTAATACTACCTTTGTTTTGTTTGCTAAATTGAACATAATCAAATCTAAACATAATCTAATTGAATATTTGTTTCTTTTTATGTCCATTTTTAAATACTATTTGCGACCTCGATCATAGAATTACTGTGAGTGCTATTAGGTAGGTAGGTATCTACAACATCCCGACGAGCGCGCGCGTGACACACGACCCATTCGAAATCCGCCGGCGGAGCGCTTCGCTGTAGGTAAATAACGGAAGTACCGGGCGGAATTTTTTGAATTTTTTTGAATTTTGAATTTTTTGAATTTTGAGTGAGCCAGGCCTGCTATTATTTTATTTATACAGGGTTGATTTTTCGTCACCAGCCAAATTAAAATGTTAGTTTATTTGATACGATATAAACGTACCTGCATATTTATTTTAGCGTCGCTCAGTACAAAAAAGTAGAAATATGGAACCACAAACTTTTTAAAAAATAGTCGCTGTTGATGAACATAGCTACTACGACGCGGCATTTCCTTGATAATACACCCTTTTACCATCGGACTACTAGACGCAGACAGAACTTCCATCCGTATGTGGTAGATATTCCAAAAAGTCGAACTAAGCGCTTAACTTATTGGGCTTACTTAAGGTTTGGAATGAACTGCCTGCGTCTATTTTCCCTGACCAGTATAGTCCTAGTACTTTTAAGCGTCCAGTGAATGGGTTTCTCGTGGATGGACGTGTACCACCTTAGTCTTCATGTTCACTTAACATCAGGTGGCATGGAAGACAAACGTCCCATCCATAATAAATGAAAAATGTGATAAATAAAAATTATCCGACCAGGATTCGAACCTGGGACCTCTTGTTTGCCGGACGAGTGCTCTTCCACTGAGCTACTTTTCATTGATTTAAGAATAATTGAGCATTTTAAATGCAAAAACTTAAAAACATTATTATACATAATTTATAAAAAAAAAACGACGTAGTACTACAAAGTGTTTGTAGTAGCGCGAAGTCATCTTTATTTTAATGGTAATTTAGAGTGACCATGCCTTGGTTAATATGTTAGCGGATAAATTTATTTCCTTGTAAAAAATATAAATACTCTTTTTTGACAAAAATCGTGTCTATAAATGATACTTATTGTGAAAAAAAATTTGGCCGATGACTACAAATCAACCCTGCAGTTCGTAAACATTCGTTAACAAACGATTCGATAAAGTTCTGTGCTCGCACTGCTGTATAGGGTCTTTTTTATGAAGTTCAAAATATTTTAGGAGAAGGATAATAATGATGTGTGGATTCAATTTTAGTTTTAATCTGTTATTTACGACTAAATAGCAAGAAATAAAAGCCTTTCCACCTATTTCTATTAAGAAATACGTTGAGCCCCGATTTTAATACTTGCTATGTAGTAGCAAATAACAGATTAAACTAAAATTTGGTGACTTCAAAGAATTGTGAAATTTCAATTTAAAAAGAATATAGAACTACTTTTTTTTTTTTTTTTTTTTTTTATTTAATCCACAAATTATTCATGACCTTCACTTAAAATATTTTCATCTTCAAAAAATGACCCTGTATCATTCCAGCTACAGCTCGTAGTACCTATTTGTATTAATTTGATAATTCAAGGATAATTCTGACTGAAAAAGAGTGCCAAGAGTTTTTTTCCGCCGGCTTTTTTTGTCTCTTGGTCTACTGTAATATCTTATGCAACACCTATCAACAACTAGTTAAAGCCGAAGTATGTGATGGATGACTGACTTCATCAAGTGTTTTGTGAAATTCCTAAGATGAATTAAACTTTTTGATTTTGATTTTCAGTTAAAATTCCTATATATATATATTTTTTATAAGTGACTAAACCCGCGTTTGACCTCAATCGCACCTGATGGTAAGTGACGATGAGGTCGAAGATGAAAGCACACAGGCTTAGGAAGGAACTGGCTCTTTATACAATATTGCCGGAACACATTACCGCCGGAGCGGTAACATTTGGCGGCAGACTTTATATAAAGGGTGGTCGCTAGCCAGGCGGACCCAGAAGGGATCCTACCACCAAGCAGATTTCCTGTTCCTCTGGAATGGAACTATGCTCAACACCTACTATGCCACTAAAATTTTCATGAATTCTGCTCAGGTGCAACCTCTAATTATATTATTAGTGATGGATTCGCCAGGTGAGCCTCCGGCACCGGAATAAAAATTTACGGGAATGAACTACATTTCTTGGTACTGTATGGCGGTGTCGATATTTCTGATACACACCCTACTCCCGTCATCACGTGTACCCACGTTAGTCCCAAATACAACTTTGCAACTTATTCAGTTTTAATAAGGTTAAATTTTTAATGAAAATATGTACATTTATTAAAACTGACTTGATGACTTGACTTGACGACCGGCTGGTGTAGGGGTAACGTACATTGCTTCTATGCCAGAGGTCCTGGGTTCGAATCCCGGCGGCAACGGATAATTGTGTGATGAACACAGATATTAGTCGTCAAGTCATGGATGTTTATATGTTTATTTAAGTTTATTTTCTAATTTCAAATATGTATTTTCAACACACTTGCTCGTAAAGTGAGCGTTATTCTATTGAGTTTAGAACTATAAACTGGGCTATAAGTCACGCGTGCATTAATATATTATACCCTAGTGCATAATATAATGAATCCTACAAAGTTGAATTGTAACTTTGTGCAAATAACATGCGAGAAAACAGAGCATATTTTATTGGTCCGGGTTATACACTAAATATTTTCAGAAACAACAAAGAGGTTTTATACCACTTCAAATCCATATACATTTTTAAATGTTTGCGCCTTATATTAGTAAAATAAATTTGTATATTAAACAAATTATTCACAATTTACAATCATTTGTCATAAAATATTAAAATATTTGCATTTACCACTCCAAATTAAACATTTTCACTTAAAATAGGCTGTATATGCTATACAGACATTGACACATTTGACGGAAAAAAAAACCTACGCGCATGCGCGAGGTTCGGCGCCATTTTTCAATCACAATTCACAGCTTTGTTATCAAGTGTGTTTGTTATTTTATGATCACGTATGTCTGTCTTTTACTCACAAGTGTGTTGAAAAACGTCGTATGTAACTCGTGAGCGTTGCTAATTACAGTCTCGGCTCATTATTAAGCCCTCGCCTGCGGCTCGGGCTCAAATCACAGCCTCGACTGTAATTAGCAACTTCGCTCACTTGTTACATAATATACTATTATTCGATATGTATGTCTATATATTTCTTAAGTATATTAGTTAACTAGTATCCATAACACAAGTTCTTCAAGAAACTTAATTTGGGCTAGATAATATAGTGTGGGTGTCAGAAATATTAATATTATATTATTAACGGAATCAACGTTGGCAAAGATTCTTATTTATTTCAGGAGTTTTGGCAATAAAACGTTTAAAATTTGAACATGCTTCAACAGTTTATTACTTAAACCTCTAATATCTTCGTTACACAGTTATGAACCACGGCAAAATTTTTACTGTTTACGCCAATGGCGCACTCTTTCTTCAGAGCTCGATGAGTCAGTCATACCAGGGGCCGCTGTAGTACCCGCATCAGGGACTGCTGTAGTACTCGTAACAGGGGCTGCAGTAGTAGCACTACTTGTAGAAAAATCTCCTCGTTCAGCTTGAATAATGTATGGTAGATATGGGATCAAGGCTGAAAATATAAGATTAAAAACGGATTAAAAAAAGAGTCATAAATAAAAATGAAAGGTTTGAGAGTGAATGTTGGAAAGACGAAAGTCATGTTTATGGAGAGGAATGAAGATATGACGGAATGCAATATTATGAAGGAGATGAATAAGTGGAACAAGTGAAAGAGTTTGTATACTTGGGGTCCTTGCTTACAAGAGATGGGAAGTGTGAAGGTGATATTGAAAGGAGAGTAAAAGCAGGAAATTGTGTGAATGGCGCCTTATACTCGGTTATGGCAAGCACAATTATACCGAATAAGGCTCGTCTGACCATACTTGAAGGAGTTTTGGCGCCAACGCTTATGTATGGTAGTGAATCTTGGGCGTGGCAGAAGAGAAATTAAAGCAGGATTAATGATGTGGAGATGAGAGATTTGAGGAGCATGTGTGGAGTGAAATTGAGTGAACAGTGAAAAAAGAAAGAGATGCGTATTAAAAGAAGATGTAGTGACTAAGACTGAAAAGGGTATGCTACGGTGCTTTGGGCATTTGGAAAGGATGAGTGAAAGTAGATTTACGAAAGAGGTATACAGAACAAGAATGGATGGTGTTGTTGGAAGGGGCCGGCCTAGGCGAACGTAAGCCCATCAAATTGGTGACATTTTGAAAAAGGGCTTAGTCAAAAGTATCCGTAACCGGCGATCATGTATTAAAAGATTGATGAACGTTGAAGAAGCGAAAGAGGTATGTTTGGATCGCAGCAATTGGTGTTTCCTTGTCTCTGCCTACCCCAAGGGGAGACAGGCGTGAGGTTATGTATGTATGTATGTCATAAATAAATTAAATCCCCAGACAATCATAAAAAAATCATGGCCCCAAACTAAGCAAAGATTGTGACGATAGCATGTAGCGAACTAGGGGGGAACCTAGAATATAAATACGTAATATAATGTAGCCAGCATGCGAACATCGATAAAGACCCTAATCTACAAGATAAATATTATTTCATCCTATCATGCATGATAGCTAACAATGGATCCATAAAGAATTACTTGGTTCGATACCACGATTAAACCCATATAATATTCTCAAAGTCGTCGGGAAGTCGTCGTGGCGCCGTGGTTACTGTGTGTATCTTACGATATCACAGGTTAAGCAACGTTCGGCGCGGTCGGTACTTGGATGGGTGACCGCCGACCATTTGTTTCTCACGGCGACTTCCGTGCTTCGGAGGGCACGTTAAGCAGTCGGTCCCGGGTGCTGTATACTTGTATACAGTAGTCGTTAGGGTTTGTCAGAAGCCATCTAGGCGCCCTAAAAATTCTGGCATCCACCACCCAGCACTGGGCAAGCTTGGTGGATTATGGCCTATACCTCCTCTTCACCCAGGGGAGAGACTCATGCCCTGCAGTGGGCTCATTACAAAGAGTTGTGATGATGATGATGATGATGATTACTATGAAACATAATGTCTAAAATGAATAAAATGCACCGTCGTTCTTCAACTTGTCTTGGTCAACTCAAAGTGCTGACTGCATTGATATTTTATCAAAACCGTCAGTCATATTTTTAGCAATCATTTAGAGGGGCGATATTTTTATTCTATACCCTGCCGCAGATCGGCCCTGCATGCATACACACGATACTATTGGCAGTGCCACTGCAAGCAGGGCCCTGCAGGCAGTCCTTTGACTAGAAATTATTGATGTGTCTTGTTAGAAAATTGGTTTTTTGGCAACGCTGTTGTATTGCTTTGCGCACCTATAAGGATGGCTGTATAGTTTCAATACATTAAAATAGAAGTGTTCGAAGTGACCACAATATTCAACATGCTTTGTTAATGATCTTACTATTGCATTTTAAATATAAAATCCGCCAAATATCATCGCTCCTGCGGTGATGTGTTATGGCAATATTTAAAGAAGGTCCAGATCCTCCCTAAATCTTTCATTCGCTTTCATTAGTTTCGCTTCATTAGTTCATTCGCAATGAGGAGTTTTCGGACAGCTCATAAAAATTAGTTCTAAAAACCTCTATAGATGGCACTTTTAAAAAGCTTAAGGCGTTAAGTCTGTATACTATAATGTAGGTATCTACCATCTATGTTTATTTATAAGTTAAATTTCTGATACAGTCGTCAATTAATTTATTTTACTTTTAAAAACGCACTGTGGAATAAATGGCTTTATGACAGACAAGACTTCACCTTTTGTACAGCGCCATCTATCGAAGCCTTTTGTACCATTTTTGTACGGTTTTGTTTTTTAAATAAGCTGTCAGAAAACCTCTCATTACGTCTTCTTACAGTCATTCACATCATTTTCATTATAATATTCATTAACTTTCATGATATGCCGTTATTAAACGAAAAAAATACTTACCCTCGGCGTATTGTAGTTCTTTCGAATTTACCAATTTTAGTTCAGATGAAATCTGTTCTTTATTGCCTAAAAAGAAAGTTTACATTAGTACTACAGATAGGACTAAACAAGGTGGTTGTTGCAAGATCTTTCCTCAGATGTATTAGGTAGTAGGCAAAAAGAAATAAGTAGTTATTTTGTTCACCTTAGATGGTGCTCATGCCAAAGTATCGTGTGAAAAAGAAGAAAAAAAAGTTAGAGCTGTCAGATTCAAAAATTCGCTCAGTAAACTTGACTTTGACATAAGCCTTAAGTAGAACGCCTACCATCTTCGTATTCTACGCTTTATTTTTTTAATTACAGCCTGCTGCCCGCGTAGTAAGGAAAACCTATGGAAATGGTATGCAAAGAAAAATGTATGGGAACTGATGTCGCCAAACGCACACAAAGAAGCCGTTTATGTCCATACACTACACTACAGAAAACAGCCAATCAGATTCTTCGTTTTTATTTTAGTTCAAAACATTAGAAATAGTATCTTATTTCGTTTGCATTAGACTAAAAATCGATTAACAACTAAAGTAGATATATTTATGCCATTGTCAAATTTTCGCGTCAAAATATTTACCCTAGACAGCTAGTGATGGGCTGTTGGACAGAATAGTATCGATAAAAAAGCTGATGTACAGAAAAATAATGGTCGGCAAAAATATGTGAAAACTGGCGCAGCCATAGTCACACAAACAAACATGCAGAGAAGCGCAGAAGAGAGATATTAAAAAAAAGTTAAAGTACGAAATGAAATAATACTATGCGTTGCATATGCTGGGTGTAAATAATGAAATCATATTTTACGCTTTTTACTAATTTTACTATTCTATATTTATTGACATAATTTTTAGCATCACATATTTATCATCATTAAATATACCTAATACCAATTTAAAAAAAATCTGTATCAATACACTTGAAATAAGTCAAATTATTTACAAATGGAACTGAATCTACCACCACTTCGAAAAATCGATGAAAATAAGTGGCAAGAAACCTACCTGCAATAATCTTTTAAAATATACAATAACAGAACACCCAGGGAGTCCCATCCTAGCTCTTTTAACATAACTTTTGTTTTATCTTTAAATCTAAGGGTAAACCTTCAACATGTTTTGGAAATTTATTATAAAAGCGTATACATTGACCCATGAACGAGTTAGTGGCTTTGTGAAGTCTACTAGCCAGCTAGTTTATATACTAGGCAATAAGGTGTCAGATGATGGAGGTAGAGGCAGAGAGAGAACGGAAACACAGAAAGTGAAAAACAGCAAGCGAATTTGGTGATGCAATGCTGAAACCAGCTGAGCGAATAATAGACTAACATTTGACTGCTGCCCGTTGAATTTGACGATGTCAGAAAAGTGAGGCTGTAGCCCAAATGATAAATTTAAACATACAGTCGAAGTCAAAACAAAATATATCTTTATTTTGTAGGTACATCTGAGTCAATCGCGGCACGTGACCTGGCACGCGGATCGCTGCCAAGGCTAGCGTAACCATGCGTTGCCTAATCAATTCTTTAACTTTCGGCTAAGTTTACTCAGTATAATTAATATTTATTCTATTTTTTCTCTTCATGTATGATCTTAAACTATCGCGTCCTTGAATTTCAAAAGTTACCCACCAGTCACCCTGTATATTTCCTATATTTTTTTAAATTCCTTACTAAAGTCCTACATTGCCATCACCACTTTTCAGAAAGAAATGTCCTGTACTAACATAACACTTTCTTTATTATGTGTTAAAAATATTGAAGTTTAATTTGAATATATCCATAGCTTACTTAATCGATATCGATGAATCTAAAACCACTGAGCCTTATCACTAATTGAATAACTATAATATAACTATAAATTATGCTAATGTAAAATGGACTTTATTTTAATGGAACAAATACACTTTAATTTAACGTTTTTATGTAAACAATGGAGAAATTTATAGATTTATATGACTTATTATTGAAAAAATTATCAATATTATACTAAACGATGGTACCAAATACCTCCATTGGACAGATTTTGCTTTGTGCTATCATTTTTGAATTCCAAAATAGAACAACGAAGCATTGTTATTGTGAACTTCGAAATTATCGAGAATGACAGTCAGGTGCGATGCTATCAAGTGAGGTGAGCGCAACGATCTATAATGGCGCAGTCATCACGCCATGGACGCGCGATCCATTGCTTTACATCGTATTATGTATGCGTACCTAGCTGTTCAACCGTTCCTTGATCGCAGAATGCATTTATTGCTACGATACTAGCGCCAAAAACAATTTGGTAGTTAAAAAAGAAACTAATAAAATGTGAAACAGATGTTTGCTTTTAAAATTTCGCAGAAAAGTACACACGAAATGTATGAAAGTCAAAGGGATTATATGCACTTTTAGTACATCGATTGTACGATAGAGGCAGCACAGTCGTCGGATTGCTATGGCTTTGTTTTTGCTGTAACGTAATATGAATTAGTTCGTTTTTAGTAAATCTTGCGCAATTCATGCCATCACTCTAGCAAGTTACGTGATTATGCCGTGCGCGGCTGACCGTTGACAAGCGTGCCACGCTCATTTACCATTTCCATAGTTTTCTGTCTTCCGTGCTGCTGCCATTCTATAAAATAGACCATTAGAAACTAAATAGTCCTATACCTATTTCCCGTTCCCGTGAGCATCTCTGCACTGAGGCACCCCTACACCCCTTAAGGAATGTCTGTTCCAAATTGCAGCTCTTTACGCCCAGTACAAATGGCTGTACGTTGTCTGTCAGTCATTCAATCACTCAGTCAGTAGAGGACTAATATTCGCAACGGGCTCTGCTAACATTTAAAGTGGAACGATGAGCCTACAAAAAGCTAAAGTCCCGCTAGATGGCGCTAGTTCCACAAATTTCTGGTTTTTATTTATTTGTGAAATCAGCTTTCCAATTTTTTGACTTCAAAAATGTGCCGCGACATCTTTATATGAATATAGAATTTCCAAAAAATAATTCACACGATTTGATGTATTGTACTATCCAACTAATTCAATTAAATCTTTCCTCACGTTGTGTAAGGATAACGCACACATGCACAGAAGAAACTCTCACAAGTGCGACAGAGAGCGCAATAGATGGCGTCCTTTTTCCATGTTTTATGGCGATTTTTTGATATTTAGTTTGTTATTATTTAAGGTTCTGGCTAAACACCGAAAGGTTTTCTGCTGCTTCATTGACTTGGAAAAGGCGTATGACAGTGTGATGAGGAATGAACTTTGGTCAACACTATCCGAGTTTGGGGTGGACAGTGACAGTGATGTATAAGGACTCGAGTGCTTGTGTCAGGTTGAATGATGACTACACAGAATGGTTTAGCATCGATCGCGGTGTTAGACAGGGCTGTGTAGCGTCTCCATGGCTGTTCAACCTATTCATGGATAGCTGTTTGAAAGATCTGAAAGAGTCTGAATGGGGTTTAAAAATGAATGAGACAGTGATCAAAACTCTGCTTTACGCCGACAACCAGGTTCTACTTGCATCGTCTGCGTCGGAATTGCAACAAATGGTCACTGTGATGCATGAGTCGTTTAAAAGAAAAGGTGTGAAAGTGAATGTTGGAAAGACGAAAGTCATGGTTATGGAGAGGAATGAAGATATGATGGAATGCAATATTATGATAGGGGACGAAAAAGTGGAACAAGTGAAAGAGTTTGTATACTTGGGGTCCTTGTTTACAAGAGATGGGAAGTGTGAAGGTGATATTGAAAGGAGAGTAAAAGCAGGAAATTGTATTAATGGCGCCATATACTCGATAATGGCAAGCAAAACTATACCAAATAAGTCTCGTCTTGCCGTACTTGAGGGAGTTTTGGCGCCAACGCTTATGTATGGTAGTAAATCTTGGGTGTGGCAGAAGAGACATGAAAGTAGGATTAATGCTGTGGAGATGAGAGCGTTGAGAAGCATGTGTGGAGTGAAATTGAGTGATAGGGTGCGCAATAGTGAAATAAGAAAGAGATGCGGATTGAAAGAAGATGTAGTGACTAAGATTGAAAAGGGTATGCTACGGTGGTTTGGACATTTGGAAAGGATGAGTGAAAGTAGATTTACGAAAGAGGTTTACAGAGCAAGAATGGATGGTGATGTCGGAAGGGGCCGCCCTAGGCGAACGTACGCCGATCAAATTGGCGACGTTCTTAAAAAGCGCCTAGTCAAAAGTACCCGTAACCGGCGATCATGTATGAAAAGATTAATGAACGTGGAGGAAGCGAAAGAGGTATGTCTGGATCGAAGCAATTGGTGTTCCCTTGTCTCTGCCTACCCCAAAGGGAGACAGGCGTGAGGTTATGTATGTATGTATGTATGTTATTACGACACAAATCTAGCATGTTGGCGTTTTATGCGTTGGCTCAGATTCTAAGCCGCGAGTTCTCAGTTCGAGCACCGAATTTCTTTTTTTTGTTGGGATAGAAAAGATGTCTATAGTATAATTATATTTTTACCCAATTTTAAACAAATAATCAGGAAGGCTGCGAAATTCTGGTGTTCAATATAATATTTTGTTTCCGTCTATGGTATTGGTATAATAAATACCCAGAGTAGTAATCCATGGCGCCAAAAAAAGCAAGCTTTGTGTTATGGATTATCATATTATATGCGGGTACCTAGAATTGCGACTGTTCCGAGTGACCCTCGCTAGGTCACTAGCCCTTCAAATAAAATCTGCCGACAAATGTTACCGCTCCGGTGGTAATGTGTTCCGGAACTAATTTATAAAGAGCCAGTTCCTTCCTAAACACGTGTGCTTTCATCTTCGACCTCATCGTTACCTACTTACCATCAGGTGAAATTGAGGTCAAACGCGGGTTTAGTCACGTATAAAAAAAAATACACAGATGTTGACGACATCCGTGGCGCAATGCCTAACGTGCTAGCTGTAAGGTCGAGGGTTCGATCACCGCACGGACAAGAATTAAAAATAAATATGTTATGGCTCTGTATATGTATCTTGGATGTGTATTTATACAGGGAGACTTGTAAAACGCTGGTCAAACTCTCAGAGGATTTCATTTATTGCGACCTTGGTTGTAGCGAATGTAATCATTTGTAACAAATTCCTAGAAATCCCATGCAGATATTGCGACCATAGTCGACCGCCAAAGAGACAAACATTTCTTTTATTTCACAAACATATCTTATCTTTTGTTTACATCCACACAGATGGCCAGCAAGTGTGGAGACCTTTACCTTTTATTTATACAACGTGTCCAAAAGTTGCGCAGTAAACAAAAGAGCAGTGCGTACTAAATTGCCGTTATGTAAAGAATTCCTACCAAACCAATTCTACCTCTATCTGTCTCTTTCTGACATCCATTGAATTTCCAAGAACAAGAACAAAGGATCGGTCTCCGTACGCAGTGCGTGGCAAAGCGAAAAAGGTTATAATCTAGTAATAGTACCCGTTTTTTTTTTCTTGTAATATGCCTTATGTATTATACCATTTTATAATCGGGAAAAGTGGCGCTAATTTTTAAAAAAAGTTGCCGCGTTAAGTTTCATACATTTTTTTACACCACAGTGAGCGAAAGTGAGCGGAAATGAAAAAACTTTCAAAATATTTTGATAAAAAATATTCGCTCGTATAGTATGGAGTCGGTTGCAAGTTTTGAGTAACATTGTAATTTTTTATTTTACAGATATTTATGAGAACAACATGTTTACAAACATTCAAAATTAACAAGGCACACATTTATTTAAACTGGCCGTGCGGCAATGGATAGATTTCAATTTTTTCTTAAAAACCGTCTCCATACTATACGAACATTCGTTGACAAACGATTCGATAAAGTTCTGTGCTCGCACTGCAGGCTTACGATAGCAAAAAAACACTATAAAATTCAAAAAAATTTACGAGTAGTTATGACTAGATACACCCCCTGGTGCCAGCTTATCGTTGAATTTTTGGACACGTTGTAGATATCAGGTAGCCAGCTAGGTAGGTACGTAGGTAGGGTAGGTTTCGGATTTATGGTTCAGTTACAAAATATTGAATATTTTTCAGTAGGCAATTTTATTTATATTGTAATAATATATTATATAAATTAGGTGTTTATGTAGGAAATAGGATAGGAAGCAGGATTTTTGCGACCAGAAGTCAAGTAAGATATAAAGTGACTGACTGAATAACTCACGTTGAATTGAATGAGCGAGCGCGAGCAGAGAGTAGTAAAGTAAGTAAGATCGGCAACATAGCACACGAGCAACTGTCCCGCCCGCCCGACCGTTGTCTCTGTCGGTGATTGCATGGAGTGGCAACGTCGCCTATCGTGTTATTTTCACACACACATTCGCATTTTAGATGAAATTTTTCAGTTGATTTATTTGTGATTTCTAAATGAACGGTACGTTCTTTGTTCATTTCGCGACAAATTAAACTAGAACATAGTTTGTAGAACTCATAATTAAAGCTTTACACCATATCCTGTACCAGTGAATCCCGATTGTTTTTTGTATGGAAATCGAACCACCTTAATATCGCTTACCTCCATTTTTCTCTTGATCAATAAGACCGTAGATGAGTGCAACTGAAATTAGAGAAATAAGGAATTATTATCGATTGTGTCCACAGATTAGAAAGTATTATGTACGAGTACAGATAGGACACATCAATATTATAGGGAGTTTGGAATGCAAGCTTTTCTGCCGCTTGAGTTTTTTTGGGTGGACTATGCACTATAGTGGTTTTTTATTATTATTGTTGATAAATATTGTTTTTCATATGTGAAAGGAAGGGTGCTTATTTAACTGTAAAATGGCAACGAACTCACGAACCACTAACTAAAACAATCAAAAACCAACACTTGTTAGCATGTTTGATTGTTATAAAGTTATTCGTCAAAATATGTGAATCATGAAGTCTATCAAGCATCACAACAATTCAGCTACATAAATGATAAACTTAAGTTCACTTGACGCTACTTCTGAGTTTGCAGGAAAACACAGCAGATATGTGCAGTTTACAACAGATTATGCTTAGGACTTTCACAAGCCGGCAGAGTTTTGTGATCAAATGGCTAATGATTGTCTATCACTCACTCAATTCACACATATTAAGTTGTTATGAGCAGTTTTCAGTCTACGATTAAAAAAAAAGTAGTTCACTTTTCAACATTAGATGGCGCTGATCTAACTCAAGTGTCAACTCAAGTACCAATTTCAGTACCGTACCTACGTGTAATAATTATTAATATACTTCATGTAAAGAAAAAACGCTGCAAAACAAACTAGGAGAAAAAAAAACAATGAAATGTAATATTATTAATTTGAAGGTTATGGCAATCAGAAAGAATTTTATCTCTACGATCAGTCAACTGTCAACAAAGAGGATACGATATTGACATTGACTCTTCAGTTTTGTTCAACGCCATCTAGTATGTATTGAAAAAACTTTAAAAAAAATGAAACGAAAAAGCCTCTTTGCCAGTAATAAGTGGCGCCACCAAACGTTAAAATGGTGCTATGGCCAAACTCTTGAAATTTTATAAAATGCTTTGATTGTCAATGCCGTGATTGTGTCCGTATAGGGTCGGTTTGGAGTAGCCCTATGGTCGCTGGATAAGCTTGTCGTAAAAGGCGACTAATCCGACTGGCCAACCATCACCCATCACATAAAAGCTGCCGCCAAAATGAGTTTCAAATGTAAGACTTTTAAACCTCAATTTCTCCATCTGCTCAACAATTAGTAAAATACATACATACATACATAACGTCACGCCTGTGTCCCTTATGGGGTAGGCAGAACACCAGAGGCTATAAAACCATCTGATATCACGTTTGACAAATTCGGAGGCATTATAATGATGGAGAGAGACTATTGCAGTGATTGCCAGCCTATCGCCCACAAAAATGTCAATAAAACCTCCGTCCCTCAACTGACTTTTACAGTACGCCCGGGAAGAGAAGCAGCTGGCACATTCTATGTTTTCCATTCGCTCCCAGTCCAGCATGGAAGATTAGTGATATTATGAGACAATATTTCGTAATAGGTTATAGCTTCGGTGGTGATGTGTTCCGGCAATATTTTATGAGGAGTCAGTTCTTTCTTAGGCCCGTGTGCTGTCATCTTCGACCTCATCTTCAAGGTCAAACCGGCAAAGTCTTTAATTAAATAAAAGTAAACCCGGTGTTAACACGGTGCGAAAATACAGGGTTGATTTGTCCTCACCGGCCAAATTTTTTTTACACAATAAGTATCATTTATAGAAACGATTTCTGCAAAAAAAAAACGATTTTTTTTTAAAAGAAATTAATGTATCCGCTAACATATTAAGCAAACCATGGTCACTCAACATATTAAGCAAACCATGGTCACTCTAAATTACCATTATAAAGGCAACTACGCACTACTATAAAAAACATCTTGTAGTACCTACGACGTATCAATGAAATGCCGTTTCGTAGTAGGTATGTACATCAACAGCGAGTATTTTTTTTAAAGTTTGTGGTTTCATATTACTACTTTTTTGTACTGAGCGACGCTATACTAAATATGCAGGTACGTATCGTATCAAAGAAACTAACATTTATATTTGGCTGGTGCCTACAAATCAACCCTGTATAAAGTATCTGAATAGTCCATGTACGGTTGAAGTCCAAAATAGATACATATTAAAAACCAAGTTCTTAGACAGAGGGGTCGTTATAAATAAAATAATGTTTTACCGATTCCAATTTAAAACTCTTGTGATTAGGTGAAAAATTTCTAGAACTTGATATATTTAATTTAACTGTATCTAAAACCGAACTGCAATGTATATTAAACCATAATGTCCAATAAACGATCATCTATTATTATCTGATATTATTATCCATTATTACCATTTTGTTCTATGCTCGTCTTGCCATATAAATGCGTACAACTAATGTTTTATAATAACAACGAGCGTTTGCCCCCGACTTCGTACACGCATAAACTCAAAAGACCTATATTTTCT
This sequence comes from Stenoptilia bipunctidactyla, assembly GCA_944452665.1. Lineage (NCBI taxonomy): Eukaryota > Metazoa > Arthropoda > Insecta > Lepidoptera > Pterophoridae > Stenoptilia > Stenoptilia bipunctidactyla. Next base: position 77,988 of record CALYBW010000034.1, read on the forward strand.
GTTCCCGTGGGAATTTCGGGAATTCCTTCCATAATATAAACAGACACTTATTAAAGAACCTTTATACCAAGTATCCATCCGTGCACTCAAAGAATAAGATTTTATCATACAAACTAAAACATCATATATTTCCCGTTCCCGTGGGAATTTCGGGAATTCCTTTCATAAAACAACCAGTCACTTTTTGAAGAACCTTTACTCCAAGTATCGTGTCCGAACACTAAAGGAATAAGATTTTTCATACAAACTAAAATGTCCAATTATTCCCGTTTCCGTGGGAATTTCGGGGATTCCTTCCTTCTTGCATCCCTACATCCCCTAAGACGTATGTTCCAAATTTCAGCTCTCTACGCCCAGTAATTACGGATGTACGTTGTCTGTCATTCACTCAGTAACTCAGTAACGAAACAGTTTTATATATATTGATTATAGACACTATTTAGTCTGTTACTTAAACAGGGTTGTTTTTTCGTCATTTAAAGTTATATTTTTTGATACGATATGCTTACCTTTATATTATTTATTTTAGGATTGCTCAGTTTAAAAGAACAAAGATATAGCAACAAAAACTTTTTACAAATCAACATGAACGTAGCTACTACGACGCGGCATTTCATGTAGTACCTACTACAAGATGTTTTGTAATAACGCGTAGTAGAGTGTGGCCGTTGCGAGAATGCGTTCCTGACAGCTCCTTATGTCCACTGAATAAAGTTTATTTCCGATTCGAAAGGGAAAAAAGCTATGATTTTGACAGCTGTCAGGAACGCAAACTCCCACCGGCCGCACTATAGTCTTTATTTTAATGGTATTCATTCATAACATAGAGCGACCATGGTTTGCTTAATATGTTAGCGAGTATATTAATTTCCTTGAAAAAAAAACTTTTTTTTGCAAAAATCGTTTCTTTAAATGATACTCAGTCATTCACGGTGAAATCAATATCTCTTTAGAACTCACTACCATCTTCTCTCCACCAAGCCAAAACAATAGCTTCCTTCAAATATGATTTGAAAAACTTCTATATCTCACACTTGTCACATATTATATAGAATAAGGGTTTATGTATAGTATATTTTGGTCAATCTATTTAAATTATTGTACTTACTTATCCCTACTCTTATATATCCAAGTAGGGGAGCGAGGGGGAATGGCGCTCACCGGGTAATGGCGCTCACCTCTGTAACTCTGTCAAAATGAAAGGTAGCATCTAGCAATATCTCTTGAAGTGCAAAGGGATAGGGCCTCTAAAAGACAGCGATGCAAAGGGTTTGTCAAGTCGCGTCATGTGACAGTGAAGTGCGTTTTTGCGTTTGCAGACGCGATGATGTAATTTTTGATTGGTTGTTTTTATCGGTAAGTCCCCATTTTAAATGGTTGTTTAGTTATTAATATATTTATTTACAATAAAGCTTCATTCTATTTTGTAATAAAGCTTCATTCTTAGTGACAATTTTGAATTGCTGCCTATATGCAAAAAACTAAGAAGAAGGTTTCTATAAAGAAATAGCCATTAAACAGCTGTTTTTGATCTAATCATAATAGTTTTTATTTTATATCATAATAATTGAAGTTAATTTGAATCTTAAGTTTCACTATATTGGTGAAATTTAAAAGAAAATGGTCTTCAGTACAAATGGAAATAATTGATGCCTATTTGTGATTTTAAACTTTCCTTTTATTGTATTAGGTTGATCCCATTAATATTTCTTTAATTAAAATGTATATTACTAGTCAAATTCTAAAAAAAAATATCGAACGTCATTACCCCGTACCGTGAGCGGCATTACCCATAGTCGGGGGCAATGCCGCTCAAACTTGTTTTTTTTTTAATGTTTTTCTACAACTAAAAGGTCAAAGATATATGTTTTTGTTGTTTAATTGTTGATTACTCCATAATCAAAGAATTGCTTAGTCTTTATAGTTTTGATTTATCATAAATAATTTTAAAATTACACCATGTTTTCCTTAAGTGAACTCCATTCCCCCTCCTTACCCTATATGTCTCTAAAAGTATGACGCCATGTTATGTTTCTTTTTAAATTCTAAGATTAATCTTAAGGCTGCCTGGAAGAGATCACTTTGCAGTGATAAGGCCGCCTATATATACTCACTGCCGATAATGAAGGGACGAATCTCCTTGTCCAGAGAAGGATTATCTGAAAAATAAAGATGCACATTTAATAATAATAATAAATTTAATATTATGTACAGAAGGCAGCAGATCAAGCGTTCCAAACATGTCAAAATTTGTAATTGAATCTGAACTCTATGCGCTGGACATTAAGTTAAAAATTGAAAAGAGATGGCCAAACTCAATATGGGATTTTGACCTACTAATGGTCGGTAGTAAACATAAAAGATTAACGCATGAGTAACCTTTTCTCCCTTAAGGGCCCCATTCGCGAAATCTATGCGTTTTCAAATTCATTACAACCGGCCAATATTGATTGTTTGGATCGGATAAAAATATATGTTGAAGTTTGTTTAATATATTTTATAAATATTTGGTTCAAAACACGATACTGAAAACTTTACTCGATCATAAAAAATTACGAAAAAGATGAAAATTTTAAGTGTTTTTCCGATATTCTATAAGAATATCAAACTTATACTTACAAAAACTTGTCATAATATTGGTAATGTAGCATAAAATTATTTTTTGTGGATAATTTTTTTCTTAACCCATTCTATTTTTTCTAATATAATATAATAAAGACGGCGGCGGCGCGATACAATTCAGTACCACGCGAGGCGTCATAGAGGTAGGACCTGTGTCGCTTTTGCTCCCAATTTTCCCGCGTAATTGATCGTCTTATTGACCATAGCGTACACATAACAGTACGACAATTTAATTATTTAATTTTTGTTAAGTCATATTTTATATTTTGATTGATAAATTAAAGGAGTATTATAAACAATTATCACTAATGAATATAGAGCTAGAAACTTGTTTCTGATATTTATTTCTTTTTTTTTTAAGTTTATTAGACAACAAGTGCAAAAAAGCATATTAACTTTTTGCGATAAATCTTTTCTTACGTAATTATCCGACGAAACCAAATGGAGGATTATTAATCTATACGTACGTATACAGGGTTAATATTAACGCATCACCTCTTGCGGGCTGCCTCTCCATATCAATTTTTTTTTAAATCCCCAGACAATCACACCGACTACATGGCCCCAAAGTAAGCATAGCTTGTGTTATGGGATACCATGCAGTGAACTAGGGGGGAACCTAGAATATAAATACATAAATAGATAAACACCCAGACACGGAACATTTTTTTTTTTCTTGTTCCGTGCGGGAATCGAACCCGCAACCACTGGCGTCTGAGGCAGACAGGTTTACCCCATCGCCAAAGTGGTCGTCAATTCTATCGTAGATACTGATAAGTGCTTATCGATAAATATACAGGGTGGAATTTTGTAATGCCATCTGGAAGGAAAGTACTCTAAATAATAGAGATAGCAAAATTTACTCCAAAGAAACTGTCCTTTATTATTGAACAGAAATAAAACCGCATTCAAAGATTTTTAAGAATTCGCTCGTTTCACCTGGAAGTCAAACCAACTATAATCTGTAAAAATGACACCTTGAAATTTTATTGTGTGGTTCGTTAGAGCCTATCACAAGAATAAAATCTCTCTAACATATTAGGTTAATTTAATGAAAGGAAAACCATGAAATCTTCATTTTTAGATTTAAGTCGGTTCGATTATTTATTTATTCTTTATTGTACACTACAGAAAAAAAAAAAAGTAAAACAAAAGCCAATGTTGGGGGTTAATCCAACATATAGAATTAAAACTACGTAAACTTAAACTAGGATGTCAAATGTAAAAGAAAGACAAGTAAACTGTTGTAAAGTTGAACATGTAATAATGATCTTATTCTATCTTAAATAAGGAAAGTAAAGCTAGGAAGTAAAATGTAATTAAAGGTGCGTACGACCTTCACATAATACGCTATCGATTGCTATATCAGCGAATCTATCGATGCGATGTCACGATTGCTGTGTGAGCACATCAATTTACCTTAAAACCATGTACTTTGTACATACTGCCACACCTAAGTTACACAAAACAACTAAAACCAAAATAAACAGAAATAATGTAAACAAACTTAAGAATAAAACTTATTACATTATCTAAAATTCAATTAATGGAATATGCAGAGTAGATCGAAACTATTTTGGGATATAAGTAAATTTTAAAATAATGAAAGGAATGCACTAATGTGAGAATATTAAAATAGCTAAACTAACAAAATTAAACATTTAAGTAACCGTTACTAAACACGTAGGTATTAGAAATTAGTGTCAATTATCACTCTTTAGTTGCACTTGTTAACTGTCTAGTTTAGTGTCAAATTTCACTGATGGACCCGGTAGCTTTGCACTCTCTATATTAAACACGATAGGTCCCGGCGTTCTCTGTAGGTTTCTCTGCAATTCCGTGCTTTGTCTTCTATCGCTTCTGCTGTCTGATCTCTGAGACGTGATATCTCTTCGACGTGTCTTTATTAACCAGCAAGTAATAAATATTATGCTCAGTAATACACTTCCGACCAAGGTGTAAATTATTATATAATGGTGCGTGTCGTGGTTTGATATAAAAGTAACACTGGATTGTTCCTTTAAAATGTCAATATCCTTCTGTAAATTTTGAAATATCTGATTGTGCGACTCAGTTTGAATCTTCGAATATGCTAGGGAGGTATTCATAAGCTCATTTAACGGCGATAATATAGGCATTATAACTTTATCATTCACGTATAACTGACTTGTGTATTCCTTATTTGCATACAACATAAACCTATCTGTTTTTACAACGCATCCCTGACCTAGGGTAATACGTCCTTTCCCATGTAAGCGCTCTGTCGCCAGTCCGTCTGGACATAATATGCGTACTAAGCATTCTTCGCAGCACGCGTACAACCATGTGTTTTTATTGTTCAGCTTGACCCACTTATCAACACACTGCAATGTCTCAGTTTTGCAAAATGTATAATATTCAATAGCTTCAATTATTTTTAATTGACAAATTGCGTTGGCTTCATACGGTATACAAGTTGATGTAAATGGCAAAGTAGTTTGTTTGTTGAAATAGTAAGGCACGCTGTTATATCGGATTGCTGTAGTAGAATGACCGTATCTTTGTTGATATCGAATGCAATGTACGTAGAGGCAGGTATAGCATAGGTTGCCATCTTCTTATTTAAACTTACTGGCAGACTTATCAACTTATTAAGCTCATACTTAGTGTTGCTTAGGAGTGGAATTCTTATTTCAAATATAATTAAGTTCTTCGTCATGCGTGCTTGGACTCTTAGTATTTTATATATATCTGTTAATGTATTTGATATGTCTGGGAGGTGCAAGTCGCGGGATAAGTGGAGTGATATTGTGTCAAACTCCTTTTGTAATTGAGCTGGTGATAATAAATGCATATCTATATGACCTCGATGTAGGTCAGTCAGGCAATCTAGTAATGACTGTTGAATTTGCTTAAGATGTGTGATTATTTTGTCGGCGGCATAACTGGCTGTAAAAGTATATATCGCATTCTCAGAGCTTTGTTTTAGAGAGTTGGACTGCAAGGTAAGGCCTTTAAGGTGCTCATTGATTAATGAGAATTGTTTGTTCATCAGTTTTTCATTCCGTTTTATGATATTATTATGTGTCTCGACGATATGGGTCTGGTTTTTAAATAAACTTAGGATATGATTTTCATTTTCATTGACCGTTCGTATATCTTGCGCATACTTTTCAGCGAACCTCTCGTCTAATACTCCGAACAATGTATTTGCTACGTAGCCCACTCCGTTTATAAGACCTCTTTTATTTCTTAAGTGTTTTGTTTTTAATAATGTATTGAAGTATAATAATTCGCTAAGGCTTTGATTCAGTTGGTTACAAATAATTTGGTTCTGCTTGTTAGTCATATTATGTGGCAAATTGTTTATGTACTTTACGTATTTTATAACCTCATACGTGTTCTCCCAGTAAGATGTCATATTGTAGTACATGATAAGCTTCCAATCATCCTTTATCTCTCTTATCTCGGCCAAGGTGTCAAAATATAAGGAATTGTCTGGTTGGAGACCTGTAATATTATAACTTTTATCGTTCAACGCAAGAACTGGCGATGATAAGAACAACCAAAATATACCCATAATGCTTAGTATAACATTTGTCAAGGATAAACTCTGAGACGTTCTCTTTCTTCTTGTTCTATTGTCAGGTTTCTCCTGATTGCGAATGTCATTGTATGATGTAGTTGGGTCCTTGTAATCGTCTGTGAGTAATAAGGGTGTCAATTTGATTATCGGCCGCTTTGCTTGTCCGTTTTGTGTTTTTAAAGTTACTACGCGTGTGTGGCCGTCCTTTCCTGTATGGAGTTCTATTACTCTGCCCATTGCCCATCTGCCGATTGGCAAATTATCATCCTTTATGCAAACAATGTCGTTTAACTGTACTTCTCTGCATGGTAATCTCCACTTGGATCTTGTTTGTAACTGCTGTAAATATTCTCGCGACCATCGTTTCCAGAATGCTGCTGTCAAGTTTTCAAGTAAATGCCACCGTTTTCTTAAATCTAAATGTTCTTCTCGCACATTCGGAGGTGTGATTAGCATTCCTCCTACTAGGAAATGGCCAGGTGTTAAAGCTTCGATGTCATCGATACTTTCAGTCACGGTGCATAGTGGTCGTGAGTTTAAGCAGGCCTCTATGTCACAGTTAAAAAAAATAAAAAAAAAAAACAATGTTGGGGGTTAATCCAACATATAGAATTAAAACTACGTAAACTTAAACTAGGATGTCAAATGTAAAAGAAAGACAAGTAAACTGTTGTAAAGTTGAACATGTAATAATGATCTTATTCTATCTTAAATAAGGAAAGTAAAGCTAGGAAGTAAAATGTAATTAAAGGTGCGTACGACCTTCACATAATACGCTATCGATTGCTATATCAGCGAATCTATCGATGCGATGTCACGATTGCTGTGTGAGCACATCAATTTACCTTAAAACCATGTACTTTGTACAAGAAACATGGTACAAAAGGTGGTCTTATCACTAATAAGCAATTTCTTCCAGACAACCTTTGGGTGAGAATATTGGCGACTAATTTATAGGGTGCCTAGGCGTACATATACTAAAATTTAAATTTAAAATACTATAGTTATTTCATAAACTTACATACGAATAATACATAAATATAAAATATATACATGTAGTGATAGAGGAATCTCGCAATAAAGACAAAACTGGATTTTGACAAACACTTATTTATTTACTGATTTTATCTATACTCTAAACACCTTATTTAACAAATCGCACGCGCACCGTCGTCTCTCCGCTCAGCTCTGTCATTCTCTCGAACATCCGTCCTAGCTCCCTCTCATCCTTCATTCTCAATCATTCTCTCTACACTCACTCTTACGTTCCGTTCCCACATTCGGCCATCCTGCTTTCATGACTGTCCTCAGTCATCCTTCGCTTTAACACTTTGACATACACTCATAACAATAGTTTTACAAACGGTTTAATCACTCATACAGTACTGATATAGGTATACAACCAAAAGTTATTACAATTATTTGCATTCACATCTTTATACTTTTACAATCCAAGGTTTTTTTTTTTAAATTTATCTTACATTTAAGTATGTAGTTTACAAAGCAACTTCTTAACTTATTAGAATACAGAACAATTCTCAACTTATTTATTAACACCTATTACATCAAATATTTTAATTTCATAACATACAAAAAATACAAAAAAAACTAGCATACTTCAAATTCACTCTCACCTATAATAGAATTTGCTAAAATAAATAAATTTTAGTCCACACTTACTCTGATAGGTTCTCTTCAACCCATTTTTTCATTTGATCTGCAGAGCTGGAGGTTCTATTAGGCCCCTCAGTAGAATTGCTGACTTTCTCTAAGTCATACCTATCATTCCGCTTGACTTTTATCACCTTATAAGGTCCTAAATATTTAGCTTTCAGTTTTAAACCACTTCCAAACTGCGTTCTCTTAATGACTACTAAGTCATTTTCTTTATATATAGAACTTGGTTTTCTATGCTTATTGAAAGTCATTTTATTTTCTTCTTGAACCTTTAAAATTTGCTCCTTAGCTTGTTTTCTAAGATTTTCTCTATTTTCACAGTACTGGTCTATTGTTTCCTGCTGTATTAAATTAATTAATTCTAGGTCTTCTTTATTCCTCATCTTTGAACCAGTTAATAACTCATATGGAGCCATTCCAATGCTTCTCTGAAAAGTACTGTTCAGTGCTCGCTGGACTCTGCTAACATGCTTAAACCATAAAGAATCATTTTCCAGACATAACTTAGTCAAAGCTGGGATAATTATTCTATGGATCCTCTCTACCTGTCCGTTGCCTCTGGGCACGCCTGTAGTGATCAGAATGTGTTGTATACATTCCTCTTTACAATAATCTTCAAATTCGTGACTTGTAAAAGCTGTGCCTCGATCTGTTATTACCCTTCTTGGATTTCCAAAAGTTTGCTGGTGAATACGCAACTTATTTAAGGTTTCTATACTACTTGTAGTTTTAGTGGGGAATAACCACACAAATTTCGTAAATGCATCTACCATAGTGAGGATATAGTTGTATTGTTTCTTCGTTGCCATCAATGGTCCCACATGATCAAGATGTATAGTATCAAGAGGAATATTCTCCTTTTGTATGGGATTTAGGAAACCTTCCTGTTTTCCTTCCTTTCTTGTGGCCAATAAACAAGGAATGCAACCCACTATAAAGTCTTCAATCTTTCTATCAACATCTTTGATATAATAATCTCTAAGAATTAATTCTTTCATCTTTCTTTTAGAAAAGTGACCAATGTCGTGAGTTTTTCTAATTATTTCCTTCTCAAAAGATCTTGGAATAACTAGCCGTTTTTGTTCACCTTTGTACAAAATTTCATTCTCAACCCAATAGTCTTTATATGATTTCTCCTTTAATATTTCTTTGATTGCCTTTGTACCTTCATCATGGTCTTGGGCCATTTTTATTTGTTCAATAAATGTTGTTACAACTGCTGCAACATAAGGATTTCTGCTTAATGCATCAACATGTCTTAATTTTGACCCAGATCGGCGCTCCACTGTATATTCATACTCATCAAGTAATAGTACCCACCTAGCAACTTTAGCAGTTAAGTCTTTTTTCCTTAAAGTCATCTCAAAAGCTTTGCAGTCTGTAACTATCTTGAACTTTATTCCAAATAGATAATGCCTGAATTTTTTTACACCTTCCACAACAGCTAGCGCTTCTAATTCATAACTAGAGTACTTACTCTGAGCTTCGCTTGTCTTGCTACTCATATAGTGCACGGGGTACAAGCCTGAATCTGGATAATACTGTAATAGCTGCATAGGCTACACTGCATAGGCTACACAAGAGGCATCAGTATGTAGCTCAGTCTTAAGTTTAGGATCAAAAATCTTTAACACTGGCTTGCTGGCCAAGATTTGCTTTAATTTCTTAAAGGAAAGCAGCTGCTCTTCACTAAATACAAAGTTAATGTTTTTCTTTAACAAATCAGACAATGGTCTTGCTATTTCTGCATAGTTCTCAATATATTTTCGGAAATATGAAGTCAATCCTAAAAAGCTTTGTAGCTGCTTCACAGTTTTTGGCTCTGGATATTTAACTACAGCTTCAGTTTTTCCTACTGATGGTCGTATTTCTCCATCTTTGATAACGTATCCCAAATACTCTATTTCTCTACAAATCAACTTTGCTTTTTTCCAATTTATCTGGAGACCATATTGAGATGCAACCTGTAACACTCGTTTTAATTTCTCAACAGCTTCGTTCTCATCTTGAGCTGGAATCAAAATATCATCGATGAAAATAACTATAACACCTTCAGCAATTAACTTTCTAAATATAATTGATACAAATCTCATAAAATACTTGGGGCAGACTGATAGCCCAAATGGTGCACGTAAAAATTCAAATTGCCCATGGTGTGTCACAAAAGAAGTGTAGCGTACAGAATCTTCACTGATTTTTAAATGAAAAAATCCATCTTTTAAATCAAGCACGCTAAAAACTTTAGCATATCTAAGTTTATCAATCAAATCTTCAATTACTGGCAATGGGAATTCATCTCTGATTATTTTCTTATTAATTAACCTGTAATCAACGCATACTCGAACAGAACCATCCTTTTTTTTCACCAGGACTAGAGGACTAGAATATTCAGAGTAACTTACCCTTATAATACCTTTAGATAACCATTCATCAACTTGCCTCTCAACAATTTGTTGCTCTGCTAATGATAGCCTTCGTGGTCTCTGTGCTATTGGCATTTCATCTTTAAGAATGAGTTTAAGTTCAATAGGAGCCTCCTTGGTCTGTATTGGTTTGTAATTTTCAATACATTGCAACACATCTTTTTTCACAGCAGCTGTACCTATAAAGACATCAAAACACATAGAACTAAAACAATTCATACATCTCATCCACTCATCATCTTTATCCGACAACAAACACACAGAACCATCAATCATAATCATTTTCACACATCTTAAAAATTCTTGACCAATTATCACTTTAAATGGAATAAAGTCTCTAGGTATCACATGAAATGTCACACTGGTATTCTGCTGTCCATCTATTTCAATGTTAGTAGTAAACTTTCCCAATGATTTCACATCTAATTTTCCTAGGCCGCTAAACGTAACACTGTCGTTCGTGGTTGTCACACACATATCTTCGTAAATCTCATCCGATATCAAATTTGCATCACTGCCGGAGTCAATCAGGGCTTCTATTGTTTTTCCACACATACTCACATTCTTCATAGGTTTTTGTGAAGATGTTTTTTCGAAACATTCCGAAGATAGCGCTTTGTTTACATCAAACATAACCTCTTTCTTTGTTGATGTCAACACATAGTCCAACTCGTTCACTTGTTCATTCGGAACGCTAACTTCGTTCTCATTGGCTATTGTCGAGTTCGCCATCTTTAACTTTAGTACTATTTAGTAATCTGTGATGAAATCTTGATCCGTCCGTACTGAACAGTACTGAAGTTAACATCACCTGTTTACTGGAATGTGATTGGCCCGAATTGTTGAATCTCGCCGCTGATTGGTTCTTGCCTTCAAACTCACGACGATATGTCAAATCAGGAGCGTTTGATTTACTGCTACTAGCGCCGCCAGCTCCATTGCATTGCGAACCAATATGGCCGAACAGGTTACAGCGAAAACATTTCACACCTTTTGAGCATGATCCCGCTTTATGACCCATTTCTCCACAATTATAGCAGCGTTGCTTACCGCCTGCTTTTACAGCTTGTTTTTCGTATCCATTTTGCAATAATCGCGCCGATCCAACCTTACTTTTAATCCGTTCGTATATTGATAATTTTTCTTTTAGCGCCGCGTAGGTAAGTTGTTGCTCCGTATGAAACTGCTTTATTCATCTCATGATCCTGAATGCCATCTATTATGTACTGTATGGCTACGTAGTCAGGGAATTTAGCACGTTTTCCAAGCTCTTTCATAGTTAACATGTATTGAAAATAAGTTTCATCTTTTAACTTCCTTCGTTTTGCCATTATTTCATGCATTTCCTTGACGTTGAGCGCATCCGGAAATTCCTTTTGCAGTGCCGTTTTTAGCTCTTCATAAGTTTTGAATACCTTTTCTGATCTTAGCCACAGTTCAGCTGTGCCGGACAAAGAACGTCGAGCCACAATTAGTTTTTGTTGCGCCGTCCAATTAAAAATTTCTGCATGATCTTCGATGTCTTGAGCCCATTTGCTCGATGGATAGGTTCTATCGTCCCCGTTGAACACCGAGATGCCGAATCCGTCGAGATTAGGAGTAGCCACGCCACCAGTAACCGCCATTGCTGCCACGAATGATGTTTCACCGTCGAACATTTAGCCTTACAAATCGTCGTAATTGTAGCTACTTAATGTTCTATTCGTCGTACCGTCGTTGATTTTTCCCGTAGAACAGCAATCGTCTTTCACCTTTCGTCTTTTCCGTTGCGTGCGATTGTGGTATGATGAGCTCCGCCAGCCACGTGGATGTCGTTGGTTAAGCTTTTGTTTCGAACATCCGTCCTAGCTCCCTCTCATCCTTCATTCTCAATCATTCTCTCTACACTCACTCTTACGTTCCGTTCCTACATACATATATCCACTAACTATAATACTTAATGTATAATTATATATACTAAATAAATATATATATTAAGCATCGATCTCTAACACTACTGATATTAAGTAATAAATTCCTGGGTGAAGAAGCAAGTTTTTGACAACTCTTTGAATACAGTTTTATTTTTTTCCTAAAAATAAAGGAATGTTTTAAGGAGTAGAATTTGCTATCTCTATTATTTAGAGAACTTTACCTCCAAGTGACATTAAAAAAATCTGCCCTGTATATATGTACAAGGTGTTCTGCTTGATTTCCCATAACTCTAGGGTATTTGTGGGGCCATGTAATAGAATCAAATTACATGTGAATTATTTTTAATTTTTTTTTGTTTTTATTTTTCATGCAAAATAATTCAATTAAGTCAAAACATCTTATGTAAAATAGCTTTATGCGAAGTATGACAACGTGGCTTTTTCTACTCCTTTTTTATCGCTATGCACAGGTAGGTACAGCTTGCGACGTTTTACGGTGTATATTGTATGCAACATTCCTCAACGTTTAAAATGTTTTTGTTGTTTATTGTATGACTTCAGCGACACCGCGTCTATTGAGTGGATGAGATTTTCAAATTAGTTTGATATCTTTATAATTTCAACAAATATGTTTTTGAGTAATGCTGCCACCTACAATTCTTTTGATGTACCTATAGTACATAAGTAAAAAGTACTAACTTCGTTTTTATATATAAATATATGTTTATATATATAAGGGAAAATAATAGGTTGGGGAAAAAGTCTTTTCGCATTATAGTATGTATGAACTTGTAATAAAATCTCTTTGGCTATAGTATTTGTATCTGGCTGGTTTTGGTATCATTGAAAGTTAACATTTCAAAGAACATAATTCCAAATTCAAATTAGGAAAATGTGTGATTTTCATTTTTTTTTTCGTACTGTCAAGTGAATCTAATGAAGAAATTCGATACATTTTAAAATTTTACTATAAAAAAGGTAAAAATGCAACGCAAGCCGCGAAAAAAATTTGCGATGTTTATGGACCGAGTGCAGTGTCTGTGAGAGTAGCACAAATTTGGTTTAAGCGTTTTCAATTCAGAATTTTTTATGTCAAAGATGCACCTCGCTCTGGTCGCCCTATTACGGATTAAATGGATGCCATTTTTGAAAAAGTGGAGCAAGATCGACATATCAGTAGTTACGACGTAGCTGAAGAACTGGGAATTGACCACAAAACAGTTTTGGCGCATTTGAAAAAAGCTGGGTACACAAAAAAGCTCGATATTTGGGTACCTCACGAGCTCACTGAAAGAAACCTAATGAACCGTGTACTCGTTTGTGATTCTTTATTACGACGTAACGAAACCGAATCATTTTTGAAGAAGCTGATAACTGGTCATGAAAAGTGGATCACGTACGACAAGAACGAACGAAAAAGGTCATGGTCAAAGGCCGGTCAGGCTTCACAGACTGTGGCGAAACCCGGGTTAACTCGAAATAAGGTGATGTTGTGTGTGTGGTGGGATTGGAAGGGCATTATTCATTATGAGCTGTTACCACCAGGCAGGACTATCGATTCTGAACTCTACTGCGAACAACTTATGAGATTAAAACAAGAAGTTGAGAGAAAGCGGCCGGAATTGATCAACAGAAGGGGTGTGGTGTTTCATCATGATAACGCTAGACCTCACACATCTATAGCCACCCAGCAAAAATTAAGAGAGTTTGGCTGGGAGGTGTTAATGCATCCGCCGTATAGTCCTGACCTTGAACCTACAGATTTCTACCTGTTTCGGTCTCTTCAGAATTCTTTAGGCAGTGTTAGGTTAACATCACGAGAGGACTGCCAAATCCACTTGTCGCGATATTTTGATGAGAGGTCCCAAAATTTTTATAGCAATGGGATCATGTCCCTACCTACAAGATGACAAAAGGTTATCGAACAAAATGGTACATACATACTTTAGTAAAATATCAATAAACTATATTAAAAAAAATTCCCCAACCCAACAGGTGGCATCTACCACCAATTTTCCTGTGTGTTAAAATTATGATTCCAGATAGTTATAATTTCACAGTGTTAAAAGTTAGTTTAAATTGGTCACCTTTTATGTATTTTGTGGTTAAACTTTCATATGCTATGTTTTTCAAAAATATATTGTTTTGGACCTTTATACATCAACTTTAATAACATTAATCTGATCGGTTCTTTCACGAATAATTTAGTTCAAAGTTCAACAGACAAACCCTTCGGCTTTATAGATTAAACGGCTAATAGATTATGACGACATTTAAGAATATAATCATACATAACTATTTTTTAGATATTAATAACTACTAAAAAATTACTAAACAGAAAGCAAGATTTGGGATGTGCAAGCGGGATTCCGTAAGGGGATGGGATGTACGGATCAAGTCTTTTCCTTAAGATCAGTGACCGAGAAGGTTCTGGCCAAACACCGAAAGGTTTTCTGCTGCTTCATCGACTTGGAAAAGGCTCATGACAGTGTGGTGAGAAGTGAGCTGTGGTCAACTCTGTCCGAGTATGGGGTGGATAGTGACTTGATACGGGCACTCAAATCCTTATATAAGGACTCGAGTGCCTGTGTCAGGTTGAATGATGACTACACGGATTGGTTTAGCATCGAACGCGGTGTTAGACATGGCTGTGTAGCGTCTCCATGGCTGTTCAACCTATTCATGGATAGCTGTTTATAAGATCTGAAAGAATCTGAATGGGGCTTAGAAATGAATGAGACAGTGATCAAAACTTTGCTTTACGCTGACGACCAGGTTCTACTTGCATCGTCAGCGTCGGAACTGCAACAAATGGTCAATGTTATGTATGAGTCATTTAAAAGGAAAGGTTTGAGAGTGAACGTTGGAAAGACGAAAGTCATGGTTATGGAGAGGAATGAAGATATGACGGAATGCAATATTATGATAGGAGACGAAAAAGTGGAACAAGTGAAAGAGTTTGTATACTTAGGGTCCTTGTTTACAAGAGATGGGAAGTGTGAAGGTGATATTGAAAGGAGAGTAAAAGCAGGAAAGTGTGTTAATGGCGCCTTGTACTCGGTTATGGCAAGCAAAATTATACCGAATAAGGCTCGTCTGGCCATACTTGAAGGAGTTTTGGCGCCAACACTTATGTATGGTAGTGAATCTTGGGTGTGGCAGAAGAGACATGAAAGTAGGATTAATGCTGTGGAGATGAGAGCGTTGAGAAGCATGTGTGGAGTGAAATTGAGTGATAGGGTGCGCAACAGTGAAATAAGAAAGAGATGCGGATTGAAAGAGGATGTAGTGACTAAAATCGAAAAGGGTATGCTACGGTGGTTTGGACATTTGGAAAGGATGAGTGAAAGAAGATTTACGAAAGAGGTGTACAAAACAAGAATGGATGGTGTTGTTGGAAGGGGCCGGCCTAGGCGAACGTATGCCGATCAAATTGGTGACATTTTGAAAAAGGGCCTAGTCAAAAGTACCCGTAACCCGCGATCATGTATGAAAAGATTGATGAACGTGGAAGAAGCGAAAGAGGTATGTTTGGATCGCAGCAATTGGTGTTCCCTTGTCTCTGCCTACCCCAAGGGGAGACAGGCGTGAGTAGTAAAAAATTACTACTTCGTGTAAACAGGCGCACATTCCGAAGGGGTGGATTGAATTTCATTTCATAAAATTAACTTTTGCTGTAATGACTAATTAATGGATCTATACTAATATAATAAATGCGAAAGTCTATCTTTCTGTTCCTTTATTCCAGCTAAACCATCCGACCGATTTGTAGAAAATTAGTAATGAAAATAGCTCCCAAACCCTTCTTTTTTTCAAACACCAGCCCTTATAGGATTGAAATAAGAGATAAAAGTTTATGTAAAAGATCTCAACTACCTACTTATCTGATTTTAATGAATTTGGGAACAAATAAGTTATGAAAGTTATAAATTAACGTCACGATATACTTTCAAGTCAAAATTGCACGATTTTTACAACAGAATTCAGTAAGCATATAAATTTAAAAAGATTAAATCTATAAAATGGCCATTACGATATTTATAAAAAATAAAATAGTAAGTATAGGTATCGCAATACTAAATCCAAATAAATAAAAAAATATAGATTATATTATATCATCCTTGACATAAGTTTTAGTTATCGTAGAAATGAATTTCGTATAACAAGCCACACTGTAGGTATAGTACTACTATATGACTACTATTAATTATACTGTGACAATTCTGTGCGCTGTCGTATTCATTTACGTGACTGCCCGCCACGCAGTCCCATATAGCGTTAATGCCTACTGCGCTCGAAAATACTCGCCTTAAACTTCCCTGGTTTTAAATCTAAAAATCTTGTAAAAAAAATAACAAATCATCATCATCACGACTCTTTGTAAAGAGCCCACTGCAGGGCTTTGAGTCTCTCCCTTGAGTGATAGGCCATAATCCACCAAGCTGGCCCAGTGCTGGGTAGTGGATGCCAGAATTTTTAGGGCGCCTAGATGGCTTCTGACAAACCCTAACGACTACTGTATACAAGTATACAGCACCCGGGACCGACTGCTTAACGTGCCCTCCGAAGCACGGAAGTCGTCGTGAAATATGATTGGTCGGCGGTCACCCATCCAAGTACCGACCGCGCCGAACGTTGCTTAACCTGTGATATCGTATGATACACACAGTAACCATGGCGCCACGACGACTTAACCTAGAATATAAATACTTACATAAATAGATAAACACCCAGACACGGAACATTTTTTTGTTCCGTGCGGGAATCGAACCCGCAACCACTACTGGCGTCTGAGGCAGACAGGTTTACCCCACCGCCAAAGCGGTCGTGCATGCAATGCATGTACTTTGCGTGTCCGAACCCCAATCAAGTGTCAAGGCTGGTCGCTGCTAAATTCAGTCCCCGCGTATGTAGTAAGTCTGTTAGAAGCCAATTTCAAAAATCGGTTTAGACGTCACAAAAGGTGTTAAAAAGTCGGCACGCTTCGTTTCAATACAAACCGTGGCACTTGCGTTATCTATGAAGATTTATGTCTGTGCTATAATGGTATATAACGAGCCATTTCCTTACCAAATCCGTTTTCTGTCATCTACACTTCACATAGTGAAATTGAGTCAAACGCGGGATTAATAACCGTTAAAAATTGAGAAGTCGTGGCGCCGTGGTTACTGTGTGTATCAAACGATATCGCAGGTTAAGCAACGTTCGGCGCGGTCGGTACTTGGATGGGTGACCGCTGGCCAATCATTTCTCACGACGACTTCCGCGCTTCGGAGGGCACGTTAAGCAGTCGGTTCCGGGTGCTGTATAATTGTATACAGTAGTCGTTAGGGTATGTCAGAAGCCTGAAAATTCTGGCATCCACTACCCAGCACTGAGCCAGCTTGGATTATGGCCTATACCTCCTCTTCATCCAGGGGAGAGACTCATGCCCTGCAGTGGGCTCATTACAAAGAGTTGTGGTGATGACGATGATGAAAAAGTGAATTAAAAAAATCAAAATTTACTTACTTTTGCCTGCTTTCTGTAGGGCTTGGAACCACTGAAAGAGGGTCTTCAAATCCGGCGATAAATCTTGAGAATTACCTGAACAAGACATTTTACTTCAGAAGGACATTGTAATGGTACGTACAGATTGCTGTAATCGAACCTGTAATGTCACATTCTGCGCACTACACGTCCAAATACGCAACGTGCGTATTTAACATTCTACATTACTAGTTACATTACTAGCAATCTGTACGCACCATATGAAATAGGGTGCTTACATACAGAAAATCGAATAACTGCAGTTTGATCACAGGACTATCGATTGTATGTTGACGAATGTTGGTATAGAATAAAGTCCGTTGCATATTGTGTGCATCATTATAATAAAATTCATCTATTTTACAATTATTTATCTGTACAATATGTTCACAAACATCTAAAATTAACAAGGCACATATTTATTTACACCTTGTCGCGTGGCACTGGTATTACCCGGGCGCCACACTTAGTTTCAAAGATTTGCACAAATGTTTGACGACTTTGCAAAGTCATTTGAACACATATTGACGTAACCTGCCAGACTTGCTTCGCAAACACTTTTCTCCACAGTATGCTAGTAGACAACAAACAAGATGGACAACGATTTTGTAGACTCAGTTAGCCTGTATTATTTGTATATATGTAATTATATTTTTTTATTTGTTATTTTTCGGGTTCCATGTACATAGTTGCCCCTGTAACAACTCTACAAATTCCAGAACGCACTCGCTGCCCCAGTCCATTATATGGCCGCATAAATACATAACATGCACACAACCGTCCCGCTCAACAACGCTCGAGCAACTGGACACTGAACAAGTGTGGCAGGCCACGCAAACATTTGCACACATTCAACTTTGAACGCTTTGATGTATAGAAAAAGACCGACACCGGATGGCAAAGTGCAAAGCTTTGTGCAAACGTTGAATACATATGCAAAGTCCAGCGCCACACATTTGTGCAAACATTTGTTCAAACATTTGTTCAAACATTTGAAGCTAAGTGTAGCGCCGGCTTTACACTTTGCAATTGACTCCCTACAGTAATGGTGCGTTCAGATTGCTTTAATGGAACTAGTAATGTAATGGTGCGTACAGATTGCTGGTAATGTAACATTCAGCGCATGTTACGTATTTGGACGAGTACATTACAAGTTCCATTACAGCAATCTGTAGGCACCATAAGAGAGTTGAGGACGATGTTCGTATAGTCTGGAGTCCATTGCAAGTGGTAAGCAACATTGTACAATACATTACAACGTTAATTTTTATTTATGTGAGACCTATTACACGGTTCATATACAGGGTTAATTTTAATTAGCGACTCACCTCTTGCTGGTAGCTTCTCCACATCAATCCCAACAACATTTGTTCTACGACTTGAAAAAAATTAATAGTTTTAAAAATTAAGATTTTCCCATACAAAAAATATTGATTGTCTCTAAACTGGCGTTCCTGTATTAACACTGGTGCCACGCACCTTGCGTCAAATCAGGTGCAGCGGGGCGCGGATTGCGGGGTGAGCCGCGGCAAACTACAGAGTCATAAATAACAGAAGAAGTAAACATTTTGTTTGCTTTTCTTCTTTTGTGTTGTTTGTCAAGATTTGTAAAAATTCACAAATGTTGTTGGGATTGATGTGGAGAGGCTGCCTACAAGAGGTGCTAATTAAAATTGATATTAAAAAAATATATAGGTAATATTATCTTAAAAATGGAGCAAAATTCAACCAATTTCCTCGATTTTTCCCGCTACCACTTCATGCGACATAGGTACCTACTTGCATGCTGGGATCGCGTAAGATATGCGTATGAGTGAGTGTGTACATTATTTAAGGGTCTGTAGAGATTATTGAGTTAAAATACAGGGTGACTGGTATGTCACTTTAAATCCAAAGACGTGATAGTTTGAGATATAGAATATTAATTAAGTGCTGCTATTGACTCAGTTGTATGTAAAGTAAATAGTAACATAGTAGTATTTATGGGGAATTGTAGGGAAAAATTAAGTACCTACCTACTTTTATTAAATAATTATGATCAGAATCGAACACAGAGTGCTCTCCTTCAGTATCTAAAATTTGTCTCCAGTCACCCTGTATAATATGGCATAGAAACAATTTCAATCGATTCTGTTACCGATTGTGAACAAACTATTATGAGGTTTCGTAGAAACAAAAAATAATATTGTCTATCACAGACAATAACAAGGCACACATTTATTTATACTAGTCGTGTGGCAGTGGGTGTAGCTACGTCACACGAACACACGATTGAACTTTCTGAAAAGAACGCGCCTATGAATTAAGAGCACACGATTAACGTTCTGAAAAGAACGCGTCTATGAATTAAGAACACACAACCAGCGATTTTGCATAGTAATCAATGAATCAAGAAAAGCGAACCTTTAAAAGTCCTGTCTGATCCTGCGTACGTGCGGTGCGTAGGCGTTGTTCCGCGAGCGCAAGGAGCACGCACTCGACGTCTGTGTGACGTAGCTACAGACTCAAAAATATGCAAACATTCACAAACATACAAATTGATAAAATTTTGTGATGTCACTGCAGTTTCCATTCCATAGAACATTGATAAAAATAGAATACAGCTTATAATAAAAGGAGCCTTTAAATACCCATACCATCAAACTGCTTAAAAAAATTTTCAATCTTCGTTAGTAAACTTCTAATGGCAGGAGCAAATGCTCCTTCCTGCGAAGATTCAACGGATTGACTGTTTTGACCTTCTGCAAACATGAAAAAGATAAAAATATTAATGATATCCCCAGACCACGGGGAAATATATAGAGGAGCTGCCCTATCCGGTTTTTTCTACGGACTCAAGTGAAGCCTACGCGTGGGGTGCGGGAGGGGTAGGTTATGGCCAATCATAGCCAAACAGACGATGGCATTAGTCACCTAGTAGCGAGTAGTAAAAACCGGTTGAAACATAAGGTTAAAATATTCACATGATCATCAAAAAAGTTCAGCTATACTTTACTAGGTGGCTCTAGTTTTTTATCGTTTCATACGTTCCAAATCTGTCAGAAAAAACCGCGAAATAAAAGTATTTCTACTTGATGGCAGATAACGCAACCTTTTTTCGCGGGATAAAAATCACCTAGGCAACAAATAACAATCTGAAATTTTGGACACAAATAATTGGAAAACAAAAGATTTGTAAAAAATAATTATGAATGAAATTATCTTCGTGGTAAGTTAATTTTATTTGGATTGTCAATGTAATTCCTTTATAAAAGTATAGAAAACTAAATTTTACATCGAGAAACAAATGGAGGATTTAATTTTTTTTAATATCTACGCGTGTACATACTTCACAGAAGTCAGCGACGAACTGACGCCAGTGCCTCTAGCGAGGAATAGCTTGCACTAAAAGCTGTGACGTCAGGACAACCCAAATTGAAGCTGTGCAACTTTGCTTACAGCAGCTCTACTATGTATCTGCTTTGTGCCCCAGACAATCAAAAACTAGTTTATATTAAGTTTCTATAGATGGCATTATATTCAATATTAATGTCTTAAAACTCAGGTGGTCAGGTAATTCATCAGGCCTCTGTACTTCGCGGTACACAAATGGACTAAAATTTATGAAGATAAAATCTTTTACTTTAGCATCAATAGTTCTTTAGAGTTGGAGAATTAGCAAAGTATTTCAAATATAGTAGTTGTTCTGGCAATATTTTATGAATAGCCAGTTCTAAACTAAGCCCGTGAGCCAACATTCTTTTCCTTTTCCTTACCATCAGATGAGATTGAGATCGAAAGTGGACTAGAGTTTGGCCAACGAAAATAGACACTAGATATTTTGCAAACTTTTTATATGGCAGTAAAGGCAGTAATTTTTATAATACAAGCACAAATGTCAACTTCGTTTTTCTGGTGTCACTATTGTCAATCGAACGGTTGTTGGTGGTTTTGGTAATGAGATGTTTTCTGACAGCTCATTAAAAAAACAAAACGGTACAAAAATGGTACAAAAGGCTTCGATAGATGGCGCTTTACAAAAGGCGAAGTCTTGTCTGTCATATAGCCATTTATTCCACACTGCGTTTTTAAAAGTAAAATAAATGAATTGACATCTGTATCAGAAATTGAACTTATAAATAACCATAGATGGTAGATACCACTTACCTACATTATAGTATACAGACTTAACGCCTTCGGCTTTTTAAAAGTGCCATCTATAAAGGTTTTTTTGAACTAATTTTTATGAGCTGTCGGAAAACTCCCCATTTTGGAATTTTCGTATTTAAAAATAAACAAAAAATTAAAAAGATATTTTTATATTCCATGTAGGAAGCAGCGATACCAGTGACTGACGATTCGTTCCATATAGATTGCTTGATTCAGATTTTGATTACAATGAATAAAAATAATTATTGTGATTTAAAGTTTTATTTTTTAACCTGATTGATACTAGTTGCATATCATTTTGATAATATACTTTTCATCAATAAGTAGCACACCTACTCTGTTAAAAAAAAACTCGAGTATCTATCAAGTTTGTTTATTCCATGTATTTAGTACTATTGTCGGGGTTACCGTGTTTGTATTTTGATGTGATTTTTTTAGTCTCTACTTTCATTAGCCAGACTATAATACCTAAAAATATACAAAGTTTCAGGTGAGATAACAGACGCAGCAGGTTTGGTCAAATGTAGAATAAAATCTGATCTCAACTTTGGCGATTAAAATAAAATATAAATAAAATAAAATCCCCAGACAATCACACCAACTACATGGCCCCAAAGTAAGCATAGCTTGTGTTATGGGATACCATATAGCGAACGGGGGGGGAACCTAGAATATAAATACATAAATAGATAAACACCCAGACACGGAACTTTTTTTTTTTTTTTTCTTGTTCCGTGCGGGGATCGAACCCGCAACCACTGGCGTCTGAGGCAGATAGGTTTACCCCAACGCCAAAGTGGTTGT
The DNA here is from genome assembly GCA_944452665.1 of Stenoptilia bipunctidactyla. Classification (NCBI taxonomy): domain Eukaryota; kingdom Metazoa; phylum Arthropoda; class Insecta; order Lepidoptera; family Pterophoridae; genus Stenoptilia; species Stenoptilia bipunctidactyla. Next base: position 100,670 of record CALYBW010000034.1, read on the forward strand.
CAATAATTAGAACGTGATTTGTCATGTTTATAGATATCTACAGTAATTCAACTTCATACAAACGAACGAAACGCGAGCTATATCTACGCGGCTCGATCTTAGCATGCGCTTGGCATGCGGCTAGTCGCGAGTGTCGAAACAATTTTATTGTTGATTGAGCTTTACGTTAATATGCGGATTGTTTATTTATACCTTAAAATTTAATAAGTAGGTAATACATCTTTTCGTACATCTTAGGCGAGGCGCAAGTATTTTTCGGTCGCTAATTTATAAGACCGACTTGTTATTCAAACTTAAACATGGTTTTTTGACACAAAGCGTATTTTTGATGAAACATTCCTATTCAATTCACAAAGTATTTTATTTGTTTATATAAAAAAAATATATTTGCAGTCACAGAACTAAATGGAGGTAAACACAAAGTAGGCAAATGTAATTTAAATGCTGAAGGCGGGCAGCCCTATCACATGTGAGTGGACCGCAACAGTAGGCATTTATTTTAAAGATGCGACTGTACCGTGTTCATACTTAGAAAATATTTTTGCTTATCGTTAGTTTTATAAGCATTAATTATGGAATTCTTTTGTGCTTTTTTAAAAATCCTTATATAAAAAAGATATAGTATCTATACATAAGTAGTCATATAAGTTTCATTTTTATTTTGTATACACTAAGACCCCTTCTCGCCTGAATAACAGAGTAAGAGCTCTTGCACATTATAAGACACGGACACAAGACAAGAAAAATGTCTTGTCTGGTGTATCGTACACATTCATGCAATTCGTCTTATCCTCAGTCTGTAGCCACAATTTTTATTTAAATAAAAACGTGGGCACTACACGTCTTTTCGCTAACGCAGCCGCGCCGAATTAGTACTTATTTTCATCTATGAATGTGCACGCGCAAACTTGTTTACATAGCTGAGTAGATGTCGTGTCTAAGCAAGACGTCTTTGTGTAGGCACAACATCAAACATGCAGCCGACAAAATGACTAGTATGCGCGTGTCTTATTATACATAAGAAAAAATATCTTGTAATATGTATGGTCTGATATAACAATCATTGCAACTGAATTTCTTATAAGAAATTTCTCATAAGACACAAGAAAGATTCTTATAATGTGCAAAAGTCGTAAACCTAGTTCAGGCACTTAGACATATTTGTGTTCTTTTAAATGATATTTTTAGATTAAGATTGTAAAAATGTGCAGATGTGAAAATAAACAAATAAATAAATTTAAAAAACGACTTTCATTCTTTAAAAACAGACTTATAAAAGAAACCTGTTTAGTTGGCGTTTAATTAAAAATTCACTTACGAAATCCTGAGAAAAACTCCTTGAAGATCCCAAGTACTGTAAATAATTAAAAATAGATTAAGTAAGAAGAATGGCGCTATGCCGGGTTGCCTGGTAGAAATCGCTTTAAGCGATAAGGCCGCCCACATTGTCATTGATAATATTGTTAAAATGTTTATTTTTTAAGTTCTGTGGCAATAAAGAATATTTATTCTTATTATTATTCTTTTTTTCAAATATATGCTCTCCGAGGAGGTTAATAAGTGTACGGGCCGAAGCCAAGTACTAATAATTAATTTGGTAGAGATATAAATTTTCGTACTATTCTGCATGTGTTGACGACCACTTTGGCGATGGGATAAACCTATCTCCCTCAGACGCCAGTGGTTGCGGGTTCGATTCTCGTACGGAACAAGAAAAAAAAAGGTTCCGTGTCTGGGTGTTTATCTATTTATGTATTTATATTCTAGGTTCCCCCCTAGTTCGCTACATGGTATCCCATAACACAAGCTATTCTTACTTTGGCATTTAGTTGGTGTGATTGTCTGGGGTTTTTTTTTAGGAATAACGGCTTTTTGTAAAAGGTGAACTTTAGACGTGTGGATATTAAGGATGTTGAGATTGGTGTGCAGTGTGTTTGGTATGCCGCCTGTAGAAGAAATGATAATCGGGATTGTTCTGACTGTGTTAACCTTCCATTGTGTTTTAAGTTCAATTGAAAAATCGATATATGTGGATATCTTTTCAGAATGTGTGGCGCGACCGCGCGAAGGTTATGAGTGTTGCAAATGGATATGTCAATTAGAATTGAATTTATCTAAAACGGTGATGTCAGGTCTGTTATTATTATGAATATCGAATCTATATCTATACTAATATATAAAGCCGAAGAGTTTGTTTGTTTGAACGCATTAATCTCAGAAACTACAAGTGGGATTTGAAAAATTCTTTTTGTTTTTGATAGCCCAACTCTTGAGTAAGGTTATAGCTATATTTTATCACAAAATTCCCACGGGATCAAAAGTTACGCGGGTAAAACCGCGCGCGGTGGCTAGTACTTAATATATAAAGCTGCAGAGTTTGTTTTTTTGTTTGTTTGTTTGAACGCGCTAATATCAGAAACTACAAGTGGGATTTTAAAAATTCTTTTTGTTTTTGATAGCCCAACTCTTGAAGAAGGTTATAGGCTTTATTTTATCCCAAAACTCCCACGGGATCAAAAGTTACGCGGGTAAAACCGCGCGCGGTGGCTAGTGTCTATATAATTATGTTTAATATTGATAATTATTAGCCTTCTCCTATGATTGAATTAGGTTTATGTACAGAAATCAGAAAACTGCCGTTCAGATTATGTGGACAAGTAACTTTACCATTTTTCGTAGTTTTCTCAAAACTTTTTGACACTTTGGTTGTTATAATACTAACGCCGTTTTAGTTGTTACGATCTTAGGGGTAACTTGTATGTATAGTTGTAAAAAAGCCCGTTAGCTACCGTTAATTAAACAAATTTATGGTTAGCTACCTATAAAATGCAGTTAAGAACGGTAAAATATCTGACAGCGACAACGAAAAAGGATAAAGTTATTCTTTCTTTTTCTGTTAACTTCCACAAATTCCACCCGTATGTAGGTATCATTATTTTATTTAATATTTATTCATTCTCATATACTTACATGGACAGACTGCAGTACCATTTACTGAAAATGAAAATAAACATACGTAACTTTAATTATACGCGATGTTATTTAGTCTAAAAGGTAAAATAAAATTGATTAAGAAATTGAAAAAAGAGTACAAAGGTGCAGCTGATTTCTAAAGAAATTTCTTCCAGCAGTAATATTTACGAAATACGAAGAATAAGATCTTTGGTCTTTTTCTCATATTCCACAATATAGTTCATTATTTATTTTCTATCTTGAAATGAATACTCCTTGATGTAAATCTTTAAACATTTCTTAAATATTTTATTTATTGCATAATACATTACTATATCGTACAATTTTTCAGCCATATTATCTTTATTTGTATGCTTTTTGCGCAAGGTGTGCATCAGTTATGAAGTTGTCGGGAAATGCAGAACAAAATAGCGTCCTTACAGTTTTATTCATAGTTAGATCCCTTTTACAGGATTATAGTTTTGACCCGAAAATTGATTGGCCAAGGTATTTAAATAACTTTTACTAAGCCCGCGATTGACGTCAATCTCACCTGCAGGCCTATTACGGATGTCAAAACCATGCGATGATATCATGAAATAGTTTTGACGTAAAATATATCCTGCGATCATTATTTGTTATAACTTCTCGGCGCAATCTCTTAGCTAAGCTCTTGCCATTAGACTGAATACAGTAATCACAATATATAATAATACAGTATTGATATATGAAACCACACGAAACGGAAAAACATGCGATGATATCCTACTTATATTTTGCTTGGTGGTAGGATCCCTTCTGGGTCCGCCTGGCTAGCGACCACCCTTTACATAAAGTCTGCCGCCAAATGTTACCGCTCTGGCGGTAATGTGTTCCGGCAATATTGTGTAAAGAGCCAGTTCCTTCCTAAACCCGTGTGCTTTCATCTTCGACCTCATCGTCACTTACCATCAGGTGAGATTGAGGTCAAACGCGGGTTAAGTTACTTATAAAAAAAAAAAAAAAAAAAAAATGTGAAAGTTTGGATGAATAATTGTAGTTCACAAAGTAAATATAGCTAAGTCATTTATAACTCTTCTTGCGCGATTTGATCGAGGTACAGTGACATCTATTGAATAAAAGCAAACTAAAATTTTGTATATTATAAATTTGAAAGTTTTGATGGATGGATATGCATGTCTGGATGTTTGTTCCTCTATCACGGCAAAACGGCTTAATGGATTTGGATGAAATTTGGCAAAGTGATAGTTTACAGTCTGGAATAGCGAATAAGCTACTTTTTATCTCGATATTCCCGCGGCATTTGAAATGGCGCGGGTAATACTGCGCGAAACAGCTAGTTATGAAATAGTTTTGACGTAAAACATATCATGCGATTTTTATTCGGTATTACTCCTCGGCGAAATCTCTTAGCGAAACTGTTTCCATGTAGACTGAATACAATAATACCAATATATAATAATATAGTATTTATTTATGAAACCATTCGAAACGGAAAAACATGAAATCAAGAAACAAACATATCATAGTGGTGGGTGCGATCTCACCTTTTCCAATTGACGTTTTTAAATCATAGATGATATCATTGAAACTGTCATTGCAAAAGGAAATGCCTCTTGCATGCAATGAATTGAAATGTATGTATGTATTATGTATCCGTTCATTTATTATCTCATCATGTTAAATCTTAGAGTAAGAATAAAGTATAATTATTACTTAAAGATAGAAATCTTGTTCATCATGTCATGTCATGAAAGAACCGTAATAGGCCTGCTGATTGTATGTGAAGGTCCTGAGGTCAAAGATGAAAGCACACGGGCCTAGGAAAGAACTGGCTCTTCATAAAATATTGCCGGAACACATCACTGCCGGAGCGGTAATTTTTGGCGGCTGATTTTATATGAAAGGTGGTTGCTAGCCAGTCGGACCCTGACAGGATCCTACCACCAAGTGGAGGTCACTCGGATTAGTCGCTGTTTACGACACGCTTAACTAGGGGACGCATGGCTTTTCTAAGCTGACTATACAGGACTATAATTGCGATAAGGCAAGCTTGGCGGTAACTGTATTTAATTTTATCTAGAAATAATGCAATATAAATCTTCCATGCTGGACTGGGAGTGAAAGAAAAACATAGAATGTGCCAGCTGCTTCTCTTCCCGGGCATACCGTAAAAGTCAGTTAAGGGACAGAGGTTTTCTTGACAGTTTTGCGGGCGATAGGCTGACCCCCTGTCACTGCATAGTCTCTCTCCATCATTACCTCTAAATTTGTCAAACGAGACCTCAGATGGTATCATAGCCTCTGGTGTTCTGCCTACCCCGTAAGGGATACAGGCGTGAAGTTATGTATGTATGTATGTCTGTAATTTTTAAATGTCAACTCCTTTCAGACTTACCAAAAACAGCTCTCTGAAACACAGTTTAAAATGTAATTTTTTTATACAGGGTGAACAAGTCGTTTACAGAAATATGTATTTCTTTCTGTTTATCTTTAGTTACAACATGTGGACGGAACAAAAGGCAAACAGGTTATTTAAAGATTCGTTATTTAAAAAAAGGTTTTCCATTTACTGAGCTGTATGGTCACCCTAATTGCTTTATTTAACTGTCATTGACATATTATAAGAAGTTAAGTCTTTTTGAATAGGGTGATAATAAGGTTAGTATTATTGTTCCGTATGGAGTTGCTGGTCTCCCATCGGGCGCGTTCCCAGGTGGCGGATATGGGAATACCCCCCGAAAATGTAGGGTACCGTTTCAACAGCGCGGACCAAAATCAGCTGCGGGGCCCTCATCGGTTCCCCAAAGGAGTATGAGCGGCTCACTTTGGGGAATCGATGAGGGCATGGGGAGGGGAGCGCTGGTTTGAGCCACCAGCTGCTCGGAGGGACGGCAGGCTTGGATTGCTTCGACTTCCGAGCTGTCGGCCAACCCGTAATCCTGGGCAGAAACGGACCGGGGGCCTAACGGCTGCGAGGAAGACAACCTCTGTAAAAATTACCCCAATTCCCGGGTGCCCGAGGTGCCTCATCCGTGGTATGGATGGCTGTGGGGGTCAGTCCGTCTGCCGAAGGGAAGCGAAAGGGCCGTCCACCTTTTCGAATCCCCATTGCGGACAAACGGATTTTGGGGATCTAACGTGTGAGCGATTTCACCGGATGATGGCAGGCCAGATAGCTGGATGCTGGTGGTCTAACGCGACGCGATTCCACCAGATTGAGGCGCAGTTGGGGGGAGGGGGCTTAGATTCTGGTTATCTAATGCGACGCGATTTCACCGGTCCCTACCCTAACCCTTTCCAGCCATAGTGAAGTCCCTGGGCGGTGGATGCGGGGGTATCTGCCGCCCTGCTCAAGGGAGTTCGCTGAGGTGCGGCGTGCCTGGTGTTCTCGGCACGCGCTGCATGTGGAGGGTTCCGCGCAAGCGGATGGCGCCGGCGGTTTCGTGATTGAATGCTTCGGCTTGCCCGTGGTGCCGCCACTAGGCGCGGTGGAGGAACACCTTGGGGTTTTAGCCGGTTAAAGTCCAGACATAACTTTGTCGCTCCCCCGAGCGTCATCGTATCCATGGAGGGTTTTCCCAAGTAAAAAACTCTTGGTACTCTTTTCAACCAACTTCAAAAAAAGAAGGAGATACTCAATTCGTCTGTATATATTTTTTTATGTTTTTTACCTCATAACTTTTGACTGGGTGAACGAAAAATCGATTGAGTACTTCACGATTTTTTTTTTTTAATTTTTCTATCGTTTACCTTGACGATCTTATACCAACGGTACTATTACTTATTCTGTGCTTATACTTCCGACAAAGTTTTTACGTGAAGTCGGTTTTTAATGCTATGCATTCGTTGATTATTTAGTTAGATTTGTACGAATTAATGCAAATAGGTACAGTACAGGAATTCTGTAACTACCGATATGCCATGTCGGTGGTTATGGGCTGAACTTTCTTGTTCAGAAGAGAGACTCAAGGCCCTGCAGTGGGCTCATTAAAAAGGGTTTGTATGATAATGATAAGTTATTAACACGTTCAAAGTATATCAGCAAATATCTGTACTTACTTGGCAGCTCAAAATAACCTGGAAAAGAATAATAATTACTCACTTTTTGTAAATATGTTAACCTCACGCCTACATACATAACCTCACGCCTGTCTCCCCTTGGGGTAGGCAGAGACAAGGGAACACCAATTGCTGCGATCCAGACATAGGTCTTTCGCTTCTTCCACGTTCATCAATCTTTTCATACATGATCGCCGGTTACGGGTACTTTTAACTAGGCCCTTTTTCAAAATGTCACCAATTTGATCGGCATACGTTCGCCTAGGCCGGCCCCTTCCAACAACACCATCAATTGTTGTTCTGTACACCTCTTTCGTAAATCTACTTTTATATGTTAATTAAATACGTTAATTAAATAATTACAGTGAATTATTTTGTATGTTTAAGATTTAGGAAATACGCTACTAAAAGTTGCAGAATACAAATTGGGCCGTATGCGACATTAAGCTCTCTAACTTTAAGTTAGTCTAATGATAAACTTACAAGCTTTAATATTACTGTATCATTTAATGGAGTACTATTGTCCTTTAAGTATCAGTATCTTAGTAGACGTAAGGTACGCGCACACTATGCCGGGTTGCATCGCAGCAAAATTCCGCTTCCGAGCCCCTCATACATTTGATATGAAGTATCGCACACTATGACGCACCAAGTCGCTACCTATCGCAAGATTTGCCGCTGATTTTCCTGCGCTCTACGATTCGTCACAGTGTTCTATAGTCAAGACAAGTCGATAGACAAGCGTGTCTAGACGAGAGGCTGTACTCAAACGACACATTACCCATAGAGTGTCAAGATATACTCGACCTCATGTTTAAAGACTTAAAGCTTTAATTCGTATTTTTTTACAAATAGTAAACGCAACGTCTACACGTAACGTAGACTGTACTCAAAATCCGTCGATGTGCTGCGATCCGGCCCGTCACAATGTGCTATGCTAACATTTTTAGATAAGGTCCAGCGCAATCCGCCGCGCTGCGCCCCGGCATTGTGTGCCCGTACTTATACGGGACGAAACCCTTCGTAAACTCTTCTTCCAACTCGTATTTAGCCGTTTTTTTCAAGTAATACCTACAGGATCAAATCGGGCAACCGCTCAAAGCTCTTAGGGTGCTACCAGACCAATGTATCGATCGTCGATCTAAGTGGAGCGACTGGTCTGGGAGCTTTAATTAATCGACGTTCAACTTGCTTACAGCACCCTAAAAAATTCAGTTATCCACAACTCAGCACTGGGCCAGCTTGGTGGATTATGGCCTATACCTCCTCGTCACCCAGAAGATATTGGGGGTGCTATATGCCTGTGCACTGGCCACTAATCGATATTACGTACACGTCAGTCGGATTTGTTATTATCTTGTTATGTCACACATCTTGTAAATTATGAATGAGAAAAATATAGCACTATCGACCACTTCTACTCATTTTATTTATTTTCCATTTGTAGAGAGCCTTATAGCCCTGCAGTGTGCTCAATATAAAGAATTGTGATTGTAGTACCGTTCAACTTACCAATCGATCAATTCAATCGAAGTTGATCAATATGTGTACTAGCTTTAAATCATCATCATCACAACTCCGTGTAATGAGCCCACTGCAGGGCTATGAGTCTCTCCTCTGGGTGACGAGGAGATTTTAGGCCGTAATCCTCCAAGCTGGCCCAGTGTTGGTGGATGTCAGATATTTCAGGGTGCCAAAATGGCTTCTGACAAACCCTAACGACTACTGTATACAAGTATACAGCACGAGGGACCGACTGCTTAACGTGCCCTCTGAAGCACGAAAGTCGTCGTGAGAAATGAATGGTCGGCGGTCACCCATCCTAATACCGGCCGCACCGAGCGCGCTTGACCTGCGATATCGTTTGATATGCACAGTAACCACGGCGCCACGACGACTTCAATTATCGATTTAAAACTATTAAAAAACTTTAAAGTATCGATCGATGTCTACTCATCCATTCTGCCATCGATCACGTCCTCAAACTATCTTTTGGTCTGGTAACACCCTTAGTTAGTTGCTAACCCTTGCTACTTACTATACTTAGCACCAACAAAATCTTTAACGTGGACATTTCCTTTTGTGAATGCTGTAAAAAAAAAGTCATAACGTTAATTTATACGCAGCGGGACGTCGCGTCGTCGTGTCGTACGGCAGGGATGTAACGATATCATTAGTTATACGGGGTTGATTTGTAGTCACCAGCCAAATTTTAATGTTAGTTTCTTTGATACGACATAAAAGTACCTGCATATTTATTTAAGCGTCGCTCAGTACAAAAAAGTAGAAATATGGAACCACAAACTTTAAAAAAAATTGTCGCTGTTGATGAACATAGCTACTACGACGCGGCATTTCCTTGATAATACTACGACGTAGTACTACAAGATGCTTTGTAGTAGCGCGTAGTCATCTTTGTTTTAATGGAAATGTAGAGTGACCATGCCTTGGTTAATATGTTAGCAGATATATTAATTTCCTTTTAAAAAAACATATACTTTGTCTTTGCAAAAATCGATACTATAAATAATACTAATTGTAACAAAATAAATTTGGCCGGTGACCACAAATCAACCCTATATAAGGATTAACCTAAAAGAATAGAGGTAGCCGAATAGGTCTGGCTACCGTTTTAAAGGTATATACCGTTTCCGGTATTTCGTGAACACAAACAAAACGTTTCTGCTTACCAGGCTGGCCGCCACGACATCCTACTTTCGATCCTTATTAAAATTTGATGATCCATTATCATACTGTGCCTAGGGAAAGCGTACAAGGAAAACGATCTGGACAATAATTTACTGAAATTAGTACTCAAACAAACGGTATTTCTTTACAGTTACCGTTTGATCTAAAAACCTTTATATTAAAACCCATTCTATTTTGGTTTCTTTTAATTCTGTAGGCGAAACAAACAGTAAGTAACCACTTTAACGATGGGGTAACACTCTCTGCCTCGGACACCTGTGGTCGTGGGTTCGATTCACGCACAATGCTTAAATTCGTGGCCGTATTACATGTTTGTTTGCATAGGTTTGGGTGTATTAAGTATGAAATGTAAGTATTTACGAAAAAAAAACAGTATTTTTTTTCCTGCCAAAGAATGACACCCTACAGTGACGCCCCAAAGGGCGACCACAGATAGGGAGAGGGTGAATACTCCTAGTACGAACTGGACCCTGCACGGGAATAAATCCCCGCCGACAGTGACAACCGCTCGCCGACGAAATGCCACCGTATATCCAGACAGTGTGGGACTCCCCACAGTGAGTGATCTCACTGCAGAGTCTTATCCACTAAACGCCCCCTTCTCCGATCCCTGACTCAAGAGCTATTCCTAGATCGTGTAATGATCTACCATCAGGTGGGTCCGGGAAGGTTGTCTAGTACCTATAACAAAAGCTATATGTTTAACGAGCGTTTGCCCGCGACTTCGTACACGCATAAACTCAAAAGTCCTATATTTTCCGTTCCCGTGGGAATTTCGGGAATTCCTTCCATAATACAAACAGACACTTATTAAGGAACCTTTATACTAAGTATCACATCCGTGCACTCAAGGAATAAGGTTTTTTCATACAAACTAAAACATCATATATTTCCCGTTCCCGTGGTAATTTCGGAAATTCCTTTCATAAAACAACCAGTCACTTTTAGACAAACCTTTATGTCAAGTATCGTGTCCGTACACTCAAGGAATAAGATTTTTCATACAAACTAAAATGTCCAATAATTCCCGTTTCCGTGGGAATTTCTTAGTGCACCCCTACATCCTTTAAAGAATGTATGTTCTAAATTTCAGCTCTCTTAGCCCAGTAGTTACGGCTGTACGTTGTCTGTCAGTCACTCAGTTACTCAGTAACTCAGTCAGTAACGGAACAGTTTTATATATATATATATATATATATATATATATATAACCCCTGGTGTATTTAGATGGTATTAATACCATTACTCTGGTGTTAATGTTTTTCAGCAATTTTTCATGAAGCAATACCTTCATAAATCCGCTTGCTGTTACATGTGACTCAATCTTCACTTTATATCAGGTGAGATTGAGGAAAAACACAAGTCGAGTAGGTAGGTACCATCGAACCAACTGAATCAAGTCCCACTTTTCTGAAAATTCGTTTGAAACTATCAAACTTGTAAGGTCAATCGCGTATAATACACTTAGGACATTTTAGATACTATACGAATTCTGGTCCCTTACTCCCGCGATCGAGAATCAAATCAACTCGATCTCAAGCATTTTCGCACTCCCGAAACCGATACTAGCGCCGAATTGAGCGGTGGCCCAAATTTAAACTAATCAGCAGTGCGATCACAGAACTTTATCGAATCGTATATTAACGAATGTTTACGAATCTCGTATAGTATGGAGTCGGTTGCAAGTTTTGAGTAACATTGTAATTTTTTATTTTACAGATATTTATGGCAAGGCACACATTTATTTAAGCTGGCCTTGCGGCCATGGATAGATTTCATTTTTTTCTTAAAAACCGTCTCCATACTGTACGAACATTTGTTAACAAACGATTCGATAAAGTTCTGTGCTCGCACTGCTGGATTGAATACAACTGTTTAAATCTTGTAACAAATGACGAATTCTGTGGTAAATCATACTTATTATACACTTTTACTCTGCGAACGAGACGTCATTAACCAGATCCAGCTAACGAACGTAAATCAAAATCAGACTCGTGAATCGAAATCGAATGTCGGGAGTAAGCCTACTGTACTCATTAAATGACAGTGTCGAATGTAACGATAAAAATTAAATAAAACACTTTTTAACCGGATTTATCGCATACATTTACATTTTAAATTTTGACTCGACGTTTCGGTGTCTTTGCAGACCCCGTGGTCAAGAGCATAGAGTAACTTATATACTGGTAGTCAAGAGCGACTGAGGTGTCAAGCGTCGGATTGATAGATTGAAAAAGTTATACATCATCATCTCCATCTGTTTCTCAGTCTTCGACCGTAGCGTTCTGGATTGACACAAAACGAGCTGACAGTATCTTGAGTTTCAGGTCGTGCAGCTTGCTGGATGTTAGATTTAATGTTTTTCAGGATAGGGTCCCATGTCGGTGATAGTTTCCAACCATCTTCTCTATTGAAATTAGGGTGTTTTTTAATTGCAATCGCTTCTCTGACGATTGAAAACGATAACAAGTTCGTCACCAAAGAAACCTATCTTCAAGCGCATTTCGACCTATTAGCATTTAGACGGTTTGCCAAAATGAGTTTGTTGTGGGTTCGATGTTCAACAGTTGGTTCAACAGTTGGTTCGATGGTACCTAATCCTTAATGGTTAAGAAAATATATTGATATTTACATACCTCCAATATATGATATACGTTGCCTTAGTTAAGACTCCAAATGTTTTATGAAATTGATAGATACTTATGTTTCAATAAACAAAGTGTGGTCGTGACTATTTCGTTATTTAATTGCTCCTATCTTATAAAGGGTGTTAAGAAGGCGTAAGTGTATTTTATCGTAACCTTGATACTATTCACCTACTTGTTTTAACTTTGTGGTATTTTGTATTCTTTTGTACCAGTAAATCTCCTGAATCCGAAGGTTTTAAGTTTGAATCCCGGTTGGGGTGGATATTTGTGTAATGAACATACATGCATACATAACTACACGCCCGTATCCCTTATGGGCTAGGCAGAACACCAGAGGCTATAAAAACCGTCTGATGTCACGATTTACAGATTTGGAGGTACTAATATGATGGAGAGAGACTATAACAGTGACAAGAGGTCAGCCTATCGCCCACAAAAACGCCAATAAAACCTCCATCCTTTAACTAATTTTGACAGTATGCCCGGGAAGAGAACCAGCTGGTACATTATATGTTTTTCGCTCCCAGTGCAGTATGGAAGCAGAACAGAGATATAAGACCCTATCTATCTGTCAGTCAACGCAATGCAATCAATAGATTTGACGCTGGTGTAGCGGTAGCATACATTGCCTTCTATGCCAGAGGTCCTGGGTTCGAATCCCGGTGGCGGCGGATATTTGTGTGATGAACACAGATATTAGTCGTCAAGTCATGGATGTTATATGTTTATTTAAGTTTAGGTACTCTTATAAAAAATATTTGTATTTATTCAATAATAATAATAATATAACTCTTTATTGTACAACTATAAATATACAGATAATTTACAGAGAACAAATTTAGGGTTGATACAAGAGGTGGTCTTATCGCTAAAAAAAAAAGCGATCTCTTCCAGACAAACCTTAGGGAATTCTACAAGTAATGAATCTTCACGAGTTTTTTAAAAGTAGTAAACGTTTGTGCAGATTTAATTTTCAATGGTCAATATGTATGTTTATATATTTCTTAAGTATATCAGTTATCTAGTATCCATAACACAAGTTCTTTAAGAAACTTAATTTGGGCTAGATAATGTTGTGCGAGTGTCAGAAATATTTAAAAAAAATATTTAAAAAAATAGATGTCTTTTTATTCTTCGTTTATTTTATTTTAACGTAGGCAAGGCACTCAAAGCCTATACGAGGTTATATTTAATTAGCCATCACCTCTTGCAGGCAGCCTCTCCTCATCAATCCCAACAACACTTGTTCTACGACTTTTCAAAATTAATAATTTTAAATATTTAAGTTTTCCCATTCAAAATTTATTTTTTTAACAGGGGGACAATTTGTTTGTTTTTGTTTTTTTTTTTGTGATATTTATTAAGATTTGTAAAAAGTCGTAGAACAATGTTGTTGGGATTGAAGTGGAGAGCCTGCAAGAAGTAATGCGCTAACTAAAATAAGTCCTAAATAGAAAAATATGTATGTTTCTGGCTGTACTCTGCTCTGACTCTATTTTAAACATGTGGACGTGACAAAGAGCAAATATAAACAATGTTTTATGATAATTTGTAAAATAAAAAATAATTACCGAGTCTCATTATTTAATCATAAAGTTGTTTCTTTTCAGGGCTATGAGTCTCTCCTCTGGGAGACGAGAAGGTTTAGGTCGTAACCCACCAAGCTGGCCCAGTGCTGGTTGCTGGATGTCATAATTACCGACTGCTTAATGTGCCCTCCGAAGCACGGAAGTCGGTCGTCGTGAGAAATAAATGATCGTCGGTCACCCATCCTAAAACCGGCCGCGCCAAGCGCGCTTCACCTGCGATATCTTTTGATATGCACAGTAACCACGGCGCCACAACAACGTCAAAGTTGTTTTAGCTCTTTAAAATTATTATCAATAAAGTTATTTGAGTTTGCCTTAAATTGCTTATGCACTGCAAAAACGATTGATGTTTCACCTTGAGAGTACCTATCTATGATAAGTTTACGGTTAGGTGCTAATTGAATAAATCATTTATTGTTTATGCGTTGTCTAGCACCTAATTCATATTTAATGGATATACAAATATTAAAACAAATACGAAAAGTAATCCCAAAAGCTTTTTAAAATATTCTGCGTCCCAATTTCTATAACAAAATATCGTGCGTCTCACCTAACATGTCAACGAGCGCGGGAAGCTGAGTGAAATAGCAATATTTAGTCCCAAGTCTTAATGGAATGAGAACTCTTCAAATATTATCACCCTGTATAAACTACACTTAGCACGTTCCATGGTGTAAATAAATATTTTATAGCCTTCAATAAAGTTTTAAGTAAGTTATAAATCCTTTCGTTATATTCAAAGTTGAAAATATTTAAGTACATTAAGTTGTAAGGTAATTAACAGCATCGGTAATGTCAATTATTAATTAGTTTGGGCACTATTCGACATTAGATTCTAATTTTACGTCTCTCTCAAAGTCCCGGGACTTTCAATTCAAAATTGCGAACTAAAATGAATTTTGGAATCCTCTCAATTTGATATTAAAGAGACTTATAATCAACGAATGCAGAGTATTAAAAAGCCGACTTCACGTCAAAACTTTGACTGAAGAAGAAGGTCGTCAAGGTAAATGAAGAAAAAAAACTCTAACATAACGTCAAAGGAGCACATGTTATGGTCTTTCAAGCATTATTCTCTTCTTGAGATGAAGAAAATCATTGCACTTAAAATGCGTTTCCTGAAAAAAGTCCTTGTAATTTACTGTTCAGATTACATCATAATGAAGTACATTGCTTAAGCTATCCAACAATAGTATATTACGTAACAAGTGAGCTAAGTTGCTAATAATGAGCCGAGACTGTAATTAGCAACGCTCACGAGTTACATACGACGTTTTTCAACACACTTGTGAGTAAAAGACATTACGTGGTCATAAAATTTATTTGAAGCAGCTGTTAGCTGCATTACACGTACACACGCTATTGTTGCTTGGAGGCGCCGTGCAGCCGCTGCTGCTGCAGGCGCGCCGCCTGGACGCGCGCGCTCATATATTTACTGTATAACCCGGATCAATAAAATATGCTCTGTTTACTCGCATGTAATTTGCACTAAGGTACAATTCAACTTTGTAGGATTCATTATATTATGCACTAGGGTATAATATATTATGCACGCGTGACTTATAGCCCAGTTTATAGTTCGAAATTCAATAGAATAAGGCTCACTTTACGAGCAAGTGTGTTGAAAAGTATAATACATAGGTAGACTTTTTAAAATTCCCAGGAAAAATAAAATTAAAGGTACTGCAACCATTATGTATAAATATTACAGTAGGCGCCAAGGGACGAGTCTAGCCAGGAAACGGGTATGCTATTGAAAAAAAAATTGTATTTTTGTCATCCGTGAGTAGTAAATGAATTTTTTACCCGACTAAGGCGAAGAAAAAAGGAGGGTTATGATTTTGACCTTTATGTATGTACGTGGGTGAGGATGTTTTTTTTTTATTGGTTTATTGGTTTACCAGAGAATGTTACATCAATACATATAAAACGAAACAATCTTAAAAACATAAAATTTAAATGTACCTACATTCATATTAAGGTAAAGACATCATGCATAACAAGTTACAATTGGGTGGTTCTTTAATAATTACTCTTCTAACAAATTATAATTGAGTGCGATATAAAACTGTGGAATATAACAAAACAATTTCGAAAATAAAATAAAAAATACTTGTTCAAGGTACCAGCAATTTTTTAGCAAAAATTAAATAAATTACATTAGATATAATGGAAATTAGAATTCAAATCTTACAAATTCAAAGTTACTATTGGATTTAAGGAAAGATTTTAAATGACTACCTACCACTCAATTATCAAGGCCAAAAATTTTTAAAAACAACTAATACTAAACTTAAAATTAAATTAAATATAAAAAAAAGTTTAGAATTAAATGACACAATGAAAGACAAAAAGAAAGTTTGTAAATAAATGTTAAATGTAAATAATTTTCATTTCACTTTAATCACCTCTCAGAAACCTGGCTAAACGAGCCGTTCCTATCTAGCTCTATTGTAGGTCTAAACATGAGGTCCATTGATCTATGCGCATTATACAATCTACACAGTCGTGGTACAGGCGATTCAAATCCCAACAAGG
This sequence comes from Stenoptilia bipunctidactyla, assembly GCA_944452665.1. NCBI lineage: Eukaryota > Metazoa > Arthropoda > Insecta > Lepidoptera > Pterophoridae > Stenoptilia > Stenoptilia bipunctidactyla. The sequence continues at coordinate 117,168 of CALYBW010000034.1, forward strand.
TTCTACTATAAGGTACGAGGGGTTCAATTTGGAAAAAAATACCTGAAATTATTGCAATTATTCGGTTTTCCTTGAGATTCGTAGATAGCTTTTGGAGGTCTCCGTAGTGCAGTAATATAAATGCTACTGCGTCAATCGGGTCCGATTCCCGCGCGGAAGAAAAAAAAGTTTCGGGTCTGGGTGTATATCTATAATGTTCTATTAATTACTATTTTCCCCATACCGTGGTCTAATACGGTTAAATACTTAGGGGTCACTCTCGACAAAACTCTCTCCTTTTTACCCCACATCACCAGGGTGTCCAAACTGGCTAGGAAATATCTCGGCCGACTCTCCAGCATGCTAGGACGTCATAGTAAAATGTCCCTCCGTAACAAGCGTACGCTTTATAAGTCTGCATACGACCAGTCATGACTTACGCGGCTCCCGTCTTTGCCCACGCGAATCCCAAACACCTTCACAAACTACAGGTGGTCCAAAATCTATTCTGCAGAAGGGCAGGTAACGCGCCCTGGTACGTGCGTAACACGGACCTGCACAGGGACCTGGAGCTCCCCTCTATTCAACAGCACTTGAAAGTCCTGGCAACTCAGCACGTTCCAACGTGCTGAGTCCCACCCTAACAACCTTGTTAGGGCGACAGTCTCCTATACTGTCAACCCTGTCACGCCGCACTTCTGCCGCAGACCGAGAGACGTTCTCTCAGACCCCCCAAACCAGTTCACCGCGGATCTGGTCAACCTTTTGGGCTCCCAGCCCTAGTCATTCTCTACACTTGCCGTTGAGCTTTACAGTGTCTTACTACGGGTCATCCGTCAGGATGCCTGATGCGCCGCCCTGGATCCCACGGGGTGGTAGCTCATTACACGATCTAGGAATAGCTCTTGAGTTAGGGATCGGAGAAGGGGATGTTTAATGAGTAGAAGTCTCACACTGGCTGGGTATACGGTGGCATTCCGTCGGCGAGCGGTTGCCACTCTCGGCGGGGATTTATTCCTGTGCAGGGCCCAGTGCGTACTAGGCGCCACAGTGGGGTGTCATTCTTTGGCAGGAAAAAATAAAATTACTATTAAAACGGACGACCGGCTGGTGTAGCGGTAACATACATTGCCTTCTATGCCAGAGGTCCTGGGTTCGAATCCCGGCGGCGGCGGATATTTGTGTGATGAACACAGATATTAGTCGTCAAGTCATGGATGTTTATATGTTTATTTAAGTTTATTTTAATAAAAAATATATATTTATTCAATATGTATGTTTATATATTTCTTAAGTATATCAGTTATCTAGTATCCATAACACAAGTTCTTTAAGAAACTTAATTTGGGCTAGATAATGTTGTGTGAGTGTCAGAAATATTTATTTATTATTATATTCTAGGTTCCCACAAGTTGCTTCATGCATAACGGTACTAGTCAAATACTGCATAAAAAAAGTTAAAACTCGACTACTTAACTAACACGGTCTAAAAAGTAGGATACAAGTAATAGTCTCCGCTGAAATATGTATGTATTTTTATACGTCATACTGATAGATATATTTTTGCAGGATAGCTGTGATCGTAGGCCACTTTGATTTTATTTAAGTACGTATATTTTAAATTTTCATAAATTAAAATTTCAAATTCTTCTAAGTGATCAAAATTTGAGTTTGACCTGATGGAAAGTGCGCATGAAGACTATGGTGGTACACGTCCATCCACGAGATACCTATTCACTCGAAACTTAAAAGTTCCAGGACTGTAGTGGTCAGGAACAACAGACGCAGGCAGATTGTTCCACACCTTGGCAATCTGTACCGAAAAGGAGCTATCGAAGCGTTTTGTTGGGCTTTTTGGTAAGTCCACAATATAGCGATGGAATTTCTGTCTGAGTCTAGTAGTCCGGTTGGAAAAAGGAGTGGGTTCAATTTGGCCAAAAAGAACACTCGTACTATCTCCAAAATGTGTGTGAAAACGACAAAAGTACCTAATAATACTTAAATATGCTATTGATCAAATAAACGTGACCTCATCTACTCATTCGTCATCTAATATTAAAACAGCTGTGGCTGTTTCTGTAAATATTAACATCTGCTTTTGAAGGTTTGAAGGTTAAAACAATATCAATGTGACCCCATGAAATATGCATTGAATTCAATATACTTATGCATACAAAACTCAGACTGAATCAGTTATGGACATTACCAGGAATTTAGAATTACTATAAAATATTAGTCTGTATTTATTAAAGACTATTTTTTTTATATATTTTTTTCTTTTATACTTACAAAACTCAACCATAACCTATAAAGCTGTATCTGTAAATCTATACTAATATATAAAGCTGAAGAGTTTGTTTGTTTGTTTGAACGCGCTAATCTCAGAAACTACAAGTGGGATTTAAAAAATTCTTTTTGCATTTGATAGCCCAACTCTTGAGGAGGGTTATAGGCTATATTTTATCCCGAAATTCCCACGGGATCAAAAGTTACTCGGGTAAAACCGCGCGCGGTGGCTAGATCTTAATACGTGTAATATCGTTTGTTTCTGTTTTATCTACTTGCAATAAAAAAATATAAGTCTTTGTGGCGCCGTGGTTACTGTGCATATCAAACGGTGTCGTACGTAAGTTAAGCGCGTTTGGCGCGGCCGGTATTGGGATGGGTGACCGTCGATAATGTTTTTCTCACGTAAGGTCACGGTTAAGGTCACGTTAAGCAGTCGGTCCCGCCCGGGTGCTGTATACTTGTGTACAGTAGTCCATAGGGGTAGTCAGAAGCCGTTTCGTGACAGTGAAAATTCTGAAATCTAATGACTTTCATTAAACTAACCAAGTATGCTAGAGAGATTTTACGCTTGTGATTGACCCTAATGATCGATGCAATAAAATTATCGGGTTTTATCTTTACATATTTTAGTCGTTTCGAATAAGAAAGAAAGAAAGTAAGAAAGAAAGTAAGAAAGAAAGAAAAAGTATTTATTTCACAGACACAGAAACTGTTTACAAAGTTGAAATAGAAAAAAAAAACTTAAGTAAAAAAAATATTCAACGTATAAATAATAAATAAAAAAAATACTTAATAATAAAACAGTGAAAGTGAAAACGGCAAACCGCCTCAGCATTATGTCGCAGCTAGGCTACGACGCTGATTTTCAGTTAGCGCCTCCGTCCAACTGAGGTGGAAGGGGACATATTATTGGCCTAGGGGTCTGCTTTAGTGTTACTGTTCAAGATCACTAAAATTTAATAACAATAACAATTAAAATCTAAAATAAAAAAGATATCAAAACCAATATATCCAAGCAACGAAACTTAATATGATAATATATAAAATAGTAAATAAAAATGTATATTAATATTAAAAACTCATCTGGATATACTTACATAATATAATGATGACCTAAATCAACGGTCATCAATAAAGGGTAAAGTGAACGAATTTTTGAAAATCTTTGAATTTCAAAAATAAAGGAATGTTGCTTTGGAATCAAATTTGCTACCTCTGTTATTAAGAGTAGATACTTTTGATACCTTTGATCCAGGAGGCATTCAAAAATTCCACCCTGTAGGTACTTATGGTGCGTACAAATTGCTAGTAATGTAACCTGCAAAAAAAGGTTCCCAAGATTTGGACGCCTCCGAGCGCGAAGTGAGCCGCAGTAGAGCGCGCTCGTGGCCTGCTCTAAGCTATCCGTACATTTTCTGTTTTTTGAATAACATCAAAAAATGCTCGATGCTCAATGTGGATGGCCGTTCGTGCGCCCGTCCTAATTGCGCGAGCACCGCTCGCGAGCACAAATTGCGCCTGTGTGAGTGAGACTTGCTCCTGTGTGCGTGACGCTCGTAGCCTGCTCGACGCAATCCGTGGATGGTCGGTTTTTAGACAACATCAAAGGGGCTCGGATTGCAAATTGGATAATTACGAGAGCAACTTGAAAATGTGATTTTTTGTTTGTTAAGTTATCGTAACGATTTTGATGTCAAATGAAAGCTTTGGGTATAAAACCATTTTATCCATTTGAATTATGTTAATCAGTTTACTCGTTTAGGAGATAATTTAAGAATTAATTTGTGTCATGAAAATGTAAACAAGTAGAACATTAAAAGTATTTGTTGGCCTAGATAATGTGGTGTGAATGTTGGAAATATTTATTTATTTTTAATTTACCTAACCAGACACCCATTGACGAACATTTTTAGCAAGTTAAATAAATCTTACTAATATTATAAATGTGCAAGTTTGTATGTATGGATGTTTGTTCCTCCATCGCGGCAAAACGGCTCAATGGATATGGGTGAAATTTGGCATGGTGATAGTTTACAGTCTGGAATAGCACATAGGGTAATATTAATCCCGATATTCCTACGGGATTAAAAATAGCGCGGGCAAAACCGCGCGATACAGCTAGTAAATAAATTTCTGACACTCACACAACATTATCTAGCCCAAATTAAGTTTCTTTAAGAACTTGTGTTATGGATACTAGATAACTAATATACTTAAGAAATATATAAACATACGTATTGAATCAATACATGTTTTTAGTAGAATAACCTTAAATAAACATATAAATATCCATGACTTGACGACTAATATCTGTGTTCATCACACAAAATCCGCCGCCGCCGGGATTCGAACCCAGGACCTCTAGCATAGAAGGCAATGTATGTTAGCACTAGCATTACACCAGCCGGTCGTCAAAGTTTCACATCGGTGCACTCAGTGAATAAGTTTTACATACAAACTAAAAGTCATATGTATTCCGTTCCCGTGGGAATTTCGGGTTACTTGCCTTGGTGCTCTCGGAATGTATATTTAAGCTTCAACTCTCCACGCCTAGTAGTTATGGCTGTACGTTGTCTATCACTCAGGCGAGTTTTAATATATACCTACACACCAAAAAAGTCTAAGCAACAAGCATAAAATTTGAAAAATCTTAACTAATCTCTTTTTTTTAGTAAAAGTTAGATAGGTATAGGTATGCAAACTTTTTATTTGAATGTACCTACTCACTGGCTGGTTAGAAACAAAACGATATTCGATTGTTTTTTTACAAAACAAAAACGAATGCATTTAAATAGAATTTCAATGCATTTTCGTTCTTAATTGAATTTGGTGTTGAATCTTCATTTAACAAATTTTAACAATAATTTAAATAGAGTTATCGACATAATTACATTTTACGTGATTTTATAAATTTTTTATTTTTTCATTACAAATGCAAAGAGCTGTAGGGATGTTGCAAGCGGGAAGAAATCAATCCCAAGTAGGTATAGCGGCATTTTGCTGTCAACAGGACCGTTATTTGTCGTCTTTGGCAGCGTTACACCAACACAGAAGATCCTGCTGAACAACATCCAGGCCGCGGAAGGAGTACCACCGCTCGGCAAGACCGCTACATACAACTGATTGCAAGACGCCAGCCGATGATGACTGCCCGCCAGATAGGTTTAAGGCTATGAAACTCAAGTGGTGTTGATGTTAGCTCCCAAACCATGCGAAATCGACTCCGTGAGTACGGCCTTCGAGCACGATGCCCCATTAGGTGTCCACCTTTACGTCACGGCAATCGCGAGCGTCGGAATGAATGGTGCAGGGAACATTTAACATGGAGCCAGGAACAATGGGACAAAATTTTATTTTGTGATGAGTCGCGAATCGGATTTAGGCCTGATTCCAGAAGAGTGAGAGTGTATCGACGTCCCGGAAATAGAGAAAGGCTGAGGTGCATTCAAGAAGTGCATCCGTACAGCGGATCAACTGTTATGGTGTGGGCGGGGATTATGAAGAATAGGAGAAATGAGCTCGTTTTAGTAAATGGAAACTTAACGCTGAAAATTACATTGAGGATGTTCCTAAACCCCATGTCCATCCATTTGCACAAACACTTGGCCCAAACTTTACATTGATGCACGATAATGCATGTTCACATACAGCCTTGTGGACTAGTCGGTACTTGGCAACAGAAAATATCCGAGTGTTGCCCTGGCCTGCAGTCTCCGGACCTCAACCCCATAGAGCACGCGTGGGATATGCTCCAAAGAAGTGTTTTAGAGAGCTTGGACCAGGTAACAACAACCTTGCAGCTGAAGGATTTGCTTAAATTTCACTGGGAGCGATTACCGCAAGACCAGATTAACAGACTCATTGATTGCATGCATAATCGTTGCCGACAAGTTTTAAGCAACAAAGCCAAACTTTGTATTAAATTGTTCAATTATTTTTCAATAAATTAATTTTGATTATAAATTTTGTATTTTTTTTCGAAAATTTTTATTTGGTTTGACCTTAGCTCGTTTTGCGTATGATACAGAAGACATAATATTGTTATTTTTTGTTATTACAAAAACAATATAAAAATAACAGATGTTGTTTTTACTTCAAAAAGATCCTAAAAGTATATTCAAATAAAAAATAGAAACTTTGTAAGAAGTATATTATTAAAAAAATCACAAAAGTACATACATGTTGCTTAGACTTTTTTTTATGTGTGTAGGTATGTATGATACTGATGAAGCTCTGATAAAAATTAGAGCACGAATGAGGTCTTCGGACTCTATATCTCGTGTGATCTATTAATTTTGTGAAGTGTCGCGGAGAGAGGTATTATGAAATGCAGAGCATCAAAAAACCAACTTCACTAACATTTTTAAATCCTTGTCAAAACTTTGGCTGAAGTGAAATGTCACATGCGTAGGAATATATCTTCCGCTTTCATACATATATTCCTGGCCACTCACCATTGAGATTACACACATACATACGTAACCTCATAAAGTAAATTCTATTTTGTTTTTAAACCTTTTGATTATGCCATCGTGTTGTAGCATTTTGCATACCGGTTTGACAGCGGTGAGCGATGGATTAATTTTATTATTGTGACGAGCGATACGTAGTTACTATTTCGCGAGACGAAAAAATAATGTATCTAAACGATGCCTAGCATTACAATATGGTGCTTTTGTTGTTTTTTTCAGAGGGATACCATGCGTTTCACTTCACATTCAACGGGTACAACAACTACTATCTGCTGATTATCCAAGGCGAGTGGCCTTCTGCCGAACAATGTTGGAAAGAACTGAGCCGGATCCAAATTTTTTCCAAAAAAAGTCTGTGGACAGACGAATCGCGATTCGATTCGAAGAGTCTTTAATATCCACAATTACCATAGTTGGGCCATTAAAAACCCACACATGGCAACTTTCAAGTACGATTTAGTATAAATTTGTGGTCGGCAATTGTAAACGGAACACCTAAAGGACATTTCGAATTGCGACGTTACTTCCATTCCGAGACGATATAAATAAAGAATGTCAAGGATGAGTTAATCTACCTCAAGTCTACAATCGAGTATTGCCATGCTTCGATAGAGTCTATAAATAATAGGATCGCAAACATAGAAGCCAAACTGTTTTCATTTGAGGATACGAAACAAGAGACAGAGAAACTAAAACAAAGAATTGCAAAGCTTGAAACTCACATAAATGAGGGAGAACAGAGATCTCGCTTGAAAAATGAGAAAAAGGCGTTCCATATAATAATAATGAAAACCTTTTTGATTTGGTTAACAGAATAGGCTCGACTGTCAACTACACCGTTCTAAAGGAACAAATAAACTACATTGCCAGAATCCCAATGCGTAGCAACAAGGATACAAAAACTTTTTTATTATCATTTCACAACAGATACACAAGGAAAGCATTGTTGCTGCCGCTACAGTGAGGAAAAACCTCAAAGCTACAGACATGGGCTTTAAAGAAGATGCAAAAATTTATGTAAGTGATCATCTAACATTAGAAAATAATATGCTGCTCAACAGAACCAAAACCTTGGCAATAGAAAAAGGCTTTCTGTACGTATGGGTGAAAAACTGCAAAATTTTTGTGAGAAAAATCCCGCCCCTCAATCGCATGTCATCAAGCCAGATCGAGACCGTCACAAAGTGTTCTCATAAGATCAACTCCAAAATCAATAACCAAATGCAGCGGCAATTTGAGGATCACTGGTTCGTATCCTTTGTTCACTATGACGCTAGATCTGCTATTGCTATCTCCCTGGTCCCGCTATAAAATGTTTGTCATTGTCATTCTCGATCGCACACGGAATAGGATTTTTGTTTTGAGGTCATTACCCCCGGCTCGTTGCGAACGCGCTTGTCAATGCTTACGGGCTACCGTTATTCTTGGCCGAATATTGCTTGCTTAGCTTATCTTTCAAGGCTAACCATGATTTTAAGCCCCGAGAGATGGCGCCACTCAGAGGTCCTCAAGCTTAGAGTAATAATATTGTCTGGACCCAGCTTAAGACGGCTCCAGACGGGTGTAATATGTAATGTAACATTACGTGTAACTTAGCATTAACAGTGTGGACGACAACAGCGAACGCCTTTGTGTTCGCACGACACACCGACAGCCGGTGGATCAGCCGCGAGCGTTACAGGTTGTGCTCGTACGCCGTCCACGCGTTGAATTCGTGTTACATTACACGGTGGATTACATTATAAATTACACCCGTCTGAAACCGCCTTCAATCTCGGTGGATTACATTATACATTACTTACACCGTAATGACCAGTGTAATGTGTAATGTAATCCACAGTGTAATGTAAACTCTTTACAAACTGAATGGTATGAGGATTTATACATCTTAAGTTATTAAATATTATATCGTAAGATAATAATTTTGGTTTAAATTCATGTGGCAAATTCTAACTTGAAAACTCCAATATAAATCGACTCTTCGTCGTCTGTGATATCCTAATATATGTTTATTAATATACAATCTTAAGATATTATAATATCTTATTAAAATATTATATTATCTTAGCATGCGTAGCGTCCTATATGTAAGTATGTTTTTCCGTTGTCTAGTACCTATAACACAAGCTATATGCTTACTTGAGGGCAAAGAAGTTACTAATGTCTTTCTTGAGGGCTAGATGACGCTGTGTTTATGTGATATATATCCTATCAGGTTATGAA
>CALYBW010000035.1:0-173767 GCA_944452665.1 Stenoptilia bipunctidactyla
ACCCCTAGTTTTTATTCATTATTATTGTCCAGCTCGTCGTCCCATTCCTTCAGAGTGGTCGAACCTCCAAATCCGCCTGAAAACAAAAAAGTTATTAAGAAAAACGGTATTAGGAAAGTTGATGTAAGGGCTGTTTGCGTACATTGCGCAAACACTTTAATACTGAAAATCTTGTTACTATTCTCGTTCTTTTTGTTTTATTGGTAGTTTCAGCAAGGTTTTCCTATTTTTCACGTTTTTCAGATTTTTACATAGATCACCCGTACAACTTAAATTGACAAACACTTTCTTTGTGTATAACAATAACTTTATGTACTAAGGTGGTTTCATATTTTGATATAGATTATTAAAACTAACCGAGGGGCTTCTTACGAGACCCTAAACACCCCCCTAGCTTTTCATTTAGTTTCAGTTTTTCACAAAACATCCCTAGTAATACTTGTAAATCAGCGTAAAATCAAAAGTTTGTTCTAAAAGTTTTTAAATTTCTATACTTACCCCTAGTTTTTATTCATTATTATTGTCCAGCTCGTCGTCCCATTCCTTCAGAGTGGTCGAACCTCCAAATCCGCCTGAAAACAAAAAAGTTATTAAGAAAAACGGTATTAGGAAAGTTGATGTAAGGGCTGTTTGCGTACATTGCGCAAACACTTTAATACTGAAAATCTTGTTACTATTCTCGTTCTTTTTGTTTTATTGGTAGTTTCAGCAAGGTTTTCCTATTTTTCACGTTTTTCAGATTTTTACATAGATCACCCGTACAACTTAAATTGACAAACACTTTCTTTGTGTATAACAATAACTTTATGTACTAAGGTGGTTTCATATTTTGATATAGATTATTAAAACTAACCGAGGGGCTTCTTACGAGACCCTAAACACCCCCCTAGCTTTTCATTTAGTTTCAGTTTTTCACAAAACATCCCTAGTAATACTTGTAAATCAGCGTAAAATCAAAAGTTTGTTCTAAAAGTTTTTAAATTTCTATACTTACCCCTAGTTTTTATTCATTATTATTGTCCAGCTCGTCGCCCCATTCCTTCAGAGTGGTCGAACCTCCAAATCCGCCTGAAAACAAAAAAGTTATTAAGAAAAACGGTATTAGGAAAGTTGATGTAAGGGCTGTTTGCGTACATTGCGCAAACACTTTAATACTGAAAATCTTGTTACTATTCTCGTTCTTTTTGTTTTATTGGTAGTTTCAGCAAGGTTTTCCTATTTTTCACGTTTTTCAGATTTTTACATAGATCACCCGTACAACTTAAATTGACAAACACTTTCTTTGTGTATAACAATAACTTTATGTACTAAGGTGGTTTCATATTTTGATATAGATTATTAAAACTAACCGAGGGGCTTCTTACGAGACCCTAAACACCCCCCTAGCTTTTCATTTAGTTTCAGTTTTTCACAAAACATCCCTAGTAATACTTGTAAATCAGCGTAAAATCAAAAGTTTGTTCTAAAAGTTTTTAAATTTCTATACTTACCCCTAGTTTTTATTCATTATTATTGTCCAGCTCGTCGTCCCATTCCTTCAGAGTGGTCGAACCTCCAAATCCGCCTGAAAACAAAAAAGTTATTAAGAAAAACGGTATTAGGAAAGTTGATGTAAGGGCTGTTTGCGTACATTGCGCAAACACTTTAATACTGAAAATCTTGTTACTATTCTCGTTCTTTTTGTTTTATTGGTAGTTTCAGCAAGGTTTTCCTATTTTTCACGTTTTTCAGATTTTTACATAGATCACCCGTACAACTTAAATTGACAAACACTTTCTTTGTGTATAACAATAACTTTATGTACTAAGGTGGTTTCATATTTTGATATAGATTATTAAAACTAACCGAGGGGCTTCTTACGAGACCCTAAACACCCCCCTAGCTTTTCATTTAGTTTCAGTTTTTCACAAAACATCCCTAGTAATACTTGTAAATCAGCGTAAAATCAAAAGTTTGTTCTAAAAGTTTTTAAATTTCTATACTTACCCCTAGTTTTTATTCATTATTATTGTCCAGCTCGTCGTCCCATTCCTTCAGAGTGGTCGAACCTCCAAATCCGCCTGAAAACAAAAAAGTTATTAAGAAAAACGGTATTAGGAAAGTTGATGTAAGGGCTGTTTGCGTACATTGCGCAAACACTTTAATACTGAAAATCTTGTTACTATTCTCGTTCTTTTTGTTTTATTGGTAGTTTCAGCAAGGTTTTCCTATTTTTCACGTTTTTCAGATTTTTACATAGATCACCCGTACAACTTAAATTGACAAACACTTTCTTTGTGTATAACAATAACTTTATGTACTAAGGTGGTTTCATATTTTGATATAGATTATTAAAACTAACCGAGGGGCTTCTTACGAGACCCTAAACACCCCCCTAGCTTTTCATTTAGTTTCAGTTTTTCACAAAACATCCCTAGTAATACTTGTAAATCAGCGTAAAATCAAAAGTTTGTTCTAAAAGTTTTTAAATTTCTATACTTACCCCTAGTTTTTATTCATTATTATTGTCCAGCTCGTCGTCCCATTCCTTCAGAGTGGTCGAACCTCCAAATCCGCCTGAAAACAAAAAAGTTATTAAGAAAAACGGTATTAGGAAAGTTGATGTAAGGGCTGTTTGCGTACATTGCGCAAACACTTTAATACTGAAAATCTTGTTACTATTCTCGTTCTTTTTGTTTTATTGGTAGTTTCAGCAAGGTTTTCCTATTTTTCACGTTTTTCAGATTTTTACATAGATCACCCGTACAACTTAAATTGACAAACACTTTCTTTGTGTATAACAATAACTTTATGTACTAAGGTGGTTTCATATTTTGATATAGATTATTAAAACTAACCGAGGGGCTTCTTACGAGACCCTAAACACCCCCCTAGCTTTTCATTTAGTTTCAGTTTTTCACAAAACATCCCTAGTAATACTTGTAAATCAGCGTAAAATCAAAAGTTTGTTCTAAAAGTTTTTAAATTTCTATACTTACCCCTAGTTTTTATTCATTATTATTGTCCAGCTCGTCGTCCCATTCCTTCAGAGTGGTCGAACCTCCAAATCCGCCTGAAAACAAAAAAGTTATTAAGAAAAACGGTATTAGGAAAGTTGATGTAAGGGCTGTTTGCGTACATTGCGCAAACACTTTAATACTGAAAATCTTGTTACTATTCTCGTTCTTTTTGTTTTATTGGTAGTTTCAGCAAGGTTTTCCTATTTTTCACGTTTTTCAGATTTTTACATAGATCACCCGTACAACTTAAATTGACAAACACTTTCTTTGTGTATAACAATAACTTTATGTACTAAGGTGGTTTCATATTTTGATATAGATTATTAAAACTAACCGAGGGGCTTCTTACGAGACCCTAAACACCCCCCTAGCTTTTCATTTAGTTTCAGTTTTTCACAAAACATCCCTAGTAATACTTGTAAATCAGCGTAAAATCAAAAGTTTGTTCTAAAAGTTTTTAAATTTCTATACTTACCCCTAGTTTTTATTCATTATTATTGTCCAGCTCGTCGTCCCATTCCTTCAGAGTGGTCGAACCTCCAAATCCGCCTGAAAACAAAAAAGTTATTAAGAAAAACGGTATTAGGAAAGTTGATGTAAGGGCTGTTTGCGTACATTGCGCAAACACTTTAATACTGAAAATCTTGTTACTATTCTCGTTCTTTTTGTTTTATTGGTAGTTTCAGCAAGGTTTTCCTATTTTTCACGTTTTTCAGATTTTTACATAGATCACCCGTACAACTTAAATTGACAAACACTTTCTTTGTGTATAACAATAACTTTATGTACTAAGGTGGTTTCATATTTTGATATAGATTATTAAAACTAACCGAGGGGCTTCTTACGAGACCCTAAACACCCCCCTAGCTTTTCATTTAGTTTCAGTTTTTCACAAAACATCCCTAGTAATACTTGTAAATCAGCGTAAAATCAAAAGTTTGTTCTAAAAGTTTTTAAATTTCTATACTTACCCCTAGTTTTTATTCATTATTATTGTCCAGCTCGTCGTCCCATTCCTTCAGAGTGGTCGAACCTCCAAATCCGCCTGAAAACAAAAAAGTTATTAAGAAAAACGGTATTAGGAAAGTTGATGTAAGGGCTGTTTGCGTACATTGCGCAAACACTTTAATACTGAAAATCTTGTTACTATTCTCGTTCTTTTTGTTTTATTGGTAGTTTCAGCAAGGTTTTCCTATTTTTCACGTTTTTCAGATTTTTACATAGATCACCCGTACAACTTAAATTGACAAACACTTTCTTTGTGTATAACAATAACTTTATGTACTAAGGTGGTTTCATATTTTGATATAGATTATTAAAACTAACCGAGGGGCTTCTTACGAGACCCTAAACACCCCCCTAGCTTTTCATTTAGTTTCAGTTTTTCACAAAACATCCCTAGTAATACTTGTAAATCAGCGTAAAATCAAAAGTTTGTTCTAAAAGTTTTTAAATTTCTATACTTACCCCTAGTTTTTATTCATTATTATTGTCCAGCTCGTCGTCCCATTCCTTCAGAGTGGTCGAACCTCCAAATCCGCCTGAAAACAAAAAAGTTATTAAGAAAAACGGTATTAGGAAAGTTGATGTAAGGGCTGTTTGCGTACATTGCGCAAACACTTTAATACTGAAAATCTTGTTACTATTCTCGTTCTTTTTGTTTTATTGGTAGTTTCAGCAAGGTTTTCCTATTTTTCACGTTTTTCAGATTTTTACATAGATCACCCGTACAACTTAAATTGACAAACACTTTCTTTGTGTATAACAATAACTTTATGTACTAAGGTGGTTTCATATTTTGATATAGATTATTAAAACTAACCGAGGGGCTTCTTACGAGACCCTAAACACCCCCCTAGCTTTTCATTTAGTTTCAGTTTTTCACAAAACATCCCTAGTAATACTTGTAAATCAGCGTAAAATCAAAAGTTTGTTCTAAAAGTTTTTAAATTTCTATACTTACCCCTAGTTTTTATTCATTATTATTGTCCAGCTCGTCGTCCCATTCCTTCAGAGTGGTCGAACCTCCAAATCCGCCTGAAAACAAAAAAGTTATTAAGAAAAACGGTATTAGGAAAGTTGATGTAAGGGCTGTTTGCGTACATTGCGCAAACACTTTAATACTGAAAATCTTGTTACTATTCTCGTTCTTTTTGTTTTATTGGTAGTTTCAGCAAGGTTTTCCTATTTTTCACGTTTTTCAGATTTTTACATAGATCACCCGTACAACTTAAATTGACAAACACTTTCTTTGTGTATAACAATAACTTTATGTACTAAGGTGGTTTCATATTTTGATATAGATTATTAAAACTAACCGAGGGGCTTCTTACGAGACCCTAAACACCCCCCTAGCTTTTCATTTAGTTTCAGTTTTTCACAAAACATCCCTAGTAATACTTGTAAATCAGCGTAAAATCAAAAGTTTGTTCTAAAAGTTTTTAAATTTCTATACTTACCCCTAGTTTTTATTCATTATTATTGTCCAGCTCGTCGTCCCATTCCTTCAGAGTGGTCGAACCTCCAAATCCGCCTGAAAACAAAAAAGTTATTAAGAAAAACGGTATTAGGAAAGTTGATGTAAGGGCTGTTTGCGTACATTGCGCAAACACTTTAATACTGAAAATCTTGTTACTATTCTCGTTCTTTTTGTTTTATTGGTAGTTTCAGCAAGGTTTTCCTATTTTTCACGTTTTTCAGATTTTTACATAGATCACCCGTACAACTTAAATTGACAAACACTTTCTTTGTGTATAACAATAACTTTATGTACTAAGGTGGTTTCATATTTTGATATAGATTATTAAAACTAACCGAGGGGCTTCTTACGAGACCCTAAACACCCCCCTAGCTTTTCATTTAGTTTCAGTTTTTCACAAAACATCCCTAGTAATACTTGTAAATCAGCGTAAAATCAAAAGTTTGTTCTAAAAGTTTTTAAATTTCTATACTTACCCCTAGTTTTTATTCATTATTATTGTCCAGCTCGTCGTCCCATTCCTTCAGAGTGGTCGAACCTCCAAATCCGCCTGAAAACAAAAAAGTTATTAAGAAAAACGGTATTAGGAAAGTTGGTGTAAGGGCTGTTTGCGTACATTGCGCAAACACTTTAATACTGAAAATCTTGTTACTATTCTCGTTCTTTTTGTTTTATTGGTAGTTTCAGCAAGGTTTTCCTATTTTTCACGTTTTTCAGATTTTTACATAGATCACCCGTACAACTTAAACTGACAAACACTTTCTTTGTGTATAACAATAACTTTATGTACTAAGGTGGTTTCATATTTTGATATAGATTATTAAAACTAACCGAGGGGCTTCTTACGAGACCCTAAACACCCCCCTAGCTTTTCATTTAGTTTCAGTTTTTCACAAAACATCCCTAGTAATACTTGTAAATCAGCGTAAAATCAAAAGTTTGTTCTAAAAGTTTTTAAATTTCTATACTTACCCCTAGTTTTTATTCATTATCATTGTCCAGCTCGTCGTCCCATTCCTTCAGAGTGGTCGAACCTCCAAATCCGCCTGAAAACAAAAAAGTTATTAAGAAAAACGGTATTAGGAAAGTTGATGTAAGGGCTGTTTGCGTACATTGCGCAAACACTTTAATACTGAAAATCTTGTTACTATTCTCGTTCTTTTTGTTTTATTGGTAGTTTCAGCAAGGTTTTCCTATTTTTCACGTTTTTCAGATTTTTACATAGATCACCCGTACAACTTAAATTGACAAACACTTTCTTTGTGTATAACAATAACTTTATGTACTAAGGTGGTTTCATATTTTGATATAGATTATTAAAACTAACCGAGGGGCTTCTTACGAGACCCTAAACACCCCCCTAGCTTTTCATTTAGTTTCAGTTTTTCACAAAACATCCCTAGTAATACTTGTAAATCAGCGTAAAATCAAAAGTTTGTTCTAAAAGTTTTTAAATTTCTATACTTACCCCTAGTTTTTATTCATTATTATTGTCCAGCTCGTCGTCCCATTCCTTCAGAGTGGTCGAACCTCCAAATCCGCCTGAAAACAAAAAAGTTATTAAGAAAAACGGTATTAGGAAAGTTGATGTAAGGGCTGTTTGCGTACATTGCGCAAACACTTTAATACTGAAAATCTTGTTACTATTCTCGTTCTTTTTGTTTTATTGGTAGTTTCAGCAAGGTTTTCCTATTTTTCACGTTTTTCAGATTTTTACATAGATCACCCGTACAACTTAAATTGACAAACACTTTCTTTGTGTATAACAATAACTTTATGTACTAAGGTGGTTTCATATTTTGATATAGATTATTAAAACTAACCGAGGGGCTTCTTACGAGACCCTAAACACCCCCCTAGCTTTTCATTTAGTTTCAGTTTTTCACAAAACATCCCTAGTAATACTTGTAAATCAGCGTAAAATCAAAAGTTTGTTCTAAAAGTTTTTAAATTTCTATACTTACCCCTAGTTTTTATTCATTATTATTGTCCAGCTCGTCGTCCCATTCCTTCAGAGTGGTCGAACCTCCAAATCCGCCTGAAAACAAAAAAGTTATTAAGAAAAACGGTATTAGGAAAGTTGATGTAAGGGCTGTTTGCGTACATTGCGCAAACACTTTAATACTGAAAATCTTGTTACTATTCTCGTTCTTTTTGTTTTATTGGTAGTTTCAGCAAGGTTTTCCTATTTTTCACGTTTTTCAGATTTTTACATAGATCACCCGTACAACTTAAATTGACAAACACTTTCTTTGTGTATAACAATAACTTTATGTACTAAGGTGGTTTCATATTTTGATATAGATTATTAAAACTAACCGAGGGGCTTCTTACGAGACCCTAAACACCCCCCTAGCTTTTCATTTAGTTTCAGTTTTTCACAAAACATCCCTAGTAATACTTGTAAATCAGCGTAAAATCAAAAGTTTGTTCTAAAAGTTTTTAAATTTCTATACTTACCCCTAGTTTTTATTCATTATTATTGTCCAGCTCGTCGTCCCATTCCTTCAGAGTGGTCGAACCTCCAAATCCGCCTGAAAACAAAAAAGTTATTAAGAAAAACGGTATTAGGAAAGTTGATGTAAGGGCTGTTTGCGTACATTGCGCAAACACTTTAATACTGAAAATCTTGTTACTATTCTCGTTCTTTTTGTTTTATTGGTAGTTTCAGCAAGGTTTTCCTATTTTTCACGTTTTTCAGATTTTTACATAGATCACCCGTACAACTTAAATTGACAAACACTTTCTTTGTGTATAACAATAACTTTATGTACTAAGGTGGTTTCATATTTTGATATAGATTATTAAAACTAACCGAGGGGCTTCTTACGAGACCCTAAACACCCCCCTAGCTTTTCATTTAGTTTCAGTTTTTCACAAAACATCCCTAGTAATACTTGTAAATCAGCGTAAAATCAAAAGTTTGTTCTAAAAGTTTTTAAATTTCTATACTTACCCCTAGTTTTTATTCATTATTATTGTCCAGCTCGTCGTCCCATTCCTTCAGAGTGGTCGAACCTCCAAATCCGCCTGAAAACAAAAAAGTTATTAAGAAAAACGGTATTAGGAAAGTTGATGTAAGGGCTGTTTGCGTACATTGCGCAAACACTTTAATACTGAAAATCTTGTTACTATTCTCGTTCTTTTTGTTTTATTGGTAGTTTCAGCAAGGTTTTCCTATTTTTCACGTTTTTCAGATTTTTACATAGATCACCCGTACAACTTAAATTGACAAACACTTTCTTTGTGTATAACAATAACTTTATGTACTAAGGTGGTTTCATATTTTGATATAGATTATTAAAACTAACCGAGGGGCTTCTTACGAGACCCTAAACACCCCCCTAGCTTTTCATTTAGTTTCAGTTTTTCACAAAACATCCCTAGTAATACTTGTAAATCAGCGTAAAATCAAAAGTTTGTTCTAAAAGTTTTTAAATTTCTATACTTACCCCTAGTTTTTATTCATTATTATTGTCCAGCTCGTCGTCCCATTCCTTCAGAGTGGTCGAACCTCCAAATCCGCCTGAAAACAAAAAAGTTATTAAGAAAAACGGTATTAGGAAAGTTGATGTAAGGGCTGTTTGCGTACATTGCGCAAACACTTTAATACTGAAAATCTTGTTACTATTCTCGTTCTTTTTGTTTTATTGGTAGTTTCAGCAAGGTTTTCCTATTTTTCACGTTTTTCAGATTTTTACATAGATCACCCGTACAACTTAAATTGACAAACACTTTCTTTGTGTATAACAATAACTTTATGTACTAAGGTGGTTTCATATTTTGATATAGATTATTAAAACTAACCGAGGGGCTTCTTACGAGACCCTAAACACCCCCCTAGCTTTTCATTTAGTTTCAGTTTTTCACAAAACATCCCTAGTAATACTTGTAAATCAGCGTAAAATCAAAAGTTTGTTCTAAAAGTTTTTAAATTTCTATACTTACCCCTAGTTTTTATTCATTATTATTGTCCAGCTCGTCGTCCCATTCCTTCAGAGTGGTCGAACCTCCAAATCCGCCTGAAAACAAAAAAGTTATTAAGAAAAACGGTATTAGGAAAGTTGATGTAAGGGCTGTTTGCGTACATTGCGCAAACACTTTAATACTGAAAATCTTGTTACTATTCTCGTTCTTTTTGTTTTATTGGTAGTTTCAGCAAGGTTTTCCTATTTTTCACGTTTTTCAGATTTTTACATAGATCACCCGTACAACTTAAATTGACAAACACTTTCTTTGTGTATAACAATAACTTTATGTACTAAGGTGGTTTCATATTTTGATATAGATTATTAAAACTAACCGAGGGGCTTCTTACGAGACCCTAAACACCCCCCTAGCTTTTCATTTAGTTTCAGTTTTTCACAAAACATCCCTAGTAATACTTGTAAATCAGCGTAAAATCAAAAGTTTGTTCTAAAAGTTTTTAAATTTCTATACTTACCCCTAGTTTTTATTCATTATTATTGTCCAGCTCGTCGTCCCATTCCTTCAGAGTGGTCGAACCTCCAAATCCGCCTGAAAACAAAAAAGTTATTAAGAAAAACGGTATTAGGAAAGTTGATGTAAGGGCTGTTTGCGTACATTGCGCAAACACTTTAATACTGAAAATCTTGTTACTATTCTCGTTCTTTTTGTTTTATTGGTAGTTTCAGCAAGGTTTTCCTATTTTTCACGTTTTTCAGATTTTTACATAGATCACCCGTACAACTTAAATTGACAAACACTTTCTTTGTGTATAACAATAACTTTATGTACTAAGGTGGTTTCATATTTTGATATAGATTATTAAAACTAACCGAGGGGCTTCTTACGAGACCCTAAACACCCCCCTAGCTTTTCATTTAGTTTCAGTTTTTCACAAAACATCCCTAGTAATACTTGTAAATCAGCGTAAAATCAAAAGTTTGTTCTAAAAGTTTTTAAATTTCTATACTTACCCCTAGTTTTTATTCATTATTATTGTCCAGCTCGTCGTCCCATTCCTTCAGAGTGGTCGAACCTCCAAATCCGCCTGAAAACAAAAAAGTTATTAAGAAAAACGGTATTAGGAAAGTTGATGTAAGGGCTGTTTGCGTACATTGCGCAAACACTTTAATACTGAAAATCTTGTTACTATTCTCGTTCTTTTTGTTTTATTGGTAGTTTCAGCAAGGTTTTCCTATTTTTCACGTTTTTCAGATTTTTACATAGATCACCCGTACAACTTAAATTGACAAACACTTTCTTTGTGTATAACAATAACTTTATGTACTAAGGTGGTTTCATATTTTGATATAGATTATTAAAACTAACCGAGGGGCTTCTTACGAGACCCTAAACACCCCCCTAGCTTTTCATTTAGTTTCAGTTTTTCACAAAACATCCCTAGTAATACTTGTAAATCAGCGTAAAATCAAAAGTTTGTTCTAAAAGTTTTTAAATTTCTATACTTACCCCTAGTTTTTATTCATTATTATTGTCCAGCTCGTCGTCCCATTCCTTCAGAGTGGTCGAACCTCCAAATCCGCCTGAAAACAAAAAAGTTATTAAGAAAAACGGTATTAGGAAAGTTGATGTAAGGGCTGTTTGCGTACATTGCGCAAACACTTTAATACTGAAAATCTTGTTACTATTCTCGTTCTTTTTGTTTTATTGGTAGTTTCAGCAAGGTTTTCCTATTTTTCACGTTTTTCAGATTTTTACATAGATCACCCGTACAACTTAAATTGACAAACACTTTCTTTGTGTATAACAATAACTTTATGTACTAAGGTGGTTTCATATTTTGATATAGATTATTAAAACTAACCGAGGGGCTTCTTACGAGACCCTAAACACCCCCCTAGCTTTTCATTTAGTTTCAGTTTTTCACAAAACATCCCTAGTAATACTTGTAAATCAGCGTAAAATCAAAAGTTTGTTCTAAAAGTTTTTAAATTTCTATACTTACCCCTAGTTTTTATTCATTATTATTGTCCAGCTCGTCGTCCCATTCCTTCAGAGTGGTCGAACCTCCAAATCCGCCTGAAAACAAAAAAGTTATTAAGAAAAACGGTATTAGGAAAGTTGATGTAAGGGCTGTTTGCGTACATTGCGCAAACACTTTAATACTGAAAATCTTGTTACTATTCTCGTTCTTTTTGTTTTATTGGTAGTTTCAGCAAGGTTTTCCTATTTTTCACGTTTTTCAGATTTTTACATAGATCACCCGTACAACTTAAATTGACAAACACTTTCTTTGTGTATAACAATAACTTTATGTACTAAGGTGGTTTCATATTTTGATATAGATTATTAAAACTAACCGAGGGGCTTCTTACGAGACCCTAAACACCCCCCTAGCTTTTCATTTAGTTTCAGTTTTTCACAAAACATCCCTAGTAATACTTGTAAATCAGCGTAAAATCAAAAGTTTGTTCTAAAAGTTTTTAAATTTCTATACTTACCCCTAGTTTTTATTCATTATTATTGTCCAGCTCGTCGTCCCATTCCTTCAGAGTGGTCGAACCTCCAAATCCGCCTGAAAACAAAAAAGTTATTAAGAAAAACGGTATTAGGAAAGTTGATGTAAGGGCTGTTTGCGTACATTGCGCAAACACTTTAATACTGAAAATCTTGTTACTATTCTCGTTCTTTTTGTTTTATTGGTAGTTTCAGCAAGGTTTTCCTATTTTTCACGTTTTTCAGATTTTTACATAGATCACCCGTACAACTTAAATTGACAAACACTTTCTTTGTGTATAACAATAACTTTATGTACTAAGGTGGTTTCATATTTTGATATAGATTATTAAAACTAACCGAGGGGCTTCTTACGAGACCCTAAACACCCCCCTAGCTTTTCATTTAGTTTCAGTTTTTCACAAAACATCCCTAGTAATACTTGTAAATCAGCGTAAAATCAAAAGTTTGTTCTAAAAGTTTTTAAATTTCTATACTTACCCCTAGTTTTTATTCATTATTATTGTCCAGCTCGTCGTCCCATTCCTTCAGAGTGGTCGAACCTCCAAATCCGCCTGAAAACAAAAAAGTTATTAAGAAAAACGGTATTAGGAAAGTTGATGTAAGGGCTGTTTGCGTACATTGCGCAAACACTTTAATACTGAAAATCTTGTTACTATTCTCGTTCTTTTTGTTTTATTGGTAGTTTCAGCAAGGTTTTCCTATTTTTCACGTTTTTCAGATTTTTACATAGATCACCCGTACAACTTAAATTGACAAACACTTTCTTTGTGTATAACAATAACTTTATGTACTAAGGTGGTTTCATATTTTGATATAGATTATTAAAACTAACCGAGGGGCTTCTTACGAGACCCTAAACACCCCCCTAGCTTTTCATTTAGTTTCAGTTTTTCACAAAACATCCCTAGTAATACTTGTAAATCAGCGTAAAATCAAAAGTTTGTTCTAAAAGTTTTTAAATTTCTATACTTACCCCTAGTTTTTATTCATTATTATTGTCCAGCTCGTCGTCCCATTCCTTCAGAGTGGTCGAACCTCCAAATCCGCCTGAAAACAAAAAAGTTATTAAGAAAAACGGTATTAGGAAAGTTGATGTAAGGGCTGTTTGCGTACATTGCGCAAACACTTTAATACTGAAAATCTTGTTACTATTCTCGTTCTTTTTGTTTTATTGGTAGTTTCAGCAAGGTTTTCCTATTTTTCACGTTTTTCAGATTTTTACATAGATCACCCGTACAACTTAAATTGACAAACACTTTCTTTGTGTATAACAATAACTTTATGTACTAAGGTGGTTTCATATTTTGATATAGATTATTAAAACTAACCGAGGGGCTTCTTACGAGACCCTAAACACCCCCCTAGCTTTTCATTTAGTTTCAGTTTTTCACAAAACATCCCTAGTAATACTTGTAAATCAGCGTAAAATCAAAAGTTTGTTCTAAAAGTTTTTAAATTTCTATACTTACCCCTAGTTTTTATTCATTATTATTGTCCAGCTCGTCGTCCCATTCCTTCAGAGTGGTCGAACCTCCAAATCCGCCTGAAAACAAAAAAGTTATTAAGAAAAACGGTATTAGGAAAGTTGATGTAAGGGCTGTTTGCGTACATTGCGCAAACACTTTAATACTGAAAATCTTGTTACTATTCTCGTTCTTTTTGTTTTATTGGTAGTTTCAGCAAGGTTTTCCTATTTTTCACGTTTTTCAGATTTTTACATAGATCACCCGTACAACTTAAATTGACAAACACTTTCTTTGTGTATAACAATAACTTTATGTACTAAGGTGGTTTCATATTTTGATATAGATTATTAAAACTAACCGAGGGGCTTCTTAAGAGACCCTAAACACCCCCCTAGCTTTTCATTTAGTTTCAGTTTTTCACAAAACATCCCTAGTAATACTTGTAAATCAGCGTAAAATCAAAAGTTTGTTCTAAAAGTTTTTAAATTTCTATACTTACCCCTAGTTTTTATTCATTATTATTGTCCAGCTCGTCGTCCCATTCCTTCAGAGTGGTCGAACCTCCAAATCCGCCTGAAAACAAAAAAGTTATTAAGAAAAACGGTATTAGGAAAGTTGATGTAAGGGCTGTTTGCGTACATTGCGCAAACACTTTAATACTGAAAATCTTGTTACTATTCTCGTTCTTTTTGTTTTATTGGTAGTTTCAGCAAGGTTTTCCTATTTTTCACGTTTTTCAGATTTTTACATAGATCACCCGTACAACTTAAATTGACAAACACTTTCTTTGTGTATAACAATAACTTTATGTACTAAGGTGGTTTCATATTTTGATATAGATTATTAAAACTAACCGAGGGGCTTCTTACGAGACCCTAAACACCCCCCTAGCTTTTCATTTAGTTTCAGTTTTTCACAAAACATCCCTAGTAATACTTGTAAATCAGCGTAAAATCAAAAGTTTGTTCTAAAAGTTTTTAAATTTCTATACTTACCCCTAGTTTTTATTCATTATTATTGTCCAGCTCGTCGTCCCATTCCTTCAGAGTGGTCGAACCTCCAAATCCGCCTGAAAACAAAAAAGTTATTAAGAAAAACGGTATTAGGAAAGTTGATGTAAGGGCTGTTTGCGTACATTGCGCAAACACTTTAATACTGAAAATCTTGTTACTATTCTCGTTCTTTTTGTTTTATTGGTAGTTTCAGCAAGGTTTTCCTATTTTTCACGTTTTTCAGATTTTTACATAGATCACCCGTACAACTTAAATTGACAAACACTTTCTTTGTGTATAACAATAACTTTATGTACTAAGGTGGTTTCATATTTTGATATAGATTATTAAAACTAACCGAGGGGCTTCTTACGAGACCCTAAACACCCCCCTAGCTTTTCATTTAGTTTCAGTTTTTCACAAAACATCCCTAGTAATACTTGTAAATCAGCGTAAAATCAAAAGTTTGTTCTAAAAGTTTTTAAATTTCTATACTTACCCCTAGTTTTTATTCATTATTATTGTCCAGCTCGTCGTCCCATTCCTTCAGAGTGGTCGAACCTCCAAATCCGCCTGAAAACAATAAAGTTATTGAAGAAAAACGGTATTAGGAAAGTTGATGTAAGGGCTGTTTGCGTACATTGCGCAAACACTTTAATACTGAAAATCTTGTTACTATTCTCGTTCTTTTTGTTTTATTGGTAGTTTCAGCAAGGTTTTCCTATTTTTCACGTTTTTCAGATTTTTACATAGATCACCCGTACAACTTAAATTGACAAACACTTTCTTTGTGTATAACAATAACTTTATGTACTAAGGTGGTTTCATATTTTGATATAGATTATTAAAACTAACCGAGGGGCTTCTTACGAGACCCTAAACACCCCCCTAGCTTTTCATTTAGTTTCAGTTTTTCACAAAACATCCCTAGTAATACTTGTAAATCAGCGTAAAATCAAAAGTTTGTTCTAAAAGTTTTTAAATTTCTATACTTACCCCTAGTTTTTATTCATTATTATTGTCCAGCTCGTCGTCCCATTCCTTCAGAGTGGTCGAACCTCCAAATCCGCCTGAAAACAAAAAAGTTATTAAGAAAAACGGTATTAGGAAAGTTGATGTAAGGGCTGTTTGCGTACATTGCGCAAACACTTTAATACTGAAAATCTTGTTACTATTCTCGTTCTTTTTGTTTTATTGGTAGTTTCAGCAAGGTTTTCCTATTTTTCACGTTTTTCAGATTTTTACATAGATCACCCGTACAACTTAAATTGACAAACACTTTCTTTGTGTATAACAATAACTTTATGTACTAAGGTGGTTTCATATTTTGATATAGATTATTAAAACTAACCGAGGGGCTTCTTACGAGACCCTAAACACCCCCCTAGCTTTTCATTTAGTTTCAGTTTTTCACAAAACATCCCTAGTAATACTTGTAAATCAGCGTAAAATCAAAAGTTTGTTCTAAAAGTTTTTAAATTTCTATACTTACCCCTAGTTTTTATTCATTATTATTGTCCAGCTCGTCGTCCCATTCCTTCAGAGTGGTCGAACCTCCAAATCCGCCTGAAAACAAAAAAGTTATTAAGAAAAACGGTATTAGGAAAGTTGATGTAAGGGCTGTTTGCGTACATTGCGCAAACACTTTAATACTGAAAATCTTGTTACTATTCTCGTTCTTTTTGTTTTATTGGTAGTTTCAGCAAGGTTTTCCTATTTTTCACGTTTTTCAGATTTTTACATAGATCACCCGTACAACTTAAATTGACAAACACTTTCTTTGTGTATAACAATAACTTTATGTACTAAGGTGGTTTCATATTTTGATATAGATTATTAAAACTAACCGAGGGGCTTCTTACGAGACCCTAAACACCCCCCTAGCTTTTCATTTAGTTTCAGTTTTTCACAAAACATCCCTAGTAATACTTGTAAATCAGCGTAAAATCAAAAGTTTGTTCTAAAAGTTTTTAAATTTCTATACTTACCCCTAGTTTTTATTCATTATTATTGTCCAGCTCGTCGTCCCATTCCTTCAGAGTGGTCGAACCTCCAAATCCGCCTGAAAACAAAAAAGTTATTAAGAAAAACGGTATTAGGAAAGTTGATGTAAGGGCTGTTTGCGTACATTGCGCAAACACTTTAATACTGAAAATCTTGTTACTATTCTCGTTCTTTTTGTTTTATTGGTAGTTTCAGCAAGGTTTTCCTATTTTTCACGTTTTTCAGATTTTTACATAGATCACCCGTACAACTTAAATTGACAAACACTTTCTTTGTGTATAACAATAACTTTATGTACTAAGGTGGTTTCATATTTTGATATAGATTATTAAAACTAACCGAGGGGCTTCTTACGAGACCCTAAACACCCCCCTAGCTTTTCATTTAGTTTCAGTTTTTCACAAAACATCCCTAGTAATACTTGTAAATCAGCGTAAAATCAAAAGTTTGTTCTAAAAGTTTTTAAATTTCTATACTTACCCCTAGTTTTTATTCATTATTATTGTCCAGCTCGTCGTCCCATTCCTTCAGAGTGGTCGAACCTCCAAATCCGCCTGAAAACAAAAAAGTTATTAAGAAAAACGGTATTAGGAAAGTTGATGTAAGGGCTGTTTGCGTACATTGCGCAAACACTTTAATACTGAAAATCTTGTTACTATTCTCGTTCTTTTTGTTTTATTGGTAGTTTCAGCAAGGTTTTCCTATTTTTCACGTTTTTCAGATTTTTACATAGATCACCCGTACAACTTAAATTGACAAACACTTTCTTTGTGTATAACAATAACTTTATGTACTAAGGTGGTTTCATATTTTGATATAGATTATTAAAACTAACCGAGGGGCTTCTTACGAGACCCTAAACACCCCCCTAGCTTTTCATTTAGTTTCAGTTTTTCACAAAACATCCCTAGTAATACTTGTAAATCAGCGTAAAATCAAAAGTTTGTTCTAAAAGTTTTTAAATTTCTATACTTACCCCTAGTTTTTATTCATTATTATTGTCCAGCTCGTCGTCCCATTCCTTCAGAGTGGTCGAACCTCCAAATCCGCCTGAAAACAATAAAGTTATTGAAGAAAAACGGTATTAGGAAAGTTGATGTAAGGGCTGTTTGCGTACATTGCGCAAACACTTTAATACTGAAAATCTTGTTACTATTCTCGTTCTTTTTGTTTTATTGGTAGTTTCAGCAAGGTTTTCCTATTTTTCACGTTTTTCAGATTTTTACATAGATCACCCGTACAACTTAAATTCACAAACACTTTCTTTGTGTATAACAATAACTTTATGTACTAAGGTGGTTTCATATTTTGATATAGATTATTAAAACTAACCGAGGGGCTTCTTACGAGACCCTAAACACCCCCCTAGCTTTTCATTTAGTTTCAGTTTTTCACAAAACATCCCTAGTAATACTTGTAAATCAGCGTAAAATCAAAAGTTTGTTCTAAAAGTTTTTAAATTTCTATACTTACCCCTAGTTTTTATTCATTATTATTGTCCAGCTCGTCGTCCCATTCCTTCAGAGTGGTCGAACCTCCAAATCCGCCTGAAAACAAAAAAGTTATTAAGAAAAACGGTATTAGGAAAGTTGATGTAAGGGCTGTTTGCGTACATTGCGCAAACACTTTAATACTGAAAATCTTGTTACTATTCTCGTTCTTTTTGTTTTATTGGTAGTTTCAGCAAGGTTTTCCTATTTTTCACGTTTTTCAGATTTTTACATAGATCACCCGTACAACTTAAATTGACAAACACTTTCTTTGTGTATAACAATAACTTTATGTACTAAGGTGGTTTCATATTTTGATATAGATTATTAAAACTAACCGAGGGGCTTCTTACGAGACCCTAAACACCCCCCTAGCTTTTCATTTAGTTTCAGTTTTTCACAAAACATCCCTAGTAATACTTGTAAATCAGCGTAAAATCAAAAGTTTGTTCTAAAAGTTTTTAAATTTCTATACTTACCCCTAGTTTTTATTCATTATTATTGTCCAGCTCGTCGTCCCATTCCTTCAGAGTGGTCGAACCTCCAAATCCGCCTGAAAACAAAAAAGTTATTAAGAAAAACGGTATTAGGAAAGTTGATGTAAGGGCTGTTTGCGTACATTGCGCAAACACTTTAATACTGAAAATCTTGTTACTATTCTCGTTCTTTTTGTTTTATTGGTAGTTTCAGCAAGGTTTTCCTATTTTTCACGTTTTTCAGATTTTTACATAGATCACCCGTACAACTTAAATTGACAAACACTTTCTTTGTGTATAACAATAACTTTATGTACTAAGGTGGTTTCATATTTTGATATAGATTATTAAAACTAACCGAGGGGCTTCTTACGAGACCCTAAACACCCCCCTAGCTTTTCATTTAGTTTCAGTTTTTCACAAAACATCCCTAGTAATACTTGTAAATCAGCGTAAAATCAAAAGTTTGTTCTAAAAGTTTTTAAATTTCTATACTTACCCCTAGTTTTTATTCATTATTATTGTCCAGCTCGTCGTCCCATTCCTTCAGAGTGGTCGAACCTCCAAATCCGCCTGAAAACAAAAAAGTTATTAAGAAAAACGGTATTAGGAAAGTTGATGTAAGGGCTGTTTGCGTACATTGCGCAAACACTTTAATACTGAAAATCTTGTTACTATTCTCGTTCTTTTTGTTTTATTGGTAGTTTCAGCAAGGTTTTCCTATTTTTCACGTTTTTCAGATTTTTACATAGATCACCCGTACAACTTAAATTGACAAACACTTTCTTTGTGTATAACAATAACTTTATGTACTAAGGTGGTTTCATATTTTGATATAGATTATTAAAACTAACCGAGGGGCTTCTTACGAGACCCTAAACACCCCCCTAGCTTTTCATTTAGTTTCAGTTTTTCACAAAACATCCCTAGTAATACTTGTAAATCAGCGTAAAATCAAAAGTTTGTTCTAAAAGTTTTTAAATTTCTATACTTACCCCTAGTTTTTATTCATTATTATTGTCCAGCTCGTCGTCCCATTCCTTCAGAGTGGTCGAACCTCCAAATCCGCCTGAAAACAATAAAGTTATTGAAGAAAAACGGTATTAGGAAAGTTGATGTAAGGGCTGTTTGCGTACATTGCGCAAACACTTTAATACTGAAAATCTTGTTACTATTCTCGTTCTTTTTGTTTTATTGGTAGTTTCAGCAAGGTTTTCCTATTTTTCACGTTTTTCAGATTTTTACATAGATCACCCGTACAACTTAAATTGACAAACACTTTCTTTGTGTATAACAATAACTTTATGTACTAAGGTGGTTTCATATTTTGATATAGATTATTAAAACTAACCGAGGGGCTTCTTACGAGACCCTAAACACCCCCCTAGCTTTTCATTTAGTTTCAGTTTTTCACAAAACATCCCTAGTAATACTTGTAAATCAGCGTAAAATCAAAAGTTTGTTCTAAAAGTTTTTAAATTCCTATACTTACCCCTAGTTTTTATTCATTATTATTGTCCAGCTCGTCGTCCCATTCCTTCAGAGTGGTCGAACCTCCAAATCCGCCTGAAAACAAAAAAGTTATTAAGAAAAACGGTATTAGGAAAGTTGATGTAAGGGCTGTTTGCGTACATTGCGCAAACACTTTAATACTGAAAATCTTGTTACTATTCTCGTTCTTTTTGTTTTATTGGTAGTTTCAGCAAGGTTTTCCTATTTTTCACGTTTTTCAGATTTTTACATAGATCACCCGTACAACTTAAATTGACAAACACTTTCTTTGTGTATAACAATAACTTTATGTACTAAGGTGGTTTCATATTTTGATATAGATTATTAAAACTAACCGAGGGGCTTCTTACGAGACCCTAAACACCCCCCTAGCTTTTCATTTAGTTTCAGTTTTTCACAAAACATCCCTAGTAATACTTGTAAATCAGCGTAAAATCAAAAGTTTGTTCTAAAAGTTTTTAAATTTCTATACTTACCCCTAGTTTTTATTCATTATTATTGTCCAGCTCGTCGTCCCATTCCTTCAGAGTGGTCGAACCTCCAAATCCGCCTGAAAACAAAAAAGTTATTAAGAAAAACGGTATTAGGAAAGTTGATGTAAGGGCTGTTTGCGTACATTGCGCAAACACTTTAATACTGAAAATCTTGTTACTATTCTCGTTCTTTTTGTTTTATTGGTAGTTTCAGCAAGGTTTTCCTATTTTTCACGTTTTTCAGATTTTTACATAGATCACCCGTACAACTTAAATTGACAAACACTTTCTTTGTGTATAACAATAACTTTATGTACTAAGGTGGTTTCATATTTTGATATAGATTATTAAAACTAACCGAGGGGCTTCTTACGAGACCCTAAACACCCCCCTAGCTTTTCATTTAGTTTCAGTTTTTCACAAAACATCCCTAGTAATACTTGTAAATCAGCGTAAAATCAAAAGTTTGTTCTAAAAGTTTTTAAATTTCTATACTTACCCCTAGTTTTTATTCATTATTATTGTCCAGCTCGTCGTCCCATTCCTTCAGAGTGGTCGAACCTCCAAATCCGCCTGAAAACAAAAAAGTTATTAAGAAAAACGGTATTAGGAAAGTTGATGTAAGGGCTGTTTGCGTACATTGCGCAAACACTTTAATACTGAAAATCTTGTTACTATTCTCGTTCTTTTTGTTTTATTGGTAGTTTCAGCAAGGTTTTCCTATTTTTCACGTTTTTCAGATTTTTACATAGATCACCCGTACAACTTAAATTGACAAACACTTTCTTTGTGTATAACAATAACTTTATGTACTAAGGTGGTTTCATATTTTGATATAGATTATTAAAACTAACCGAGGGGCTTCTTACGAGACCCTAAACACCCCCCTAGCTTTTCATTTAGTTTCAGTTTTTCACAAAACATCCCTAGTAATACTTGTAAATCAGCGTAAAATCAAAAGTTTGTTCTAAAAGTTTTTAAATTTCTATACTTACCCCTAGTTTTTATTCATTATTATTGTCCAGCTCGTCGTCCCATTCCTTCAGAGTGGTCGAACCTCCAAATCCGCCTGAAAACAAAAAAGTTATTAAGAAAAACGGTATTAGGAAAGTTGATGTAAGGGCTGTTTGCGTACATTGCGCAAACACTTTAATACTGAAAATCTTGTTACTATTCTCGTTCTTTTTGTTTTATTGGTAGTTTCAGCAAGGTTTTCCTATTTTTCACGTTTTTCAGATTTTTACATAGATCACCCGTACAACTTAAATTGACAAACACTTTCTTTGTGTATAACAATAACTTTATGTACTAAGGTGGTTTCATATTTTGATATAGATTATTAAAACTAACCGAGGGGCTTCTTACGAGACCCTAAACACCCCCCTAGCTTTTCATTTAGTTTCAGTTTTTCACAAAACATCCCTAGTAATACTTGTAAATCAGCGTAAAATCAAAAGTTTGTTCTAAAAGTTTTTAAATTTCTATACTTACCCCTAGTTTTTATTCATTATTATTGTCCAGCTCGTCGTCCCATTCCTTCAGAGTGGTCGAACCTCCAAATCCGCCTGAAAACAAAAAAGTTATTAAGAAAAACGGTATTAGGAAAGTTGATGTAAGGGCTGTTTGCGTACATTGCGCAAACACTTTAATACTGAAAATCTTGTTACTATTCTCGTTCTTTTTGTTTTATTGGTAGTTTCAGCAAGGTTTTCCTATTTTTCACGTTTTTCAGATTTTTACATAGATCACCCGTACAACTTAAATTGACAAACACTTTCTTTGTGTATAACAATAACTTTATGTACTAAGGTGGTTTCATATTTTGATATAGATTATTAAAACTAACCGAGGGGCTTCTTACGAGACCCTAAACACCCCCCTAGCTTTTCATTTAGTTTCAGTTTTTCACAAAACATCCCTAGTAATACTTGTAAATCAGCGTAAAATCAAAAGTTTGTTCTAAAAGTTTTTAAATTTCTATACTTACCCCTAGTTTTTATTCATTATTATTGTCCAGCTCGTCGTCCCATTCCTTCAGAGTGGTCGAACCTCCAAATCCGCCTGAAAACAAAAAAGTTATTAAGAAAAACGGTATTAGGAAAGTTGATGTAAGGGCTGTTTGCGTACATTGCGCAAACACTTTAATACTGAAAATCTTGTTACTATTCTCGTTCTTTTTGTTTTATTGGTAGTTTCAGCAAGGTTTTCCTATTTTTCACGTTTTTCAGATTTTTACATAGATCACCCGTACAACTTAAATTGACAAACACTTTCTTTGTGTATAACAATAACTTTATGTACTAAGGTGGTTTCATATTTTGATATAGATTATTAAAACTAACCGAGGGGCTTCTTACGAGACCCTAAACACCCCCCTAGCTTTTCATTTAGTTTCAGTTTTTCACAAAACATCCCTAGTAATACTTGTAAATCAGCGTAAAATCAAAAGTTTGTTCTAAAAGTTTTTAAATTTCTATACTTACCCCTAGTTTTTATTCATTATTATTGTCCAGCTCGTCGTCCCATTCCTTCAGAGTGGTCGAACCTCCAAATCCGCCTGAAAACAAAAAAGTTATTAAGAAAAACGGTATTAGGAAAGTTGATGTAAGGGCTGTTTGCGTACATTGCGCAAACACTTTAATACTGAAAATCTTGTTACTATTCTCGTTCTTTTTGTTTTATTGGTAGTTTCAGCAAGGTTTTCCTATTTTTCACGTTTTTCAGATTTTTACATAGATCACCCGTACAACTTAAATTGACAAACACTTTCTTTGTGTATAACAATAACTTTATGTACTAAGGTGGTTTCATACTTTGATATAGATTATTAAAACTAACCGAGGGGCTTCTTACGAGACCCTAAACACCCCCCTAGCTTTTCATTTAGTTTCAGTTTTTCACAAAACATCCCTAGTAATACTTGTAAATCAGCGTAAAATCAAAAGTTTGTTCTAAAAGTTTTTAAATTTCTATACTTACCCCTAGTTTTTATTCATTATTATTGTCCAGCTCGTCGTCCCATTCCTTCAGAGTGGTCGAACCTCCAAATCCGCCTGAAAACAAAAAAGTTATTAAGAAAAACGGTATTAGGAAAGTTGATGTAAGGGCTGTTTGCGTACATTGCGCAAACACTTTAATACTGAAAATCTTGTTACTATTCTCGTTCTTTTTGTTTTATTGGTAGTTTCAGCAAGGTTTTCCTATTTTTCACGTTTTTCAGATTTTTACATAGATCACCCGTACAACTTAAATTGACAAACACTTTCTTTGTGTATAACAATAACTTTATGTACTAAGGTGGTTTCATATTTTGATATAGATTATTAAAACTAACCGAGGGGCTTCTTACGAGACCCTAAACACCCCCCTAGCTTTTCATTTAGTTTCAGTTTTTCACAAAACATCCCTAGTAATACTTGTAAATCAGCGTAAAATCAAAAGTTTGTTCTAAAAGTTTTTAAATTTCTATACTTACCCCTAGTTTTTATTCATTATTATTGTCCAGCTCGTCGTCCCATTCCTTCAGAGTGGTCGAACCTCCAAATCCGCCTGAAAACAAAAAAGTTATTAAGAAAAACGGTATTAGGAAAGTTGATGTAAGGGCTGTTTGCGTACATTGCGCAAACACTTTAATACTGAAAATCTTGTTACTATTCTCGTTCTTTTTGTTTTATTGGTAGTTTCAGCAAGGTTTTCCTATTTTTCACGTTTTTCAGATTTTTACATAGATCACCCGTACAACTTAAATTGACAAACACTTTCTTTGTGTATAACAATAACTTTATGTACTAAGGTGGTTTCATATTTTGATATAGATTATTAAAACTAACCGAGGGGCTTCTTACGAGACCCTAAACACCCCCCTAGCTTTTCATTTAGTTTCAGTTTTTCACAAAACATCCCTAGTAATACTTGTAAATCAGCGTAAAATCAAAAGTTTGTCCTAAAAGTTTTTAAATTTCTATACTTACCCCTAGTTTTTATTCATTATTATTGTCCAGCTCGTCGTCCCATTCCTTCAGAGTGGTCGAACCTCCAAATCCGCCTGAAAACAAAAAAGTTATTAAGAAAAACGGTATTAGGAAAGTTGATGTAAGGGCTGTTTGCGTACATTGCGCAAACACTTTAATACTGAAAATCTTGTTACTATTCTCGTTCTTTTTGTTTTATTGGTAGTTTCAGCAAGGTTTTCCTATTTTTCACGTTTTTCAGATTTTTACATAGATCACCCGTACAACTTAAATTGACAAACACTTTCTTTGTGTATAACAATAACTTTATGTACTAAGGTGGTTTCATATTTTGATATAGATTATTAAAACTAACCGAGGGGCTTCTTACGAGACCCTAAACACCCCCCTAGCTTTTCATTTAGTTTCAGTTTTTCACAAAACATCCCTAGTAATACTTGTAAATCAGCGTAAAATCAAAAGTTTGTTCTAAAAGTTTTTAAATTTCTATACTTACCCCTAGTTTTTATTCATTATTATTGTCCAGCTCGTCGTCCCATTCCTTCAGAGTGGTCGAACCTCCAAATCCGCCTGAAAACAAAAAAGTTATTAAGAAAAACGGTATTAGGAAAGTTGATGTAAGGGCTGTTTGCGTACATTGCGCAAACACTTTAATACTGAAAATCTTGTTACTATTCTCGTTCTTTTTGTTTTATTGGTAGTTTCAGCAAGGTTTTCCTATTTTTCACGTTTTTCAGATTTTTACATAGATCACCCGTACAACTTAAATTGACAAACACTTTCTTTGTGTATAACAATAACTTTATGTACTAAGGTGGTTTCATATTTTGATATAGATTATTAAAACTAACCGAGGGGCTTCTTACGAGACCCTAAACACCCCCCTAGCTTTTCATTTAGTTTCAGTTTTTCACAAAACATCCCTAGTAATACTTGTAAATCAGCGTAAAATCAAAAGTTTGTTCTAAAAGTTTTTAAATTTCTATACTTACCCCTAGTTTTTATTCATTATTATTGTCCAGCTCGTCGTCCCATTCCTTCAGAGTGGTCGAACCTCCAAATCCGCCTGAAAACAATAAAGTTATTGAAGAAAAACGGTATTAGGAAAGTTGATGTAAGGGCTGTTTGCGTACATTGCGCAAACACTTTAATACTGAAAATCTTGTTACTATTCTCGTTCTTTTTGTTTTATTGGTAGTTTCAGCAAGGTTTTCCTATTTTTCACGTTTTTCAGATTTTTACATAGATCACCCGTACAACTTAAATTGACAAACACTTTCTTTGTGTATAACAATAACTTTATGTACTAAGGTGGTTTCATATTTTGATATAGATTATTAAAACTAACCGAGGGGCTTCTTACGAGACCCTAAACACCCCCCTAGCTTTTCATTTAGTTTCAGTTTTTCACAAAACATCCCTAGTAATACTTGTAAATCAGCGTAAAATCAAAAGTTTGTTCTAAAAGTTTTTAAATTCCTATACTTACCCCTAGTTTTTATTCATTATTATTGTCCAGCTCGTCGTCCCATTCCTTCAGAGTGGTCGAACCTCCAAATCCGCCTGAAAACAAAAAAGTTATTAAGAAAAACGGTATTAGGAAAGTTGATGTAAGGGCTGTTTGCGTACATTGCGCAAACACTTTAATACTGAAAATCTTGTTACTATTCTCGTTCTTTTTGTTTTATTGGTAGTTTCAGCAAGGTTTTCCTATTTTTCACGTTTTTCAGATTTTTACATAGATCACCCGTACAACTTAAATTGACAAACACTTTCTTTGTGTATAACAATAACTTTATGTACTAAGGTGGTTTCATATTTTGATATAGATTATTAAAACTAACCGAGGGGCTTCTTACGAGACCCTAAACACCCCCCTAGCTTTTCATTTAGTTTCAGTTTTTCACAAAACATCCCTAGTAATACTTGTAAATCAGCGTAAAATCAAAAGTTTGTTCTAAAAGTTTTTAAATTTCTATACTTACCCCTAGTTTTTATTCATTATTATTGTCCAGCTCGTCGTCCCATTCCTTCAGAGTGGTCGAACCTCCAAATCCGCCTGAAAACAAAAAAGTTATTAAGAAAAACGGTATTAGGAAAGTTGATGTAAGGGCTGTTTGCGTACATTGCGCAAACACTTTAATACTGAAAATCTTGTTACTATTCTCGTTCTTTTTGTTTTATTGGTAGTTTCAGCAAGGTTTTCCTATTTTTCACGTTTTTCAGATTTTTACATAGATCACCCGTACAACTTAAATTGACAAACACTTTCTTTGTGTATAACAATAACTTTATGTACTAAGGTGGTTTCATATTTTGATATAGATTATTAAAACTAACCGAGGGGCTTCTTACGAGACCCTAAACACCCCCCTAGCTTTTCATTTAGTTTCAGTTTTTCACAAAACATCCCTAGTAATACTTGTAAATCAGCGTAAAATCAAAAGTTTGTTCTAAAAGTTTTTAAATTTCTATACTTACCCCTAGTTTTTATTCATTATTATTGTCCAGCTCGTCGTCCCATTCCTTCAGAGTGGTCGAACCTCCAAATCCGCCTGAAAACAAAAAAGTTATTAAGAAAAACGGTATTAGGAAAGTTGATGTAAGGGCTGTTTGCGTACATTGCGCAAACACTTTAATACTGAAAATCTTGTTACTATTCTCGTTCTTTTTGTTTTATTGGTAGTTTCAGCAAGGTTTTCCTATTTTTCACGTTTTTCAGATTTTTACATAGATCACCCGTACAACTTAAATTGACAAACACTTTCTTTGTGTATAACAATAACTTTATGTACTAAGGTGGTTTCATATTTTGATATAGATTATTAAAACTAACCGAGGGGCTTCTTACGAGACCCTAAACACCCCCCTAGCTTTTCATTTAGTTTCAGTTTTTCACAAAACAT
Source organism: Stenoptilia bipunctidactyla (assembly GCA_944452665.1). NCBI lineage: Eukaryota > Metazoa > Arthropoda > Insecta > Lepidoptera > Pterophoridae > Stenoptilia > Stenoptilia bipunctidactyla. The sequence continues at coordinate 27,216 of CALYBW010000035.1, forward strand.
CCCTAGTAATACTTGTAAATCAGCGTAAAATCAAAAGTTTGTTCTAAAAGTTTTTAAATTTCTATACTTACCCCTAGTTTTTATTCATTATTATTGTCCAGCTCGTCGTCCCATTCCTTCAGAGTGGTCGAACCTCCAAATCCGCCTGAAAACAAAAAAGTTATTAAGAAAAACGGTATTAGGAAAGTTGATGTAAGGGCTGTTTGCGTACATTGCGCAAACACTTTAATACTGAAAATCTTGTTACTATTCTCGTTCTTTTTGTTTTATTGGTAGTTTCAGCAAGGTTTTCCTATTTTTCACGTTTTTCAGATTTTTACATAGATCACCCGTACAACTTAAATTGACAAACACTTTCTTTGTGTATAACAATAACTTTATGTACTAAGGTGGTTTCATATTTTGATATAGATTATTAAAACTAACCGAGGGGCTTCTTACGAGACCCTAAACACCCCCCTAGCTTTTCATTTAGTTTCAGTTTTTCACAAAACATCCCTAGTAATACTTGTAAATCAGCGTAAAATCAAAAGTTTGTTCTAAAAGTTTTTAAATTTCTATACTTACCCCTAGTTTTTATTCATTATTATTGTCCAGCTCGTCGTCCCATTCCTTCAGAGTGGTCGAACCTCCAAATCCGCCTGAAAACAAAAAAGTTATTAAGAAAAACGGTATTAGGAAAGTTGATGTAAGGGCTGTTTGCGTACATTGCGCAAACACTTTAATACTGAAAATCTTGTTACTATTCTCGTTCTTTTTGTTTTATTGGTAGTTTCAGCAAGGTTTTCCTATTTTTCACGTTTTTCAGATTTTTACATAGATCACCCGTACAACTTAAATTGACAAACACTTTCTTTGTGTATAACAATAACTTTATGTACTAAGGTGGTTTCATATTTTGATATAGATTATTAAAACTAACCGAGGGGCTTCTTACGAGACCCTAAACACCCCCCTAGCTTTTCATTTAGTTTCAGTTTTTCACAAAACATCCCTAGTAATACTTGTAAATCAGCGTAAAATCAAAAGTTTGTTCTAAAAGTTTTTAAATTTCTATACTTACCCCTAGTTTTTATTCATTATTATTGTCCAGCTCGTCGTCCCATTCCTTCAGAGTGGTCGAACCTCCAAATCCGCCTGAAAACAAAAAAGTTATTAAGAAAAACGGTATTAGGAAAGTTGATGTAAGGGCTGTTTGCGTACATTGCGCAAACACTTTAATACTGAAAATCTTGTTACTATTCTCGTTCTTTTTGTTTTATTGGTAGTTTCAGCAAGGTTTTCCTATTTTTCACGTTTTTCAGATTTTTACATAGATCACCCGTACAACTTAAATTGACAAACACTTTCTTTGTGTATAACAATAACTTTATGTACTAAGGTGGTTTCATATTTTGATATAGATTATTAAAACTAACCGAGGGGCTTCTTACGAGACCCTAAACACCCCCCTAGCTTTTCATTTAGTTTCAGTTTTTCACAAAACATCCCTAGTAATACTTGTAAATCAGCGTAAAATCAAAAGTTTGTTCTAAAAGTTTTTAAATTTCTATACTTACCCCTAGTTTTTATTCATTATTATTGTCCAGCTCGTCGTCCCATTCCTTCAGAGTGGTCGAACCTCCAAATCCGCCTGAAAACAAAAAAGTTATTAAGAAAAACGGTATTAGGAAAGTTGATGTAAGGGCTGTTTGCGTACATTGCGCAAACACTTTAATACTGAAAATCTTGTTACTATTCTCGTTCTTTTTGTTTTATTGGTAGTTTCAGCAAGGTTTTCCTATTTTTCACGTTTTTCAGATTTTTACATAGATCACCCGTACAACTTAAATTGACAAACACTTTCTTTGTGTATAACAATAACTTTATGTACTAAGGTGGTTTCATATTTTGATATAGATTATTAAAACTAACCGAGGGGCTTCTTACGAGACCCTAAACACCCCCCTAGCTTTTCATTTAGTTTCAGTTTTTCACAAAACATCCCTAGTAATACTTGTAAATCAGCGTAAAATCAAAAGTTTGTTCTAAAAGTTTTTAAATTTCTATACTTACCCCTAGTTTTTATTCATTATTATTGTCCAGCTCGTCGTCCCATTCCTTCAGAGTGGTCGAACCTCCAAATCCGCCTGAAAACAATAAAGTTATTGAAGAAAAACGGTATTAGGAAAGTTGATGTAAGGGCTGTTTGCGTACATTGCGCAAACACTTTAATACTGAAAATCTTGTTACTATTCTCGTTCTTTTTGTTTTATTGGTAGTTTCAGCAAGGTTTTCCTATTTTTCACGTTTTTCAGATTTTTACATAGATCACCCGTACAACTTAAATTGACAAACACTTTCTTTGTGTATAACAATAACTTTATGTACTAAGGTGGTTTCATATTTTGATATAGATTATTAAAACTAACCGAGGGGCTTCTTACGAGACCCTAAACACCCCCCTAGCTTTTCATTTAGTTTCAGTTTTTCACAAAACATCCCTAGTAATACTTGTAAATCAGCGTAAAATCAAAAGTTTGTTCTAAAAGTTTTTAAATTTCTATACTTACCCCTAGTTTTTATTCATTATTATTGTCCAGCTCGTCGTCCCATTCCTTCAGAGTGGTCGAACCTCCAAATCCGCCTGAAAACAAAAAAGTTATTAAGAAAAACGGTATTAGGAAAGTTGATGTAAGGGCTGTTTGCGTACATTGCGCAAACACTTTAATACTGAAAATCTTGTTACTATTCTCGTTCTTTTTGTTTTATTGGTAGTTTCAGCAAGGTTTTCCTATTTTTCACGTTTTTCAGATTTTTACATAGATCACCCGTACAACTTAAATTGACAAACACTTTCTTTGTGTATAACAATAACTTTATGTACTAAGGTGGTTTCATATTTTGATATAGATTATTAAAACTAACCGAGGGGCTTCTTACGAGACCCTAAACACCCCCCTAGCTTTTCATTTAGTTTCAGTTTTTCACAAAACATCCCTAGTAATACTTGTAAATCAGCGTAAAATCAAAAGTTTGTTCTAAAAGTTTTTAAATTTCTATACTTACCCCTAGTTTTTATTCATTATTATTGTCCAGCTCGTCGTCCCATTCCTTCAGAGTGGTCGAACCTCCAAATCCGCCTGAAAACAAAAAAGTTATTAAGAAAAACGGTATTAGGAAAGTTGATGTAAGGGCTGTTTGCGTACATTGCGCAAACACTTTAATACTGAAAATCTTGTTACTATTCTCGTTCTTTTTGTTTTATTGGTAGTTTCAGCAAGGTTTTCCTATTTTTCACGTTTTTCAGATTTTTACATAGATCACCCGTACAACTTAAATTGACAAACACTTTCTTTGTGTATAACAATAACTTTATGTACTAAGGTGGTTTCATATTTTGATATAGATTATTAAAACTAACCGAGGGGCTTCTTACGAGACCCTAAACACCCCCCTAGCTTTTCATTTAGTTTCAGTTTTTCACAAAACATCCCTAGTAATACTTGTAAATCAGCGTAAAATCAAAAGTTTGTTCTAAAAGTTTTTAAATTTCTATACTTACCCCTAGTTTTTATTCATTATTATTGTCCAGCTCGTCGTCCCATTCCTTCAGAGTGGTCGAACCTCCAAATCCGCCTGAAAACAAAAAAGTTATTAAGAAAAACGGTATTAGGAAAGTTGATGTAAGGGCTGTTTGCGTACATTGCGCAAACACTTTAATACTGAAAATCTTGTTACTATTCTCGTTCTTTTTGTTTTATTGGTAGTTTCAGCAAGGTTTTCCTATTTTTCACGTTTTTCAGATTTTTACATAGATCACCCGTACAACTTAAATTGACAAACACTTTCTTTGAGTATAACAATAACTTTATGTACTAAGGTGGTTTCATATTTTGATATAGATTATTAAAACTAACCGAGGGGCTTCTTACGAGACCCTAAACACCCCCCTAGCTTTTCATTTAGTTTCAGTTTTTCACAAAACATCCCTAGTAATACTTGTAAATCAGCGTAAAATCAAAAGTTTGTTCTAAAAGTTTTTAAATTTCTATACTTACCCCTAGTTTTTATTCATTATTATTGTCCAGCTCGTCGTCCCATTCCTTCAGAGTGGTCGAACCTCCAAATCCGCCTGAAAACAAAAAAGTTATTAAGAAAAACGGTATTAGGAAAGTTGATGTAAGGGCTGTTTGCGTACATTGCGCAAACACTTTAATACTGAAAATCTTGTTACTATTCTCGTTCTTTTTGTTTTATTGGTAGTTTCAGCAAGGTTTTCCTATTTTTCACGTTTTTCAGATTTTTACATAGATCACCCGTACAACTTAAATTGACAAACACTTTCTTTGTGTATAACAATAACTTTATGTACTAAGGTGGTTTCATATTTTGATATAGATTATTAAAACTAACCGAGGGGCTTCTTACGAGACCCTAAACACCCCCCTAGCTTTTCATTTAGTTTCAGTTTTTCACAAAACATCCCTAGTAATACTTGTAAATCAGCGTAAAATCAAAAGTTTGTCCTAAAAGTTTTTAAATTTCTATACTTACCCCTAGTTTTTATTCATTATTATTGTCCAGCTCGTCGTCCCATTCCTTCAGAGTGGTCGAACCTCCAAATCCGCCTGAAAACAAAAAAGTTATTAAGAAAAACGGTATTAGGAAAGTTGATGTAAGGGCTGTTTGCGTACATTGCGCAAACACTTTAATACTGAAAATCTTGTTACTATTCTCGTTCTTTTTGTTTTATTGGTAGTTTCAGCAAGGTTTTCCTATTTTTCACGTTTTTCAGATTTTTACATAGATCACCCGTACAACTTAAATTGACAAACACTTTCTTTGTGTATAACAATAACTTTATGTACTAAGGTGGTTTCATATTTTGATATAGATTATTAAAACTAACCGAGGGGCTTCTTACGAGACCCTAAACACCCCCCTAGCTTTTCATTTAGTTTCAGTTTTTCACAAAACATCCCTAGTAATACTTGTAAATCAGCGTAAAATCAAAAGTTTGTTCTAAAAGTTTTTAAATTTCTATACTTACCCCTAGTTTTTATTCATTATTATTGTCCAGCTCGTCGTCCCATTCCTTCAGAGTGGTCGAACCTCCAAATCCGCCTGAAAACAAAAAAGTTATTAAGAAAAACGGTATTAGGAAAGTTGATGTAAGGGCTGTTTGCGTACATTGCGCAAACACTTTAATACTGAAAATCTTGTTACTATTCTCGTTCTTTTTGTTTTATTGGTAGTTTCAGCAAGGTTTTCCTATTTTTCACGTTTTTCAGATTTTTACATAGATCACCCGTACAACTTAAATTGACAAACACTTTCTTTGTGTATAACAATAACTTTATGTACTAAGATGGTTTCATATTTTGATATAGATTATTAAAACTAACCGAGGGGCTTCTTACGAGACCCTAAACACCCCCCTAGCTTTTCATTTAGTTTCAGTTTTTCACAAAACATCCCTAGTAATACTTGTAAATCAGCGTAAAATCAAAAGTTTGTTCTAAAAGTTTTTAAATTTCTATACTTACCCCTAGTTTTTATTCATTATTATTGTCCAGCTCGTCGTCCCATTCCTTCAGAGTGGTCGAACCTCCAAATCCGCCTGAAAACAAAAAAGTTATTAAGAAAAACGGTATTAGGAAAGTTGATGTAAGGGCTGTTTGCGTACATTGCGCAAACACTTTAATACTGAAAATCTTGTTACTATTCTCGTTCTTTTTGTTTTATTGGTAGTTTCAGCAAGGTTTTCCTATTTTTCACGTTTTTCAGATTTTTACATAGATCACCCGTACAACTTAAATTGACAAACACTTTCTTTGTGTATAACAATAACTTTATGTACTAAGGTGGTTTCATATTTTGATATAGATTATTAAAACTAACCGAGGGGCTTCTTACGAGACCCTAAACACCCCCCTAGCTTTTCATTTAGTTTCAGTTTTTCACAAAACATCCCTAGTAATACTTGTAAATCAGCGTAAAATCAAAAGTTTGTTCTAAAAGTTTTTAAATTTCTATACTTACCCCTAGTTTTTATTCATTATTATTGTCCAGCTCGTCGTCCCATTCCTTCAGAGTGGTCGAACCTCCAAATCCGCCTGAAAACAAAAAAGTTATTAAGAAAAACGGTATTAGGAAAGTTGATGTAAGGGCTGTTTGCGTACATTGCGCAAACACTTTAATACTGAAAATCTTGTTACTATTCTCGTTCTTTTTGTTTTATTGGTAGTTTCAGCAAGGTTTTCCTATTTTTCACGTTTTTCAGATTTTTACATAGATCACCCGTACAACTTAAATTGACAAACACTTTCTTTGTGTATAACAATAACTTTATGTACTAAGGTGGTTTCATATTTTGATATAGATTATTAAAACTAACCGAGGGGCTTCTTACGAGACCCTAAACACCCCCCTAGCTTTTCATTTAGTTTCAGTTTTTCACAAAACATCCCTAGTAATACTTGTAAATCAGCGTAAAATCAAAAGTTTGTTCTAAAAGTTTTTAAATTTCTATACTTACCCCTAGTTTTTATTCATTATTATTGTCCAGCTCGTCGTCCCATTCCTTCAGAGTGGTCGAACCTCCAAATCCGCCTGAAAACAAAAAAGTTATTAAGAAAAACGGTATTAGGAAAGTTGATGTAAGGGCTGTTTGCGTACATTGCGCAAACACTTTAATACTGAAAATCTTGTTACTATTCTCGTTCTTTTTGTTTTATTGGTAGTTTCAGCAAGGTTTTCCTATTTTTCACGTTTTTCAGATTTTTACATAGATCACCCGTACAACTTAAATTGACAAACACTTTCTTTGTGTATAACAATAACTTTATGTACTAAGGTGGTTTCATATTTTGATATAGATTATTAAAACTAACCGAGGGGCTTCTTACGAGACCCTAAACACCCCCCTAGCTTTTCATTTAGTTTCAGTTTTTCACAAAACATCCCTAGTAATACTTGTAAATCAGCGTAAAATCAAAAGTTTGTTCTAAAAGTTTTTAAATTTCTATACTTACCCCTAGTTTTTATTCATTATTATTGTCCAGCTCGTCGTCCCATTCCTTCAGAGTGGTCGAACCTCCAAATCCGCCTGAAAACAAAAAAGTTATTAAGAAAAACGGTATTAGGAAAGTTGATGTAAGGGCTGTTTGCGTACATTGCGCAAACACTTTAATACTGAAAATCTTGTTACTATTCTCGTTCTTTTTGTTTTATTGGTAGTTTCAGCAAGGTTTTCCTATTTTTCACGTTTTTCAGATTTTTACATAGATCACCCGTACAACTTAAATTGACAAACACTTTCTTTGAGTATAACAATAACTTTATGTACTAAGGTGGTTTCATATTTTGATATAGATTATTAAAACTAACCGAGGGGCTTCTTACGAGACCCTAAACACCCCCCTAGCTTTTCATTTAGTTTCAGTTTTTCACAAAACATCCCTAGTAATACTTGTAAATCAGCGTAAAATCAAAAGTTTGTTCTAAAAGTTTTTAAATTTCTATACTTACCCCTAGTTTTTATTCATTATTATTGTCCAGCTCGTCGTCCCATTCCTTCAGAGTGGTCGAACCTCCAAATCCGCCTGAAAACAAAAAAGCTATTAAGAAAAACGGTATTAGGAAAGTTGATGTAAGGGCTGTTTGCGTACATTGCGCAAACACTTTAATACTGAAAATCTTGTTACTATTCTCGTTCTTTTTGTTTTATTGGTAGTTTCAGCAAGGTTTTCCTATTTTTCACGTTTTTCAGATTTTTACATAGATCACCCGTACAACTTAAATTGACAAACACTTTCTTTGTGTATAACAATAACTTTATGTACTAAGGTGGTTTCATATTTTGATATAGATTATTAAAACTAACCGAGGGGCTTCTTACGAGACCCTAAACACCCCCCTAGCTTTTCATTTAGTTTCAGTTTTTCACAAAACATCCCTAGTAATACTTGTAAATCAGCGTAAAATCAAAAGTTTGTTCTAAAAGTTTTTAAATTTCTATACTTACCCCTAGTTTTTATTCATTATTATTGTCCAGCTCGTCGTCCCATTCCTTCAGAGTGGTCGAACCTCCAAATCCGCCTGAAAACAAAAAAGTTATTAAGAAAAACGGTATTAGGAAAGTTGATGTAAGGGCTGTTTGCGTACATTGCGCAAACACTTTAATACTGAAAATCTTGTTACTATTCTCGTTCTTTTTGTTTTATTGGTAGTTTCAGCAAGGTTTTCCTATTTTTCACGTTTTTCAGATTTTTACATAGATCACCCGTACAACTTAAATTGACAAACACTTTCTTTGTGTATAACAATAACTTTATGTACTAAGGTGGTTTCATATTTTGATATAGATTATTAAAACTAACCGAGGGGCTTCTTACGAGACCCTAAACACCCCCCTAGCTTTTCATTTAGTTTCAGTTTTTCACAAAACATCCCTAGTAATACTTGTAAATCAGCGTAAAATCAAAAGTTTGTTCTAAAAGTTTTTAAATTTCTATACTTACCCCTAGTTTTTATTCATTATTATTGTCCAGCTCGTCGTCCCATTCCTTCAGAGTGGTCGAACCTCCAAATCCGCCTGAAAACAAAAAAGTTATTAAGAAAAACGGTATTAGGAAAGTTGATGTAAGGGCTGTTTGCGTACATTGCGCAAACACTTTAATACTGAAAATCTTGTTACTATTCTCGTTCTTTTTGTTTTATTGGTAGTTTCAGCAAGGTTTTCCTATTTTTCACGTTTTTCAGATTTTTACATAGATCACCCGTACAACTTAAATTGACAAACACTTTCTTTGTGTATAACAATAACTTTATGTACTAAGGTGGTTTCATATTTTGATATAGATTATTAAAACTAACCGAGGGGCTTCTTACGAGACCCTAAACACCCCCCTAGCTTTTCATTTAGTTTCAGTTTTTCACAAAACATCCCTAGTAATACTTGTAAATCAGCGTAAAATCAAAAGTTTGTTCTAAAAGTTTTTAAATTTCTATACTTACCCCTAGTTTTTATTCATTATTATTGTCCAGCTCGTCGTCCCATTCCTTCAGAGTGGTCGAACCTCCAAATCCGCCTGAAAACAAAAAAGTTATTAAGAAAAACGGTATTAGGAAAGTTGATGTAAGGGCTGTTTGCGTACATTGCGCAAACACTTTAATACTGAAAATCTTGTTACTATTCTCGTTCTTTTTGTTTTATTGGTAGTTTCAGCAAGGTTTTCCTATTTTTCACGTTTTTCAGATTTTTACATAGATCACCCGTACAACTTAAATTGACAAACACTTTCTTTGTGTATAACAATAACTTTATGTACTAAGGTGGTTTCATATTTTGATATAGATTATTAAAACTAACCGAGGGGCTTCTTACGAGACCCTAAACACCCCCCTAGCTTTTCATTTAGTTTCAGTTTTTCACAAAACATCCCTAGTAATACTTGTAAATCAGCGTAAAATCAAAAGTTTGTTCTAAAAGTTTTTAAATTTCTATACTTACCCCTAGTTTTTATTCATTATTATTGTCCAGCTCGTCGTCCCATTCCTTCAGAGTGGTCGAACCTCCAAATCCGCCTGAAAACAAAAAAGTTATTAAGAAAAACGGTATTAGGAAAGTTGATGTAAGGGCTGTTTGCGTACATTGCGCAAACACTTTAATACTGAAAATCTTGTTACTATTCTCGTTCTTTTTGTTTTATTGGTAGTTTCAGCAAGGTTTTCCTATTTTTCACGTTTTTCAGATTTTTACATAGATCACCCGTACAACTTAAATTGACAAACACTTTCTTTGTGTATAACAATAACTTTATGTACTAAGGTGGTTTCATATTTTGATATAGATTATTAAAACTAACCGAGGGGCTTCTTACGAGACCCTAAACACCCCCCTAGCTTTTCATTTAGTTTCAGTTTTTCACAAAACATCCCTAGTAATACTTGTAAATCAGCGTAAAATCAAAAGTTTGTTCTAAAAGTTTTTAAATTTCTATACTTACCCCTAGTTTTTATTCATTATTATTGTCCAGCTCGTCGTCCCATTCCTTCAGAGTGGTCGAACCTCCAAATCCGCCTGAAAACAATAAAGTTATTGAAGAAAAACGGTATTAGGAAAGTTGATGTAAGGGCTGTTTGCGTACATTGCGCAAACACTTTAATACTGAAAATCTTGTTACTATTCTCGTTCTTTTTGTTTTATTGGTAGTTTCAGCAAGGTTTTCCTATTTTTCACGTTTTTCAGATTTTTACATAGATCACCCGTACAACTTAAATTGACAAACACTTTCTTTGTGTATAACAATAACTTTATGTACTAAGGTGGTTTCATATTTTGATATAGATTATTAAAAATAACCGAGGGGCTTCTTACGAGACCCTAAACACCCCCCTAGCTTTTCATTTAGTTTCAGTTTTTCACAAAACATCCCTAGTAATACTTGTAAATCAGCGTAAAATCAAAAGTTTGTTCTAAAAGTTTTTAAATTTCTATACTTACCCCTAGTTTTTATTCATTATTATTGTCCAGCTCGTCGTCCCATTCCTTCAGAGTGGTCGAACCTCCAAATCCGCCTGAAAACAAAAAAGTTATTAAGAAAAACGGTATTAGGAAAGTTGATGTAAGGGCTGTTTGCGTACATTGCGCAAACACTTTAATACTGAAAATCTTGTTACTATTCTCGTTCTTTTTGTTTTATTGGTAGTTTCAGCAAGGTTTTCCTATTTTTCACGTTTTTCAGATTTTTACATAGATCACCCGTACAACTTAAATTGACAAACACTTTCTTTGTGTATAACAATAACTTTATGTACTAAGGTGGTTTCATATTTTGATATAGATTATTAAAACTAACCGAGGGGCTTCTTACGAGACCCTAAACACCCCCCTAGCTTTTCATTTAGTTTCAGTTTTTCACAAAACATCCCTAGTAATACTTGTAAATCAGCGTAAAATCAAAAGTTTGTTCTAAAAGTTTTTAAATTTCTATACTTACCCCTAGTTTTTATTCATTATTATTGTCCAGCTCGTCGTCCCATTCCTTCAGAGTGGTCGAACCTCCAAATCCGCCTGAAAACAAAAAAGTTATTAAGAAAAACGGTATTAGGAAAGTTGATGTAAGGGCTGTTTGCGTACATTGCGCAAACACTTTAATACTGAAAATCTTGTTACTATTCTCGTTCTTTTTGTTTTATTGGTAGTTTCAGCAAGGTTTTCCTATTTTTCACGTTTTTCAGATTTTTACATAGATCACCCGTACAACTTAAATTGACAAACACTTTCTTTGTGTATAACAATAACTTTATGTACTAAGGTGGTTTCATATTTTGATATAGATTATTAAAACTAACCGAGGGGCTTCTTACGAGACCCTAAACACCCCCCTAGCTTTTCATTTAGTTTCAGTTTTTCACAAAACATCCCTAGTAATACTTGTAAATCAGCGTAAAATCAAAAGTTTGTTCTAAAAGTTTTTAAATTTCTATACTTACCCCTAGTTTTTATTCATTATTATTGTCCAGCTCGTCGTCCCATTCCTTCAGAGTGGTCGAACCTCCAAATCCGCCTGAAAACAAAAAAGTTATTAAGAAAAACGGTATTAGGAAAGTTGATGTAAGGGCTGTTTGCGTACATTGCGCAAACACTTTAATACTGAAAATCTTGTTACTATTCTCGTTCTTTTTGTTTTATTGGTAGTTTCAGCAAGGTTTTCCTATTTTTCACGTTTTTCAGATTTTTACATAGATCACCCGTACAACTTAAATTGACAAACACTTTCTTTGTGTATAACAATAACTTTATGTACTAAGGTGGTTTCATATTTTGATATAGATTATTAAAACTAACCGAGGGGCTTCTTACGAGACCCTAAACACCCCCCTAGCTTTTCATTTAGTTTCAGTTTTTCACAAAACATCCCTAGTAATACTTGTAAATCAGCGTAAAATCAAAAGTTTGTTCTAAAAGTTTTTAAATTTCTATACTTACCCCTAGTTTTTATTCATTATTATTGTCCAGCTCGTCGTCCCATTCCTTCAGAGTGGTCGAACCTCCAAATCCGCCTGAAAACAAAAAAGTTATTAAGAAAAACGGTATTAGGAAAGTTGATGTAAGGGCTGTTTGCGTACATTGCGCAAACACTTTAATACTGAAAATCTTGTTACTATTCTCGTTCTTTTTGTTTTATTGGTAGTTTCAGCAAGGTTTTCCTATTTTTCACGTTTTTCAGATTTTTAAATAGATCACCCGTACAACTTAAATTGACAAACACTTTCTTTGTGTATAACAATAACTTTATGTACTAAGGTGGTTTCATATTTTGATATAGATTATTAAAACTAACCGAGGGGCTTCTTACGAGACCCTAAACACCCCCCTAGCTTTTCATTTAGTTTCAGTTTTTCACAAAACATCCCTAGTAATACTTGTAAATCAGCGTAAAATCAAAAGTTTGTTCTAAAAGTTTTTAAATTTCTATACTTACCCCTAGTTTTTATTCATTATTATTGTCCAGCTCGTCGTCCCATTCCTTCAGAGTGGTCGAACCTCCAAATCCGCCTGAAAACAAAAAAGTTATTAAGAAAAACGGTATTAGGAAAGTTGATGTAAGGGCTGTTTGCGTACATTGCGCAAACACTTTAATACTGAAAATCTTGTTACTATTCTCGTTCTTTTTGTTTTATTGGTAGTTTCAGCAAGGTTTTCCTATTTTTCACGTTTTTCAGATTTTTACATAGATCACCCGTACAACTTAAATTGACAAACACTTTCTTTGTGTATAACAATAACTTTATGTACTAAGGTGGTTTCATATTTTGATATAGATTATTAAAACTAACCGAGGGGCTTCTTACGAGACCCTAAACACCCCCCTAGCTTTTCATTTAGTTTCAGTTTTTCACAAAACATCCCTAGTAATACTTGTAAATCAGCGTAAAATCAAAAGTTTGTTCTAAAAGTTTTTAAATTTCTATACTTACCCCTAGTTTTTATTCATTATTATTGTCCAGCTCGTCGTCCCATTCCTTCAGAGTGGTCGAACCTCCAAATCCGCCTGAAAACAAAAAAGTTATTAAGAAAAACGGTATTAGGAAAGTTGATGTAAGGGCTGTTTGCGTACATTGCGCAAACACTTTAATACTGAAAATCTTGTTACTATTCTCGTTCTTTTTGTTTTATTGGTAGTTTCAGCAAGGTTTTCCTATTTTTCACGTTTTTCAGATTTTTACATAGATCACCCGTACAACTTAAATTGACAAACACTTTCTTTGTGTATAACAATAACTTTATGTACTAAGGTGGTTTCATATTTTGATATAGATTATTAAAACTAACCGAGGGGCTTCTTACGAGACCCTAAACACCCCCCTAGCTTTTCATTTAGTTTCAGTTTTTCACAAAACATCCCTAGTAATACTTGTAAATCAGCGTAAAATCAAAAGTTTGTTCTAAAAGTTTTTAAATTTCTATACTTACCCCTAGTTTTTATTCATTATTATTGTCCAGCTCGTCGTCCCATTCCTTCAGAGTGGTCGAACCTCCAAATCCGCCTGAAAACAAAAAAGTTATTAAGAAAAACGGTATTAGGAAAGTTGATGTAAGGGCTGTTTGCGTACATTGCGCAAACACTTTAATACTGAAAATCTTGTTACTATTCTCGTTCTTTTTGTTTTATTGGTAGTTTCAGCAAGGTTTTCCTATTTTTCACGTTTTTCAGATTTTTACATAGATCACCCGTACAACTTAAATTGACAAACACTTTCTTTGTGTATAACAATAACTTTATGTACTAAGGTGGTTTCATATTTTGATATAGATTATTAAAACTAACCGAGGGGCTTCTTACGAGACCCTAAACACCCCCCTAGCTTTTCATTTAGTTTCAGTTTTTCACAAAACATCCCTAGTAATACTTGTAAATCAGCGTAAAATCAAAAGTTTGTTCTAAAAGTTTTTAAATTTCTATACTTACCCCTAGTTTTTATTCATTATTATTGTCCAGCTCGTCGTCCCATTCCTTCAGAGTGGTCGAACCTCCAAATCCGCCTGAAAACAAAAAAGTTATTAAGAAAAACGGTATTAGGAAAGTTGATGTAAGGGCTGTTTGCGTACATTGCGCAAACACTTTAATACTGAAAATCTTGTTACTATTCTCGTTCTTTTTGTTTTATTGGTAGTTTCAGCAAGGTTTTCCTATTTTTCACGTTTTTCAGATTTTTACATAGATCACCCGTACAACTTAAATTGACAAACACTTTCTTTGTGTATAACAATAACTTTATGTACTAAGGTGGTTTCATATTTTGATATAGATTATTAAAACTAACCGAGGGGCTTCTTACGAGACCCTAAACACCCCCCTAGCTTTTCATTTAGTTTCAGTTTTTCACAAAACATCCCTAGTAATACTTGTAAATCAGCGTAAAATCAAAAGTTTGTTCTAAAAGTTTTTAAATTTCTATACTTACCCCTAGTTTTTATTCATTATTATTGTCCAGCTCGTCGTCCCATTCCTTCAGAGTGGTCGAACCTCCAAATCCGCCTGAAAACAAAAAAGTTATTAAGAAAAACGGTATTAGGAAAGTTGATGTAAGGGCTGTTTGCGTACATTGCGCAAACACTTTAATACTGAAAATCTTGTTACTATTCTCGTTCTTTTTGTTTTATTGGTAGTTTCAGCAAGGTTTTCCTATTTTTCACGTTTTTCAGATTTTTACATAGATCACCCGTACAACTTAAATTGACAAACACTTTCTTTGTGTATAACAATAACTTTATGTACTAAGGTGGTTTCATATTTTGATATAGATTATTAAAACTAACCGAGGGGCTTCTTACGAGACCCTAAACACCCCCCTAGCTTTTCATTTAGTTTCAGTTTTTCACAAAACATCCCTAGTAATACTTGTAAATCAGCGTAAAATCAAAAGTTTGTTCTAAAAGTTTTTAAATTTCTATACTTACCCCTAGTTTTTATTCATTATTATTGTCCAGCTCGTCGTCCCATTCCTTCAGAGTGGTCGAACCTCCAAATCCGCCTGAAAACAAAAAAGTTATTAAGAAAAACGGTATTAGGAAAGTTGATGTAAGGGCTGTTTGCGTACATTGCGCAAACACTTTAATACTGAAAATCTTGTTACTATTCTCGTTCTTTTTGTTTTATTGGTAGTTTCAGCAAGGTTTTCCTATTTTTCACGTTTTTCAGATTTTTACATAGATCACCCGTACAACTTAAATTGACAAACACTTTCTTTGTGTATAACAATAACTTTATGTACTAAGGTGGTTTCATATTTTGATATAGATTATTAAAACTAACCGAGGGGCTTCTTACGAGACCCTAAACACCCCCCTAGCTTTTCATTTAGTTTCAGTTTTTCACAAAACATCCCTAGTAATACTTGTAAATCAGCGTAAAATCAAAAGTTTGTTCTAAAAGTTTTTAAATTTCTATACTTACCCCTAGTTTTTATTCATTATTATTGTCCAGCTCGTCGTCCCATTCCTTCAGAGTGGTCGAACCTCCAAATCCGCCTGAAAACAAAAAAGTTATTAAGAAAAACGGTATTAGGAAAGTTGATGTAAGGGCTGTTTGCGTACATTGCGCAAACACTTTAATACTGAAAATCTTGTTACTATTCTCGTTCTTTTTGTTTTATTGGTAGTTTCAGCAAGGTTTTCCTATTTTTCACGTTTTTCAGATTTTTACATAGATCACCCGTACAACTTAAATTGACAAACACTTTCTTTGTGTATAACAATAACTTTATGTACTAAGGTGGTTTCATATTTTGATATAGATTATTAAAACTAACCGAGGGGCTTCTTACGAGACCCTAAACACCCCCCTAGCTTTTCATTTAGTTTCAGTTTTTCACAAAACATCCCTAGTAATACTTGTAAATCAGCGTAAAATCAAAAGTTTGTTCTAAAAGTTTTTAAATTTCTATACTTACCCCTAGTTTTTATTCATTATTATTGTCCAGCTCGTCGTCCCATTCCTTCAGAGTGGTCGAACCTCCAAATCCGCCTGAAAACAAAAAAGTTATTAAGAAAAACGGTATTAGGAAAGTTGATGTAAGGGCTGTTTGCGTACATTGCGCAAACACTTTAATACTGAAAATCTTGTTACTATTCTCGTTCTTTTTGTTTTATTGGTAGTTTCAGCAAGGTTTTCCTATTTTTCACGTTTTTCAGATTTTTACATAGATCACCCGTACAACTTAAATTGACAAACACTTTCTTTGTGTATAACAATAACTTTATGTACTAAGGTGGTTTCATATTTTGATATAGATTATTAAAACTAACCGAGGGGCTTCTTACGAGACCCTAAACACCCCCCTAGCTTTTCATTTAGTTTCAGTTTTTCACAAAACATCCCTAGTAATACTTGTAAATCAGCGTAAAATCAAAAGTTTGTTCTAAAAGTTTTTAAATTTCTATACTTACCCCTAGTTTTTATTCATTATTATTGTCCAGCTCGTCGTCCCATTCCTTCAGAGTGGTCGAACCTCCAAATCCGCCTGAAAACAAAAAAGTTATTAAGAAAAACGGTATTAGGAAAGTTGATGTAAGGGCTGTTTGCGTACATTGCGCAAACACTTTAATACTGAAAATCTTGTTACTATTCTCGTTCTTTTTGTTTTATTGGTAGTTTCAGCAAGGTTTTCCTATTTTTCACGTTTTTCAGATTTTTACATAGATCACCCGTACAACTTAAATTGACAAACACTTTCTTTGTGTATAACAATAACTTTATGTACTAAGGTGGTTTCATATTTTGATATAGATTATTAAAACTAACCGAGGGGCTTCTTACGAGACCCTAAACACCCCCCTAGCTTTTCATTTAGTTTCAGTTTTTCACAAAACATCCCTAGTAATACTTGTAAATCAGCGTAAAATCAAAAGTTTGTTCTAAAAGTTTTTAAATTTCTATACTTACCCCTAGTTTTTATTCATTATTATTGTCCAGCTCGTCGTCCCATTCCTTCAGAGTGGTCGAACCTCCAAATCCGCCTGAAAACAAAAAAGTTATTAAGAAAAACGGTATTAGGAAAGTTGATGTAAGGGCTGTTTGCGTACATTGCGCAAACACTTTAATACTGAAAATCTTGTTACTATTCTCGTTCTTTTTGTTTTATTGGTAGTTTCAGCAAGGTTTTCCTATTTTTCACGTTTTTCAGATTTTTACATAGATCACCCGTACAACTTAAATTGACAAACACTTTCTTTGTGTATAACAATAACTTTATGTACTAAGGTGGTTTCATATTTTGATATAGATTATTAAAACTAACCGAGGGGCTTCTTACGAGACCCTAAACACCCCCCTAGCTTTTCATTTAGTTTCAGTTTTTCACAAAACATCCCTAGTAATACTTGTAAATCAGCGTAAAATCAAAAGTTTGTTCTAAAAGTTTTTAAATTTCTATACTTACCCCTAGTTTTTATTCATTATTATTGTCCAGCTCGTCGTCCCATTCCTTCAGAGTGGTCGAACCTCCAAATCCGCCTGAAAACAAAAAAGTTATTAAGAAAAACGGTATTAGGAAAGTTGATGTAAGGGCTGTTTGCGTACATTGCGCAAACACTTTAATACTGAAAATCTTGTTACTATTCTCGTTCTTTTTGTTTTATTGGTAGTTTCAGCAAGGTTTTCCTATTTTTCACGTTTTTCAGATTTTTACATAGATCACCCGTACAACTTAAATTGACAAACACTTTCTTTGTGTATAACAATAACTTTATGTACTAAGGTGGTTTCATATTTTGATATAGATTATTAAAACTAACCGAGGGGCTTCTTACGAGACCCTAAACACCCCCCTAGCTTTTCATTTAGTTTCAGTTTTTCACAAAACATCCCTAGTAATACTTGTAAATCAGCGTAAAATCAAAAGTTTGTTCTAAAAGTTTTTAAATTTCTATACTTACCCCTAGTTTTTATTCATTATTATTGTCCAGCTCGTCGTCCCATTCCTTCAGAGTGGTCGAACCTCCAAATCCGCCTGAAAACAAAAAAGTTATTAAGAAAAACGGTATTAGGAAAGTTGATGTAAGGGCTGTTTGCGTACATTGCGCAAACACTTTAATACTGAAAATCTTGTTACTATTCTCGTTCTTTTTGTTTTATTGGTAGTTTCAGCAAGGTTTTCCTATTTTTCACGTTTTTCAGATTTTTACATAGATCACCCGTACAACTTAAATTGACAAACACTTTCTTTGTGTATAACAATAACTTTATGTACTAAGGTGGTTTCATATTTTGATATAGATTATTAAAACTAACCGAGGGGCTTCTTACGAGACCCTAAACACCCCCCTAGCTTTTCATTTAGTTTCAGTTTTTCACAAAACATCCCTAGTAATACTTGTAAATCAGCGTAAAATCAAAAGTTTGTTCTAAAAGTTTTTAAATTTCTATACTTACCCCTAGTTTTTATTCATTATTATTGTCCAGCTCGTCGTCCCATTCCTTCAGAGTGGTCGAACCTCCAAATCCGCCTGAAAACAAAAAAGTTATTAAGAAAAACGGTATTAGGAAAGTTGATGTAAGGGCTGTTTGCGTACATTGCGCAAACACTTTAATACTGAAAATCTTGTTACTATTCTCGTTCTTTTTGTTTTATTGGTAGTTTCAGCAAGGTTTTCCTATTTTTCACGTTTTTCAGATTTTTACATAGATCACCCGTACAACTTAAATTGACAAACACTTTCTTTGTGTATAACAATAACTTTATGTACTAAGGTGGTTTCATATTTTGATATAGATTATTAAAACTAACCGAGGGGCTTCTTACGAGACCCTAAACACCCCCCTAGCTTTTCATTTAGTTTCAGTTTTTCACAAAACATCCCTAGTAATACTTGTAAATCAGCGTAAAATCAAAAGTTTGTTCTAAAAGTTTTTAAATTTCTATACTTACCCCTAGTTTTTATTCATTATTATTGTCCAGCTCGTCGTCCCATTCCTTCAGAGTGGTCGAACCTCCAAATCCGCCTGAAAACAAAAAAGTTATTAAGAAAAACGGTATTAGGAAAGTTGATGTAAGGGCTGTTTGCGTACATTGCGCAAACACTTTAATACTGAAAATCTTGTTACTATTCTCGTTCTTTTTGTTTTATTGGTAGTTTCAGCAAGGTTTTCCTATTTTTCACGTTTTTCAGATTTTTACATAGATCACCCGTACAACTTAAATTGACAAACACTTTCTTTGTGTATAACAATAACTTTATGTACTAAGGTGGTTTCATATTTTGATATAGATTATTAAAACTAACCGAGGGGCTTCTTACGAGACCCTAAACACCCCCCTAGCTTTTCATTTAGTTTCAGTTTTTCACAAAACATCCCTAGTAATACTTGTAAATCAGCGTAAAATCAAAAGTTTGTTCTAAAAGTTTTTAAATTTCTATACTTACCCCTAGTTTTTATTCATTATTATTGTCCAGCTCGTCGTCCCATTCCTTCAGAGTGGTCGAACCTCCAAATCCGCCTGAAAACAAAAAAGTTATTAAGAAAAACGGTATTAGGAAAGTTGATGTAAGGGCTGTTTGCGTACATTGCGCAAACACTTTAATACTGAAAATCTTGTTACTATTCTCGTTCTTTTTGTTTTATTGGTAGTTTCAGCAAGGTTTTCCTATTTTTCACGTTTTTCAGATTTTTACATAGATCACCCGTACAACTTAAATTGACAAACACTTTCTTTGTGTATAACAATAACTTTATGTACTAAGGTGGTTTCATATTTTGATATAGATTATTAAAACTAACCGAGGGGCTTCTTACGAGACCCTAAACACCCCCCTAGCTTTTCATTTAGTTTCAGTTTTTCACAAAACATCCCTAGTAATACTTGTAAATCAGCGTAAAATCAAAAGTTTGTTCTAAAAGTTTTTAAATTTCTATACTTACCCCTAGTTTTTATTCATTATTATTGTCCAGCTCGTCGTCCCATTCCTTCAGAGTGGTCGAACCTCCAAATCCGCCTGAAAACAAAAAAGTTATTAAGAAAAACGGTATTAGGAAAGTTGATGTAAGGGCTGTTTGCGTACATTGCGCAAACACTTTAATACTGAAAATCTTGTTACTATTCTCGTTCTTTTTGTTTTATTGGTAGTTTCAGCAAGGTTTTCCTATTTTTCACGTTTTTCAGATTTTTACATAGATCACCCGTACAACTTAAATTGACAAACACTTTCTTTGTGTATAACAATAACTTTATGTACTAAGGTGGTTTCATATTTTGATATAGATTATTAAAACTAACCGAGGGGCTTCTTACGAGACCCTAAACACCCCCCTAGCTTTTCATTTAGTTTCAGTTTTTCACAAAACATCCCTAGTAATACTTGTAAATCAGCGTAAAATCAAAAGTTTGTTCTAAAAGTTTTTAAATTTCTATACTTACCCCTAGTTTTTATTCATTATTATTGTCCAGCTCGTCGTCCCATTCCTTCAGAGTGGTCGAACCTCCAAATCCGCCTGAAAACAAAAAAGTTATTAAGAAAAACGGTATTAGGAAAGTTGATGTAAGGGCTGTTTGCGTACATTGCGCAAACACTTTAATACTGAAAATCTTGTTACTATTCTCGTTCTTTTTGTTTTATTGGTAGTTTCAGCAAGGTTTTCCTATTTTTCACGTTTTTCAGATTTTTACATAGATCACCCGTACAACTTAAATTGACAAACACTTTCTTTGTGTATAACAATAACTTTATGTACTAAGGTGGTTTCATATTTTGATATAGATTATTAAAACTAACCGAGGGGCTTCTTACGAGACCCTAAACACCCCCCTAGCTTTTCATTTAGTTTCAGTTTTTCACAAAACATCCCTAGTAATACTTGTAAATCAGCGTAAAATCAAAAGTTTGTTCTAAAAGTTTTTAAATTTCTATACTTACCCCTAGTTTTTATTCATTATTATTGTCCAGCTCGTCGTCCCATTCCTTCAGAGTGGTCGAACCTCCAAATCCGCCTGAAAACAAAAAAGTTATTAAGAAAAACGGTATTAGGAAAGTTGATGTAAGGGCTGTTTGCGTACATTGCGCAAACACTTTAATACTGAAAATCTTGTTACTATTCTCGTTCTTTTTGTTTTATTGGTAGTTTCAGCAAGGTTTTCCTATTTTTCACGTTTTTCAGATTTTTACATAGATCACCCGTACAACTTAAATTGACAAACACTTTCTTTGAGTATAACAATAACTTTATGTACTAAGGTGGTTTCATATTTTGATATAGATTATTAAAACTAACCGAGGGGCTTCTTACGAGACCCTAAACACCCCCCTAGCTTTTCATTTAGTTTCAGTTTTTCACAAAACATCCCTAGTAATACTTGTAAATCAGCGTAAAATCAAAAGTTTGTTCTAAAAGTTTTTAAATTTCTATACTTACCCCTAGTTTTTATTCATTATTATTGTCCAGCTCGTCGTCCCATTCCTTCAGAGTGGTCGAACCTCCAAATCCGCCTGAAAACAAAAAGTTATTAAGAAAAACGGTATTAGGAAAGTTGATGTAAGGGCTGTTTGCGTACATTGCGCAAACACTTTAATACTGAAAATCTTGTTACTATTCTCGTTCTTTTTGTTTTATTGGTAGTTTCAGCAAGGTTTTCCTATTTTTCACGTTTTTCAGATTTTTACATAGATCACCCGTACAACTTAAATTGACAAACACTTTCTTTGTGTATAACAATAACTTTATGTACTAAGGTGGTTTCATATTTTGATATAGATTATTAAAACTAACCGAGGGGCTTCTTACGAGACCCTAAACACCCCCCTAGCTTTTCATTTAGTTTCAGTTTTTCACAAAACATCCCTAGTAATACTTGTAAATCAGCGTAAAATCAAAAGTTTGTTCTAAAAGTTTTTAAATTTCTATACTTACCCCTAGTTTTTATTCATTATTATTGTCCAGCTCGTCGTCCCATTCCTTCAGAGTGGTCGAACCTCCAAATCCGCCTGAAAACAAAAAAGTTATTAAGAAAAACGGTATTAGGAAAGTTGATGTAAGGGCTGTTTGCGTACATTGCGCAAACACTTTAATACTGAAAATCTTGTTACTATTCTCGTTCTTTTTGTTTTATTGGTAGTTTCAGCAAGGTTTTCCTATTTTTCACGTTTTTCAGATTTTTACATAGATCACCCGTACAACTTAAATTGACAAACACTTTCTTTGTGTATAACAATAACTTTATGTACTAAGGTGGTTTCATATTTTGATATAGATTATTAAAACTAACCGAGGGGCTTCTTACGAGACCCTAAACACCCCCCTAGCTTTTCATTTAGTTTCAGTTTTTCACAAAACATCCCTAGTAATACTTGTAAATCAGCGTAAAATCAAAAGTTTGTTCTAAAAGTTTTTAAATTTCTATACTTACCCCTAGTTTTTATTCATTATTATTGTCCAGCTCGTCGTCCCATTCCTTCAGAGTGGTCGAACCTCCAAATCCGCCTGAAAACAAAAAAGTTATTAAGAAAAACGGTATTAGGAAAGTTGATGTAAGGGCTGTTTGCGTACATTGCGCAAACACTTTAATACTGAAAATCTTGTTACTATTCTCGTTCTTTTTGTTTTATTGGTAGTTTCAGCAAGGTTTTCCTATTTTTCACGTTTTTCAGATTTTTACATAGATCACCCGTACAACTTAAATTGACAAACACTTTCTTTGTGTATAACAATAACTTTATGTACTAAGGTGGTTTCATATTTTGATATAGATTATTAAAACTAACCGAGGGGCTTCTTACGAGACCCTAAACACCCCCCTAGCTTTTCATTTAGTTTCAGTTTTTCACAAAACATCCCTAGTAATACTTGTAAATCAGCGTAAAATCAAAAGTTTGTTCTAAAAGTTTTTAAATTTCTATACTTACCCCTAGTTTTTATTCATTATTATTGTCCAGCTCGTCGTCCCATTCCTTCAGAGTGGTCGAACCTCCAAATCCGCCTGAAAACAAAAAAGTTATTAAGAAAAACGGTATTAGGAAAGTTGATGTAAGGGCTGTTTGCGTACATTGCGCAAACACTTTAATACTGAAAATCTTGTTACTATTCTCGTTCTTTTTGTTTTATTGGTAGTTTCAGCAAGGTTTTCCTATTTTTCACGTTTTTCAGATTTTTACATAGATCACCCGTACAACTTAAATTGACAA
Organism: Stenoptilia bipunctidactyla; assembly: GCA_944452665.1. Taxonomy (NCBI): domain Eukaryota; kingdom Metazoa; phylum Arthropoda; class Insecta; order Lepidoptera; family Pterophoridae; genus Stenoptilia; species Stenoptilia bipunctidactyla. The sequence goes on from CALYBW010000035.1 coordinate 50,383, forward strand.
ACACTTTCTTTGTGTATAACAATAACTTTATGTACTAAGGTGGTTTCATATTTTGATATAGATTATTAAAACTAACCGAGGGGCTTCTTACGAGACCCTAAACACCCCCCTAGCTTTTCATTTAGTTTCAGTTTTTCACAAAACATCCCTAGTAATACTTGTAAATCAGCGTAAAATCAAAAGTTTGTTCTAAAAGTTTTTAAATTTCTATACTTACCCCTAGTTTTTATTCATTATTATTGTCCAGCTCGTCGTCCCATTCCTTCAGAGTGGTCGAACCTCCAAATCCGCCTGAAAACAAAAAAGTTATTAAGAAAAACGGTATTAGGAAAGTTGATGTAAGGGCTGTTTGCGTACATTGCGCAAACACTTTAATACTGAAAATCTTGTTACTATTCTCGTTCTTTTTGTTTTATTGGTAGTTTCAGCAAGGTTTTCCTATTTTTCACGTTTTTCAGATTTTTACATAGATCACCCGTACAACTTAAATTGACAAACACTTTCTTTGTGTATAACAATAACTTTATGTACTAAGGTGGTTTCATATTTTGATATAGATTATTAAAACTAACCGAGGGGCTTCTTACGAGACCCTAAACACCCCCCTAGCTTTTCATTTAGTTTCAGTTTTTCACAAAACATCCCTAGTAATACTTGTAAATCAGCGTAAAATCAAAAGTTTGTTCTAAAAGTTTTTAAATTTCTATACTTACCCCTAGTTTTTATTCATTATTATTGTCCAGCTCGTCGTCCCATTCCTTCAGAGTGGTCGAACCTCCAAATCCGCCTGAAAACAAAAAAGTTATTAAGAAAAACGGTATTAGGAAAGTTGATGTAAGGGCTGTTTGCGTACATTGCGCAAACACTTTAATACTGAAAATCTTGTTACTATTCTCGTTCTTTTTGTTTTATTGGTAGTTTCAGCAAGGTTTTCCTATTTTTCACGTTTTTCAGATTTTTACATAGATCACCCGTACAACTTAAATTGACAAACACTTTCTTTGTGTATAACAATAACTTTATGTACTAAGGTGGTTTCATATTTTGATATAGATTATTAAAACTAACCGAGGGGCTTCTTACGAGACCCTAAACACCCCCCTAGCTTTTCATTTAGTTTCAGTTTTTCACAAAACATCCCTAGTAATACTTGTAAATCAGCGTAAAATCAAAAGTTTGTTCTAAAAGTTTTTAAATTTCTATACTTACCCCTAGTTTTTATTCATTATTATTGTCCAGCTCGTCGTCCCATTCCTTCAGAGTGGTCGAACCTCCAAATCCGCCTGAAAACAAAAAAGTTATTAAGAAAAACGGTATTAGGAAAGTTGATGTAAGGGCTGTTTGCGTACATTGCGCAAACACTTTAATACTGAAAATCTTGTTACTATTCTCGTTCTTTTTGTTTTATTGGTAGTTTCAGCAAGGTTTTCCTATTTTTCACGTTTTTCAGATTTTTACATAGATCACCCGTACAACTTAAATTGACAAACACTTTCTTTGTGTATAACAATAACTTTATGTACTAAGGTGGTTTCATATTTTGATATAGATTATTAAAACTAACCGAGGGGCTTCTTACGAGACCCTAAACACCCCCCTAGCTTTTCATTTAGTTTCAGTTTTTCACAAAACATCCCTAGTAATACTTGTAAATCAGCGTAAAATCAAAAGTTTGTTCTAAAAGTTTTTAAATTTCTATACTTACCCCTAGTTTTTATTCATTATTATTGTCCAGCTCGTCGTCCCATTCCTTCAGAGTGGTCGAACCTCCAAATCCGCCTGAAAACAAAAAAGTTATTAAGAAAAACGGTATTAGGAAAGTTGATGTAAGGGCTGTTTGCGTACATTGCGCAAACACTTTAATACTGAAAATCTTGTTACTATTCTCGTTCTTTTTGTTTTATTGGTAGTTTCAGCAAGGTTTTCCTATTTTTCACGTTTTTCAGATTTTTACATAGATCACCCGTACAACTTAAATTGACAAACACTTTCTTTGTGTATAACAATAACTTTATGTACTAAGGTGGTTTCATATTTTGATATAGATTATTAAAACTAACCGAGGGGCTTCTTACGAGACCCTAAACACCCCCCTAGCTTTTCATTTAGTTTCAGTTTTTCACAAAACATCCCTAGTAATACTTGTAAATCAGCGTAAAATCAAAAGTTTGTTCTAAAAGTTTTTAAATTTCTATACTTACCACTAGTTTTTATTCATTATTATTGTCCAGCTCGTCGTCCCATTCCTTCAGAGTGGTCGAACCTCCAAATCCGCCTGAAAACAAAAAAGTTATTAAGAAAAACGGTATTAGGAAAGTTGATGTAAGGGCTGTTTGCGTACATTGCGCAAACACTTTAATACTGAAAATCTTGTTACTATTCTCGTTCTTTTTGTTTTATTGGTAGTTTCAGCAAGGTTTTCCTATTTTTCACGTTTTTCAGATTTTTACATAGATCACCCGTACAACTTAAATTGACAAACACTTTCTTTGTGTATAACAATAACTTTATGTACTAAGGTGGTTTCATATTTTGATATAGATTATTAAAACTAACCGAGGGGCTTCTTACGAGACCCTAAACACCCCCCTAGCTTTTCATTTAGTTTCAGTTTTTCACAAAACATCCCTAGTAATACTTGTAAATCAGCGTAAAATCAAAAGTTTGTTCTAAAAGTTTTTAAATTTCTATACTTACCCCTAGTTTTTATTCATTATTATTGTCCAGCTCGTCGTCCCATTCCTTCAGAGTGGTCGAACCTCCAAATCCGCCTGAAAACAAAAAAGTTATTAAGAAAAACGGTATTAGGAAAGTTGATGTAAGGGCTGTTTGCGTACATTGCGCAAACACTTTAATACTGAAAATCTTGTTACTATTCTCGTTCTTTTTGTTTTATTGGTAGTTTCAGCAAGGTTTTCCTATTTTTCACGTTTTTCAGATTTTTACATAGATCACCCGTACAACTTAAATTGACAAACACTTTCTTTGTGTATAACAATAACTTTATGTACTAAGGTGGTTTCATATTTTGATATAGATTACTAAAACTAACCGAGGGGCTTCTTACGAGACCCTAAACACCCCCCTAGCTTTTCATTTAGTTTCAGTTTTTCACAAAACATCCCTAGTAATACTTGTAAATCAGCGTAAAATCAAAAGTTTGTTCTAAAAGTTTTTAAATTTCTATACTTACCCCTAGTTTTTATTCATTATTATTGTCCAGCTCGTCGTCCCATTCCTTCAGAGTGGTCGAACCTCCAAATCCGCCTGAAAACAAAAAAGTTATTAAGAAAAACGGTATTAGGAAAGTTGATGTAAGGGCTGTTTGCGTACATTGCGCAAACACTTTAATACTGAAAATCTTGTTACTATTCTCGTTCTTTTTGTTTTATTGGTAGTTTCAGCAAGGTTTTCCTATTTTTCACGTTTTTCAGATTTTTACATAGATCACCCGTACAACTTAAATTGACAAACACTTTCTTTGTGTATAACAATAACTTTATGTACTAAGGTGGTTTCATATTTTGATATAGATTATTAAAACTAACCGAGGGGCTTCTTACGAGACCCTAAACACCCCCCTAGCTTTTCATTTAGTTTCAGTTTTTCACAAAACATCCCTAGTAATACTTGTAAATCAGCGTAAAATCAAAAGTTTGTTCTAAAAGTTTTTAAATTTCTATACTTACCCCTAGTTTTTATTCATTATTATTGTCCAGCTCGTCGTCCCATTCCTTCAGAGTGGTCGAACCTCCAAATCCGCCTGAAAACAAAAAAGTTATTAAGAAAAACGGTATTAGGAAAGTTGATGTAAGGGCTGTTTGCGTACATTGCGCAAACACTTTAATACTGAAAATCTTGTTACTATTCTCGTTCTTTTTGTTTTATTGGTAGTTTCAGCAAGGTTTTCCTATTTTTCACGTTTTTCAGATTTTTACATAGATCACCCGTACAACTTAAATTGACAAACACTTTCTTTGTGTATAACAATAACTTTATGTACTAAGGTGGTTTCATATTTTGATATAGATTATTAAAACTAACCGAGGGGCTTCTTACGAGACCCTAAACACCCCCCTAGCTTTTCATTTAGTTTCAGTTTTTCACAAAACATCCCTAGTAATACTTGTAAATCAGCGTAAAATCAAAAGTTTGTTCTAAAAGTTTTTAAATTTCTATACTTACCCCTAGTTTTTATTCATTATTATTGTCCAGCTCGTCGTCCCATTCCTTCAGAGTGGTCGAACCTCCAAATCCGCCTGAAAACAAAAAAGTTATTAAGAAAAACGGTATTAGGAAAGTTGATGTAAGGGCTGTTTGCGTACATTGCGCAAACACTTTAATACTGAAAATCTTGTTACTATAATAATAATAATAATAAAACTTTATTTACTTACAAAAGAAAAACAAATGAAAACACAAAATTAAATAGATTTAACAAATAGGTCATGTAAGCAAAAAGGCCCGGACTCAGCATAATGTTGAATACCGAAACTAGGTTCAGTAACAACGCTGTTATTCTGTCAGAGCCTAAACAGAAGATAATTCCGCCTCACAAATTGTAAACTAATGATAGATAAGTTAAAAAACATACAAAATAAAATATAATATTAAATTACAAATAAAACATTCAAAACCAAAAAGAAACCTATCATGCAATAATATATGTTCAAACAAAGCAACAACTATACACTGTAAAAATAAAAATAAAATAAAAAAGTAAGTTAAATCATTAAGCAATAAGAGAAATAAATAAAACAAAAAATCACTTAGACAAAGAGTCGCCATAACTCAGACACCCCGCCACTTTTTGTTGGTTCAATAAAAAGTCTTTAAATAATTTCTTAAATGTACTTAAATTGTTTGCATTACAAATCGGTGGTGGGATATTGTTCCAGCATTTGGTGGCATGGTATCTGAAACTACCGCGAAAAGCAGCAGTTCTGTGTTCTGGTATCAAGAGTTCCTTTACACATGTTCTAAGCCCAAAACGCTTATGAGATGATCTCCACGACAGCTTCCTAAACAAATAAAATGGCAATTGGTTTTTGATAACCCCAAACAACATTGAAGCATATAGATAAATTTGTCTGTTTCGCATATTCAAAATATTTCCATGGTCAAGAAATGGCGTAACGTGGGTCCGTGGAGGAATTTTATAGCAGAAGCGTGCGCACGCATTCTGCACTCTTTGTATGAGGTTCTGTGTTCTTCCCAGTAAGCAAGGACCATAAACATTTACGCAGTAACTTAGCCTGGAGAGTATTAGACTGTCACATAACCTGATTCTTAAGTCAGTTTTGATAAACTCTCGCACCCCGTAAAGGACCTTAAGTCGGTAGAAACATCCGCGAACGACCTCCACCACGTGGTTCTCAAATGTTAAGCCGCTGTCTACATTAACACCAAGATTACGTGCCTGCTCCACTCGGTCTATGTTTACTCCCATTATAGAGATGCTGGGTAATGGATTAATATTGTTATACGAGATAACGTGATTTTTCGAGCCAAGTACCATAAATTTGGTTTTATTTGGGTTAATCACTAAGCAGTTTTCTGCTGACCAACGAGATACCTGATCAAGATCATGATTTAGCTTAGAAATCGCATCAGGAACGTCACTCGGCTTAGAAGAGATGTATAACTGCAGATCATCCGCGTACAGGTGAAACTTACTATATTGAATAACGCTGGGAAGATCTGCAGTATATAAGATGAAGAGAAGAGGGCCCAGAATAGAGCCTTGAGGTACGCCTCTCTCCACAGGTGTCACCCGTGAAAATGACGTCCGCCCATCCTGACTATCAACTGATACCACTTGTGATCTACCGGTCATATAGCTGGCCAGCCAAGTAATGGTTGTGTTATCAAACCCATAGTAAGCAAGCTTAGATAGTAGAAGGTCAATATTAATACAGTCAAATGCCCTGGAGTAGTCGAGGAGAGTCAATATTGTCACCAGGCCCCTGTCACGAGAGTATAAAACATTATCAACAACATCAACAAGGGCAGTAGCAGTACTGTGACCCTTCCTAAAACCCGATTGTAATTCAGGTAAGATATTATTTTGCTCACAATATCGAACTACTTGATCATAGACTACCCTTTCAAGTATTTTCGACAAAAAACATAGGATGCTAATTGGACAAATATCTTTGAAGCTGCTTGGTGAACTATTTTTGGGTATGGGACGGATTATTGCGGTTTTCCAAAGAGTTGGAAAGCAACATGTATACATAGATTTGTTAACGATAGTTAATGATTAAACGAACTTACCTGTACGTGAAGTTCAATCATAATTATGCCAGCGCCGAGTCCGAAGAGATTAGTACCTAAGGAAAGTGAATATTTATTTTCTTACACATGTAGTTGCAGATAGGCAACACCACTCTTGCACATAGTTTAGAGTATTTTTTTTTGTGTTGGCAACCCTGTCTTTAGCCCTGCCATACCTTTGCGTTGCTTCTCATATAGTTTAGAGCATGATCCTTTTTATCCATTGATGTGTTGCCCGGAAATAAGTAGATCAAGGGTGAATGTCAATAGATCATTGGGAGGGAGGGAGTACGTACTAATCTCTTCGGACTCGGCGCTGGCATAATTATGATTGAACTTCACGTACAGGTAAGTTCGTTTAATCATTAATTATACCAGCGCCGAGTCCTCGAGATTAGTACCTAAGGAAAGTGAATATTTATTTTCTTACACATGTAGACTTTGAGAGCTTAATCGGGCAAGGCATCAATGAGTTGAATAATAAAATATTTTAAACAATCAATAATAAGCTTTGTTTGTTGTACTGGTTTCTCTGTATAGGTACAGTTTGTGAAATTATTACAGTAATATAATACACAATTACAAATATATAATAACTTAAATGTGACTTTATTCTTATTTATATACCTATTTATAATAATGACAATGTTTATAATTAATACTTATTTACCTAATCGATAATTTCCAATTACAGATTCAGCCAGGGCCGTATCATCGTCATTGTTATCAATGACCTCCCTTTGATAAAATCTGGCAGATGTAGCCGAGTTTCGACTCCATCCCGCTGTTTTACGAATAGTATCTAAGCTAACACTAAGAGCGTGAGCGCGCGACGCAGCGGCATGTCGCGTGCTATGCGCACTAAAAATGTCAGTGTCAAACCCACACTCGCACAGTGTACTCTTTATCCAACGGCTCATAGTTTGAGTACCGATTGGATTGTATGGTCTTCTTACTCCTATAAATAGGTCATCGGAAGTCCTCAACGATGAAGTGCGCTCGGTATAGCATATAAGTGCGCTTGTTGGACGAATAGCTGGTTTTTCTATAAAATATGGTAGCTGTAAGATAGGTTGATTAAAGCCAGGCCTAGACGATTTGATGATATCTGGGATTTTTATAATGATGCGCTGGGATAAATTTTGAATATACTTTTATTTTCGATAAAGTCTGAATTCTTTGTGACGTCGAAAGTGCCAAAATAGTTTAACGTGTAAGCTTTTCTAAGGGCAGCTCTTCGTTAGGATGCCATGAACTAAGTTTATCTAATACAATATTAGTGTCCCAGGTCACGCTATACTTAGGTTGTGGAGGCTTGAGGCGATATACTCCTTTAAGGAAACGTTTTATTCTGTCATCGTTAGTATTGGACCTAATACAAACACCAGGGCAGATTTGCATGTATTTAAAGTTCCGTACTGGCAACCGTTGTAAAATAAATGGGTTAAAAAATGCATGACAATAGGAACAAATACATCGTAAACGTTATACGAATTGGCTTGGCAAAAAACCCACCATTTTTACAATTTGATGAAGATAAAAACAAAACATTTATGTCTAGTTTAATTCAGTTTGATAACTTAAAATTGTTACTTATGACCAAAAATAAGATTTAGGTAAGTATCTATGTTGAAATAAGTGAGAGAAGTAGAATTTACTTCAAATACGAATTAACGTTACTAATCTACTAAAAATGGTTAAATAAATTATGTAATATGGCCTAGGTATTAAGAAAAAAGGTGACAATATTCGAAAAAAGAAAACTAATATCCTCTGTTTTGGTACCGACTAGTCAGCTGTTGCTTGTGCAGTGTCGCGACGACATGTGACCTCCTGCGCTACGAACAACGCGAACGCGGAAGGACGCCTGGTATGAGGTATCTAAAGGACCGTTTAGCATTACCAAAAGCCTATTATTTCGAAAAGAAACATAGAAAAAAAAAAAAAAAAAAAAAAATCGTGATATTCAAACTCTGACCTCACCATAGTATCCACATGCATGCGCTAGGACACACGTGGTTTGGCTCTATAAGGGAACTAGATTACACCCTGTATACTTAGCGCATTTGTTATTTATACGGCTTGTAAACAGATCTATTTCTGGATAACCGAAGAGGCTAGTACTAATATTAAAGGTCCACTCTGATAGCGCCCACTCGATATCAGGGTGGGTTCTCCTTGATTCGATATCTGCAATTGAATTCTCACTGGATTTTATATATGAGGCGAAAACAAATATATTTTTATTCTCGCACCAATTCCATATATTTCTAGCTACTTCTGTGAGATGTGGGTATTGTATACCACCTATCTTATTTATGTAAGCTATTGCGGTTGAGTTGTCAATGCGCAATAATACTTGACAATAAAAAAAAAATCCTTTGCAAAGGTTTTTAGAGCAATAAATGCAGCTAGCAATTCAAGTTGGTTTATATGTTCACTTTGCTTTACAATTGACCATCGACCGTTCGCAGTTTGTCCATTACATGCCGCCCCCCACCCAGTCGTTGAGGCGTCTGTGAATATCTCAGCTTTGTATTGGTCTACTTTAATTTTACTTATTGAATTAACAGTGTTTTTAAGCCACCATTTAAAATCAGATTGTAAAGATTCCGGTAAATCCATATACTGATTGTAATCATCATAACCTCTTAGACTAAGATATTTACATCGCTCCATTTGCTTGGTATGTAGCATTCCATATTCTATGGCTGGGCAGCAAGAAACTAAAGATCCTAGAAGTTGCCTCTTAATTTTTTGTCTTTTTTCAGTAGGTAAAGAAATTTCAAGTTTGTGGGATTCTATTATCATACCTAAAAACTTACAATTAGTGGATGGCGTTCTCACTGGATTTCAAAATGGAATGACTGTGGTGGCCACGTCGCTTGCCACGCTGCTGCAGGCGGGCGACTGTGCGCCATGTATGTTGCTGGTCCTGGTTGCCTGCGCACTGGAACAGCTTTGCGCTTTAACTGCTTTTGAGGGCCCTGTCTATTACTGATTGGCCGTTTTGAAGTGTTTTTAGCAGTCACGGTTGACTTCAGTTCATATCCGGTTTTTTGTAGTGCTTTAGCGGTTCTGATAGTATCCGGTAAGTTTTCTCCGAACAGGTAACTGTCAATTTTTGTTTTAGACAAGTGCTCTGCAATGTCTTTTTTAAGTAAGAACAAAATAAAATTTCTTCTTGTCACAGAGTCAGAATGTTGGACATCGCACAATAAACGGACGGCGTCCGTAAGTTTTTGCAGGAGATCATTTTTTTTGTCTTTTTGTACCATTTGAGAATTGATTACGCCCGCAAGGCTGGAGATAGCACAATCTATTTGTTTTTGTTTAGCTTCTATGTCTCTGTCCCGGTTTAAAATTGAGGCCTGTGTAGCGGTAGGAGGTACTTATTTCCGCATTTATATTAGTAGCGCCCATTTTCAAGCAATTTGCTGGTAGGAGGTACTTATCAGTTAGCTCTTTGCGGAACCTTCAGTTGCCCAGTGCTGAAGGCGTGATGCTAGCTCGTCACGTATATCCGCCCCATATTTGACATCGGTGTCTGGGTCAAGGCCTAAGATCTCAAGTACGTCACAGCATTATCAGCTGAAGCATCTGTAGTAGGCTCTGGATTAAGTTGGTGGTCTGGCTAAAGTTTAAAAAAGCCACATAAGAAATGTGTATGCATAATATGTGTATGGGTAATAACACAATAACAAATTTTCATCATAAAGAAATAATAATTGTATGCATACTTAAGTATGTGTCGAAGCAGTCCCAGTGACAGTTCAGATTACATACTTAGTTTTCAAACGTAAATACGTTATAATTATTCTCATAAATTATGAAATATGTTACATTGGGATAGCCCCAATAGCGTCCCGGAAGGTAGCAATACTGCCATACTTTTCAATACATTAAATTAAATAGTCTTTGAAAAAACAAATATTCAAAGTTAATGATTATTCATGCAAGCAGTAAAATAATATGCAAAAAATTTGGGAGCTAAAATTTTTAAATTTTTTTTATTTATGAGGGTAGTTTTCTCAGTGAGAAATACACCACTTGAAGAGTGGTGTATTATACTTAAGAATACTTTTATCTCAAATCGTCATTTAGCAAGGTGAAATATTCCCAACGAATATTTCGAATGTTTGCTTCGACGATTATAATCGTTACTTTTTTAATGAGAGAAGTATAATGACATATTTAAATAAACAAAGTACCTTGTACTGTTTCCACTTCCGGCGCATCACTCTCGGAATGATCAGGATCAGATGAAGAAATACGACGTTTGCATTAAAAAGTGGTTTTTTTTTTTTTTTTTTTGTTTTTCCGCCACAGAAAATTTTGGGTACCCCCTAAAACAAGCTTTAACCAGTAAAGCAAGCTTTAGCGGGAGGAGGATGAATCCTATTACGGACGAATGGGCATTCTATAAGCTGTTAACCCCAGTGGCTAACGGCAAATAGAATGCCCAGACAGTGTGGAGACTCACTCAGTGAAGCCGAGCATACCCACTAAACATCCCCCTTTACGACCTACCTTAATCCAGGTTCTTGATCATTTATCGGAGCGACAGCCAATTGGAGAGAGAGGCTGCGCAGTGAGCGGCATCCAGACGGCTGCCACCAAAAGGAACTGAAAGTGAGAAAAAATAAAGCTAAGATTAGCAGAAATGACAAAGCTGAAACTAAGATATTATCTAGAGTGATCAGACTCACTCTGAGATAGGAATGCTGGAAAGAAGGACTACGTTTAGAAACGTTGAGCTTGCTGGAGTTTCCTGATAAGGGGAGCGAACTTGGTTAGGACCGGAAGAGCACCGTTGAAACCCTCTGGGCTGGCGTCGAGAGCGGCGCCGAAAGCCAGGATCTCGTCGATGGGAGCGAGCTGGATCCAGAACGCCATGCGGTCTTGAGAACCATTTGCATTCTGGCACTGGGAAGCCGATTTGGCGGCCGGTTGCGATTGAGTCGCTACCCGGCTGCGCTGACCTGGAACGATAGAAGTAAAGGCCTTAGGGGCCTTTGAACTGACTGGAGGGGCGTCCGAGCTAGGCTGCGGTCGCTCTCTCCAGTTCTCGATGGGCTTCACGGTAGCCCTGGCAGCACGCGGTGCCTTGGGGCAGCCGCGAAAGTTTGCTGTGTGGCCTGACTGGCCGCACAAGACGCAGGACGGAGCGGTGGGCGATTCGGGAGTGCGAGAGCACTCCTTAGTCCCATGCGGTTCTAGGCACTTGACGCACCTAGGGGAAGCATGACAATTTGCCGCCGCATGACCATACAATTGGCAGCGGTGGCACTGACCTGGAAAACCACGCTTGTGTGGTACCTCGACGCGGATGTTGGAGAGACCGCACACGGTGAGCTTGCCTCTGAAAATGGACTGCCCTTGCGGGCTCCTCGCTAGGATTACTAGCGCTAGTGGGAACTGCTTGCCTCGGCGGCTGTGCATTTTGTGCACAGATTCGACGGGGAAGCCTTGAGAAGACAAGTCCTCTTGGATTTGCTCGTTCGAGAGCTCGAACGGCACGTTCCTGAGGACGGCACGAATCTTACGCTCCTCAGGGAGGGCGTAAGTGTGGTACTCGAGCTTTTGATCAGCAAGAAGCCGAGTGAGATTCCTGAAATCGGGAATGGAATTGACAACGACCTTAATAGAGTCACCCACGTTGGATGCCTTACTATACTGGATCTTGGGATTGTGTCTACCGCAGAGAGCTGAGACCTCGGTCCAGCGGCTCTTGTCCCGTAGAAAGACGGGGGGCGGAGACTTGACTTTCGGCGGAGCCGAATCTGATTGCGACGCAGGCTGTGATGCCGGGATCGCTGAAACAAAAGGCGCAGGAGCAGACGCCGGTGCGACATTTTGCGGAGCAGGAACAGCGGCTGGAGCAGCTGAAACGGATGGAGATAAAGTCGAAGAAGAATCTTTCTTCTTCTTCTTGGACTTGGACTTTTTGCGAACCTCGGTGAACGGAGCAGGAGATTCTGGAATCAATGGAGCGGAGTCGGAATCACTGCCCGGTGGGGTAGTTTTCCGTTTGCATGCGGAAGAATCGACCGACATGAAATCTGACATAGTATCGACAGGCTCGACATCTGGGGACGCCGGAGAATCAGTTGGGAAACTAAGAGAAGGAGGAGTGGCCGGGAGGGACGCGATGGCCGGGAATGCTGCTGCGAGTTGCTGACTTAATGACTTGAGCGTCTGATTCATTTGGAATTGGAATTGAAGGAATTGATACTGACTTACCGGTTCCTGGAGCTCATCGGGCCGAGCCCCGGATTCGGTGGGGGCCTCCATCGAAGCCGGGGAGTCTGAATTATTCTGAAAGGAAGCCTATTCCTAACAAAAACCTTACGTGCCGGTGAACGGCGAACTTGCTGCAAACTGCGCTGTAAGAAAAAACGACCTAGTACGGACCTATTGCCGGTGAACGGCGGACGATCAGGCTTAGTTGTCACGGTTACGTATCCACCTGACCAGCGATGCTTCGGCCGGCAGCAGTCGGGTCCGCCCTGAAAAGGGCAGATGAATTAGCCCCGACACCACACAGCCTCCACAAGAGAAAACTTTCCGAAAGAGCTTAACTTGGCACCTGACCCGCACGAGTGCGGGGGAGGGAACAAGGGCAGCGCAATACGAACACTCGGGAGCGGCCGCAGACACGACCGTTCGGGAGCGAACGCAAACGGGAAGTGATTAAAAAGTGGTGGGATACCGGTGAATTTATACCAATTTGGCACGACTTAAACTTATTTTTGTCTAAATCACTATTTCTTTTGTTATTTCTTATTTAATTAACCCCAGTGACTGTTCAAGGTGCATTAAACTGGTCAATTTGATAATTCGTACATATATATATTGATAATTCGTACACACTGTTTAGGTTACTATTAAAGTAATTAGTATAAGTTAGCTTAATTAAATGCGTCGAATCAGCCCCAGCGACTGTTCAGGTTGCATTTTTGTCAGTACGTAAACACGTATTATTTTTTATTGAAAAAACGTTACAAAAGTAAAAAACCACCTTAATTTAAATGCTTCGAATCAGTCCCAGCGACTGTTCAGATTGCATTGAATTTGTCAATACGTAATTACGTGTTATTTTTTGTTGAAAAAAAGGGGTATAGAAGTACATCACCTTAATTTAATGCGTCGAATCAGTCCCAGCGACTGTTCAGATTGCATAAAATTTTTCAGTACGTAAACACGTATTATTTTTTATTGAAAAAACGTTACAAAAGTAAAAAACCACCTTAATTTAAATGCTTCGAATCAGTCCCAGCGACTGTTCAGATTGCATTGAATTTGTCAATACGTAAATACGTATTATTTTTTGTTGAAAAAAAGGGGTATAGAAGTACATCACCTTAATTTAGTGCGTCGAATCAGTCCCAGCGACTGTTCAGATTGCATTAAATTTTTCAGTACGTAAACACGTATTACTTTTTAGTGAAAAAGGGTACAAAAGTAAAGAACTACTGTAATTTAATGCGTCAAATCAGTCCCAGCGACTGTTCAGGTTACATTAAATAAGCAGGTATAAAGCAAAAAACAAATCTTAAGATGTGGGTAGTAATGTTAAACTAAAAAGATATTTTTTCTTTGTTCACTCTGTATGAATTAAGATTCGAGAATTTTCTAGTCGATTGAAAGAGATTCTATACTTAATTGGGTCTTAGAATTTTTTAATTTTTAAAAAGAACTACTTATGTTAAGTGCGCCGAATTAGTCCCAGTGACCGTTCGGGTTGCACACGTAGTTGAGTAAATTAACACATTGTAAAAGATTCATATTTATTCAAATACATACCTTCTGTTATATCCACCTCCTGTTCATGGGGCACATTTTCTGTCTCCGAAACACAATTTTGCCGTCTACGCATTTTACTTTCAATTTTTTTTATTTTTTTTATTTATTTATTCTTATAACAGTCAATGTCCTCCTCCAGTGACTTAGAATTTTTACGTTTAGGCATCGTGAAGTTAGGAAAAATAACGCGATATACTTAAGTGTTGAGTGGTGAAGCACTAAAATGCGAACACGGTGTTTTCACTAAATTTCGTTAGTATCACTAAGATATAGATGGCGCTGTTTATAATTTATAAAATTAGAAAAATGCCATAGACAATGTCTCTTTCATCCTACTTTTCATTCTTCGGTTCATTCAATCAATCACATAACCGACTCATTAATCTATCTTTCATTCGTTACCTGTGTTCGTTACTGCGCACCCGTTTTCGAATGTTGTTTTTATCGCTTTTTTCTTGGATTCCTTTTACCCACAACCCGGCCACCATTTGGACTATGACGCTCCCTTTTTGAATTCTGACCCGGCAATGCTACTGGATTTCGGAAATTCGACCTTTGCATGTTTATTGGAATTTTGGTCGTGATAACGACTTTCTGATATATACATATTTCATATAATCATGATAATATACATATTTGAGGAGTCTTAAATATTCTTAAAGAAAAATACAGGGAAAGTTCCCGACTGGTTCTAGTAAAAGTTTCCGTCACTAAGTTCTAGATGGCGCTAGAGCTCAGTTTTAGCTGATATCTCTATCTCAATCTATAAAATTTACTTTATGAATGCGAATGAGAAGCAACGCAAAGGTATGGCAGGGCTAAAGACAGGGTTGCCAACACAAAAAAAAATACTCTAAACTATGTGCAAGAGTGGTGTTGCCTATCTGCAACTACATGTGTAAGAAAATAAATATTCACTTTCCTTAGGTACTAATCTCGAGGACTCGGCGCTGGTATAATGGTAATTATGTCAAGACAATGAGGTAGAACCAGTAGTATGAGGTCCAAAGACACACCATCAATACCGCGGGCATTTGACTTAAAGCTTAAAATGACTTTGCCAACCGTCAGGGGAGATACAGTAGTTAGTTGGAAGGTATTCTTGTTATGATCATTGAACTCGAATTTGGTAAGTGTAGAAATCCGAACTGAATTATTCCCAGGGACATTTAAAAAGTGTGAATTAATAGTATCAGGATTATTTAAATTTATAGGGAGATCAGAGCTATGTTTGGAGGTTTTCAACACTGTCTCTTTAAGATTTTTCCAAAGTGATTTGGGATTATTTAGGTTGCCATTGATATGTGCGTCAAAATAAGCTTTCTTTTCAGCATGCATATTTACGATGACTAAGGCCTTTAGTTCCTTATATTCACGTTTATGCGAATCACTGCGTGTTCTACGGTATTTTTTAAAGGCTTCATCACGTAAGGTAACGCAAGTTCGAGGTGAGCCAGGGTGTTTTACGATCACGTATTTTTGTTTTTTTCATAGGAGCAAACTTTTCAAATAGGTTCAGTATAGTTTGAGTGAATTGATTCACCATTTCATTGACACAATCGAGCTGGGCGATTTCACTAAAATCAATGGACTGTAACTCTTGAGCAAAACTATCATGATCTATGTCTTTAAGTGGCCTATAGGTGATTGTTCTAAATATTGGTTTGGGTTTTCTTATTTTTAAATGAGCCGTTACTAATGCATGTCTCCCTAAATCAATAACATGATGGATATCTACCTTCGATACTAATGCGTCTGTACAAATAAGATCAATGGCAGACTCGCTGTTTGAGGTAAAGTGAGTTGGAGTCGTTACATAATTCTTGAGGTTAAAACATGTTAAAAATTGTTGTAATAATCTAAATTTGCTGTCATTTGTATTAAGGACGTTAATATTTAAGTCTCCCGTGAAAATTATATAGTCATAATTACTATTCTCGTTCTTTTTGTTTTATTGGTAGTTTCAGCAAGGTTTTCCTATTTTTCACGTTTTTCAGATTTTTACATAGATCACCCGTACAACTTAAATTGACAAACACTTTCTTTGTGTATAACAATAACTTTATGTACTAAGGTGGTTTCATATTTTGATATAGATTATTAAAACTAACCGAGGGGCTTCTTACGAGACCCTAAACACCCCCCTAGCTTTTCATTTAGTTTCAGTTTTTCACAAAACATCCCTAGTAATACTTGTAAATCAGCGTAAAATCAAAAGTTTGTTCTAAAAGTTTTTAAATTTCTATACTTACCCCTAGTTTTTATTCATTATTATTGTCCAGCTCGTCGTCCCATTCCTTCAGAGTGGTCGAACCTCCAAATCCGCCTGAAAACAAAAAAGTTATTAAGAAAAACGGTATTAGGAAAGTTGATGTAAGGGCTGTTTGCGTACATTGCGCAAACACTTTAATACTGAAAATCTTGTTACTATTCTCGTTCTTTTTGTTTTATTGGTAGTTTCAGCAAGGTTTTCCTATTTTTCACGTTTTTCAGATTTTTACATAGATCACCCGTACAACTTAAATTGACAAACACTTTCTTTGTGTATAACAATAACTTTATGTACTAAGGTGGTTTCATATTTTGATATAGATTATTAAAACTAACCGAGGGGCTTCTTACGAGACCCTAAACACCCCCCTAGCTTTTCATTTAGTTTCAGTTTTTCACAAAACATCCCTAGTAATACTTGTAAATCAGCGTAAAATCAAAAGTTTGTTCTAAAAGTTTTTAAATTTCTATACTTACCCCTAGTTTTTATTCATTATTATTGTCCAGCTCGTCGTCCCATTCCTTCAGAGTGGTCGAACCTCCAAATCCGCCTGAAAACAAAAAAGTTATTAAGAAAAACGGTATAAGGAAAGTTGATGTAAGGGCTGTTTGCGTACATTGCGCAAACACTTTAATACTGAAAATCTTGTTACTATTCTCGTTCTTTTTGTTTTATTGGTAGTTTCAGCAAGGTTTTCCTATTTTTCACGTTTTTCAGATTTTTACATAGATCACCCGTACAACTTAAATTGACAAACACTTTCTTTGTGTATAACAATAACTTTATGTACTAAGGTGGTTTCATATTTTGATATAGATTATTAAAACTAACCGAGGGGCTTCTTACGAGACCCTAAACACCCCCCTAGCTTTTCATTTAGTTTCAGTTTTTCACAAAACATCCCTAGTAATACTTGTAAATCAGCGTAAAATCAAAAGTTTGTTCTAAAAGTTTTTAAATTTCTATACTTACCCCTAGTTTTTATTCATTATTATTGTCCAGCTCGTCGTCCCATTCCTTCAGAGTGGTCGAACCTCCAAATCCGCCTGAAAACAAAAAAGTTATTAAGAAAAACGGTATTAGGAAAGTTGATGTAAGGGCTGTTTGCGTACATTGCGCAAACACTTTAATACTGAAAATCTTGTTACTATTCTCGTTCTTTTTGTTTTATTGGTAGTTTCAGCAAGGTTTTCCTATTTTTCACGTTTTTCAGATTTTTACATAGATCACCCGTACAACTTAAATTGACAAACACTTTCTTTGTGTATAACAATAACTTTATGTACTAAGGTGGTTTCATATTTTGATATAGATTATTAAAACTAACCGAGGGGCTTCTTACGAGACCCTAAACACCCCCCTAGCTTTTCATTTAGTTTCAGTTTTTCACAAAACATCCCTAGTAATACTTGTAAATCAGCGTAAAATCAAAAGTTTGTTCTAAAAGTTTTTAAATTTCTATACTTACCCCTAGTTTTTATTCATTATTATTGTCCAGCTCGTCGTCCCATTCCTTCAGAGTGGTCGAACCTCCAAATCCGCCTGAAAACAAAAAAGTTATTAAGAAAAACGGTATTAGGAAAGTTGATGTAAGGGCTGTTTGCGTACATTGCGCAAACACTTTAATACTGAAAATCTTGTTACTATTCTCGTTCTTTTTGTTTTATTGGTAGTTTCAGCAAGGTTTTCCTATTTTTCACGTTTTTCAGATTTTTACATAGATCACCCGTACAACTTAAATTGACAAACACTTTCTTTGTGTATAACAATAACTTTATGTACTAAGGTGGTTTCATATTTTGATATAGATTATTAAAACTAACCGAGGGGCTTCTTACGAGACCCTAAACACCCCCCTAGCTTTTCATTTAGTTTCAGTTTTTCACAAAACATCCCTAGTAATACTTGTAAATCAGCGTAAAATCAAAAGTTTGTTCTAAAAGTTTTTAAATTTCTATACTTACCCCTAGTTTTTATTCATTATTATTGTCCAGCTCGTCGTCCCATTCCTTCAGAGTGGTCGAACCTCCAAATCCGCCTGAAAACAAAAAAGTTATTAAGAAAAACGGTATTAGGAAAGTTGATGTAAGGGCTGTTTGCGTACATTGCGCAAACACTTTAATACTGAAAATCTTGTTACTATTCTCGTTCTTTTTGTTTTATTGGTAGTTTCAGCAAGGTTTTCCTATTTTTCACGTTTTTCAGATTTTTACATAGATCACCCGTACAACTTAAATTGACAAACACTTTCTTTGTGTATAACAATAACTTTATGTACTAAGGTGGTTTCATATTTTGATATAGATTATTAAAACTAACCGAGGGGCTTCTTACGAGACCCTAAACACCCCCCTAGCTTTTCATTTAGTTTCAGTTTTTCACAAAACATCCCTAGTAATACTTGTAAATCAGCGTAAAATCAAAAGTTTGTTCTAAAAGTTTTTAAATTTCTATACTTACCCCTAGTTTTTATTCATTATTATTGTCCAGCTCGTCGTCCCATTCCTTCAGAGTGGTCGAACCTCCAAATCCGCCTGAAAACAAAAAAGTTATTAAGAAAAACGGTATTAGGAAAGTTGATGTAAGGGCTGTTTGCGTACATTGCGCAAACACTTTAATACTGAAAATCTTGTTACTATTCTCGTTCTTTTTGTTTTATTGGTAGTTTCAGCAAGGTTTTCCTATTTTTCACGTTTTTCAGATTTTTACATAGATCACCCGTACAACTTAAATTGACAAACACTTTCTTTGTGTATAACAATAACTTTATGTACTAAGGTGGTTTCATATTTTGATATAGATTATTAAAACTAACCGAGGGGCTTCTTACGAGACCCTAAACACCCCCCTAGCTTTTCATTTAGTTTCAGTTTTTCACAAAACATCCCTAGTAATACTTGTAAATCAGCGTAAAATCAAAAGTTTGTTCTAAAAGTTTTTAAATTTCTATACTTACCCCTAGTTTTTATTCATTATTATTGTCCAGCTCGTCGTCCCATTCCTTCAGAGTGGTCGAACCTCCAAATCCGCCTGAAAACAAAAAAGTTATTAAGAAAAACGGTATTAGGAAAGTTGATGTAAGGGCTGTTTGCGTACATTGCGCAAACACTTTAATACTGAAAATCTTGTTACTATTCTCGTTCTTTTTGTTTTATTGGTAGTTTCAGCAAGGTTTTCCTATTTTTCACGTTTTTCAGATTTTTACATAGATCACCCGTACAACTTAAATTGACAAACACTTTCTTTGTGTATAACAATAACTTTATGTACTAAGGTGGTTTCATATTTTGATATAGATTATTAAAACTAACCGAGGGGCTTCTTACGAGACCCTAAACACCCCCCTAGCTTTTCATTTAGTTTCAGTTTTTCACAAAACATCCCTAGTAATACTTGTAAATCAGCGTAAAATCAAAAGTTTGTTCTAAAAGTTTTTAAATTTCTATACTTACCCCTAGTTTTTATTCATTATTATTGTCCAGCTCGTCGTCCCATTCCTTCAGAGTGGTCGAACCTCCAAATCCGCCTGAAAACAAAAAAGTTATTAAGAAAAACGGTATTAGGAAAGTTGATGTAAGGGCTGTTTGCGTACATTGCGCAAACACTTTAATACTGAAAATCTTGTTACTATTCTCGTTCTTTTTATTTTATTGGTAGTTTCAGCAAGGTTTTCCTATTTTTCACGTTTTTCAGATTTTTACATAGATCACCCGTACAACTTAAATTGACAAACACTTTCTTTGTGTATAACAATAACTTTATGTACTAAGGTGGTTTCATATTTTGATATAGATTATTAAAACTAACCGAGGGGCTTCTTACGAGACCCTAAACACCCCCCTAGCTTTTCATTTAGTTTCAGTTTTTCACAAAACATCCCTAGTAATACTTGTAAATCAGCGTAAAATCAAAAGTTTGTTCTAAAAGTTTTTAAATTTCTATACTTACCCCTAGTTTTTATTCATTATTATTGTCCAGCTCGTCGTCCCATTCCTTCAGAGTGGTCGAACCTCCAAATCCGCCTGAAAACAAAAAAGTTATTAAGAAAAACGGTATTAGGAAAGTTGATGTAAGGGCTGTTTGCGTACATTGCGCAAACACTTTAATACTGAAAATCTTGTTACTATTCTCGTTCTTTTTGTTTTATTGGTAGTTTCAGCAAGGTTTTCCTATTTTTCACGTTTTTCAGATTTTTACATAGATCACCCGTACAACTTAAATTGACAAACACTTTCTTTGTGTATAACAATAACTTTATGTACTAAGGTGGTTTCATATTTTGATATAGATTATTAAAACTAACCGAGGGGCTTCTTACGAGACCCTAAACACCCCCCTAGCTTTTCATTTAGTTTCAGTTTTTCACAAAACATCCCTAGTAATACTTGTAAATCAGCGTAAAATCAAAAGTTTGTTCTAAAAGTTTTTAAATTTCTATACTTACCCCTAGTTTTTATTCATTATTATTGTCCAGCTCGTCATCCCATTCCTTCAGAGTGGTCGAACCTCTAAATCCGCCTGAAAACAAAAAAGTTATTAAGAAAAACGGTATTAGGAAAGTTGATGTAAGGGCTGTTTGCGTACATTGCGCAAACACTTTAATACTGAAAATCTTGTTACTATTCTCGTTCTTTTTGTTTTATTGGTAGTTTCAGCAAGGTTTTCCTATTTTTCACGTTTTTCAGATTTTTACATAGATCACCCGTACAACTTAAATTGACAAACACTTTCTTTGTGTATAACAATAACTTTATGTACTAAGGTGGTTTCATATTTTGATATAGATTATTAAAACTAACCGAGGGGCTTCTTACGAGACCCTAAACACCCCCCTAGCTTTTCATTTAGTTTCAGTTTTTCACAAAACATCCCTAGTAATACTTGTAAATCAGCGTAAAATCAAAAGTTTGTTCTAAAAGTTTTTAAATTTCTATACTTACCCCTAGTTTTTATTCATTATTATTGTCCAGCTCGTCGTCCCATTCCTTCAGAGTGGTCGAACCTCCAAATCCGCCTGAAAACAAAAAAGTTATTAAGAAAAACGGTATTAGGAAAGTTGATGTAAGGGCTGTTTGCGTACATTGCGCAAACACTTTAATACTGAAAATCTTGTTACTATTCTCGTTCTTTTTGTTTTATTGGTAGTTTCAGCAAGGTTTTCCTATTTTTCACGTTTTTCAGATTTTTACATAGATCACCCGTACAACTTAAATTGACAAACACTTTCTTTGTGTATAACAATAACTTTATGTACTAAGGTGGTTTCATATTTTGATATAGATTATTAAAACTAACCGAGGGGCTTCTTACGAGACCCTAAACACCCCCCTAGCTTTTCATTTAGTTTCAGTTTTTCACAAAACATCCCTAGTAATACTTGTAAATCAGCGTAAAATCAAAAGTTTGTTCTAAAAGTTTTTAAATTTCTATACTTACCCCTAGTTTTTATTCATTATTATTGTCCAGCTCGTCGTCCCATTCCTTCAGAGTGGTCGAACCTCCAAATCCGCCTGAAAACAAAAAAGTTATTAAGAAAAACGGTATTAGGAAAGTTGATGTAAGGGCTGTTTGCGTACATTGCGCAAACACTTTAATACTGAAAATCTTGTTACTATTCTCGTTCTTTTTGTTTTATTGGTAGTTTCAGCAAGGTTTTCCTATTTTTCACGTTTTTCAGATTTTTACATAGATCACCCGTACAACTTAAATTGACAAACACTTTCTTTGTGTATAACAATAACTTTATGTACTAAGGTGGTTTCATATTTTGATATAGATTATTAAAACTAACCGAGGGGCTTCTTACGAGACCCTAAACACCCCCCTAGCTTTTCATTTAGTTTCAGTTTTTCACAAAACATCCCTAGTAATACTTGTAAATCAGCGTAAAATCAAAAGTTTGTTCTAAAAGTTTTTAAATTTCTATACTTACCCCTAGTTTTTATTCATTATTATTGTCCAGCTCGTCGTCCCATTCCTTCAGAGTGGTCGAACCTCCAAATCCGCCTGAAAACAAAAAAGTTATTAAGAAAAACGGTATTAGGAAAGTTGATGTAAGGGCTGTTTGCGTACATTGCGCAAACACTTTAATACTGAAAATCTTGTTACTATTCTCGTTCTTTTTGTTTTATTGGTAGTTTCAGCAAGGTTTTCCTATTTTTCACGTTTTTCAGATTTTTACATAGATCACCCGTACAACTTAAATTGACAAACACTTTCTTTGTGTATAACAATAACTTTATGTACTAAGGTGGTTTCATATTTTGATATAGATTATTAAAACTAACCGAGGGGCTTCTTACGAGACCCTAAACACCCCCCTAGCTTTTCATTTAGTTTCAGTTTTTCACAAAACATCCCTAGTAATACTTGTAAATCAGCGTAAAATCAAAAGTTTGTTCTAAAAGTTTTTAAATTTCTATACTTACCCCTAGTTTTTATTCATTATTATTGTCCAGCTCGTCGTCCCATTCCTTCAGAGTGGTCGAACCTCCAAATCCGCCTGAAAACAAAAAAGTTATTAAGAAAAACGGTATTAGGAAAGTTGATGTAAGGGCTGTTTGCGTACATTGCGCAAACACTTTAATACTGAAAATCTTGTTACTATTCTCGTTCTTTTTGTTTTATTGGTAGTTTCAGCAAGGTTTTCCTATTTTTCACGTTTTTCAGATTTTTACATAGATCACCCGTACAACTTAAATTGACAAACACTTTCTTTGTGTATAACAATAACTTTATGTACTAAGGTGGTTTCATATTTTGATATAGATTATTAAAACTAACCGAGGGGCTTCTTACGAGACCCTAAACACCCCCCTAGCTTTTCATTTAGTTTCAGTTTTTCACAAAACATCCCTAGTAATACTTGTAAATCAGCGTAAAATCAAAAGTTTGTTCTAAAAGTTTTTAAATTTCTATACTTACCCCTAGTTTTTATTCATTATTATTGTCCAGCTCGTCGTCCCATTCCTTCAGAGTGGTCGAACCTCCAAATCCGCCTGAAAACAAAAAAGTTATTAAGAAAAACGGTATTAGGAAAGTTGATGTAAGGGCTGTTTGCGTACATTGCGCAAACACTTTAATACTGAAAATCTTGTTACTATTCTCGTTCTTTTTGTTTTATTGGTAGTTTCAGCAAGGTTTTCCTATTTTTCACGTTTTTCAGATTTTTACATAGATCACCCGTACAACTTAAATTGACAAACACTTTCTTTGTGTATAACAATAACTTTATGTACTAAGGTGGTTTCATATTTTGATATAGATTATTAAAACTAACCGAGGGGCTTCTTACGAGACCCTAAACACCCCCCTAGCTTTTCATTTAGTTTCAGTTTTTCACAAAACATCCCTAGTAATACTTGTAAATCAGCGTAAAATCAAAAGTTTGTTCTAAAAGTTTTTAAATTTCTATACTTACCCCTAGTTTTTATTCATTATTATTGTCCAGCTCGTCGTCCCATTCCTTCAGAGTGGTCGAACCTCCAAATCCGCCTGAAAACAAAAAAGTTATTAAGAAAAACGGTATTAGGAAAGTTGATGTAAGGGCTGTTTGCGTACATTGCGCAAACACTTTAATACTGAAAATCTTGTTACTATTCTCGTTCTTTTTGTTTTATTGGTAGTTTCAGCAAGGTTTTCCTATTTTTCACGTTTTTCAGATTTTTACATAGATCACCCGTACAACTTAAATTGACAAACACTTTCTTTGTGTATAACAATAACTTTATGTACTAAGGTGGTTTCATATTTTGATATAGATTATTAAAACTAACCGAGGGGCTTCTTACGAGACCCTAAACACCCCCCTAGCTTTTCATTTAGTTTCAGTTTTTCACAAAACATCCCTAGTAATACTTGTAAATCAGCGTAAAATCAAAAGTTTGTTCTAAAAGTTTTTAAATTTCTATACTTACCCCTAGTTTTTATTCATTATTATTGTCCAGCTCGTCGTCCCATTCCTTCAGAGTGGTCGAACCTCCAAATCCGCCTGAAAACAAAAAAGTTATTAAGAAAAACGGTATTAGGAAAGTTGATGTAAGGGCTGTTTGCGTACATTGCGCAAACACTTTAATACTGAAAATCTTGTTACTATTCTCGTTCTTTTTGTTTTATTGGTAGTTTCAGCAAGGTTTTCCTATTTTTCACGTTTTTCAGATTTTTACATAGATCACCCGTACAACTTAAATTGACAAACACTTTCTTTGTGTATAACAATAACTTTATGTACTAAGGTGGTTTCATATTTTGATATAGATTATTAAAACTAACCGAGGGGCTTCTTACGAGACCCTAAACACCCCCCTAGCTTTTCATTTAGTTTCAGTTTTTCACAAAACATCCCTAGTAATACTTGTAAATCAGCGTAAAATCAAAAGTTTGTTCTAAAAGTTTTTAAATTTCTATACTTACCCCTAGTTTTTATTCATTATTATTGTCCAGCTCGTCGTCCCATTCCTTCAGAGTGGTCGAACCTCCAAATCCGCCTGAAAACAAAAAAGTTATTAAGAAAAACGGTATTAGGAAAGTTGATGTAAGGGCTGTTTGCGTACATTGCGCAAACACTTTAATACTGAAAATCTTGTTACTATTCTCGTTCTTTTTGTTTTATTGGTAGTTTCAGCAAGGTTTTCCTATTTTTCACGTTTTTCAGATTTTTACATAGATCACCCGTACAACTTAAATTGACAAACACTTTCTTTGTGTATAACAATAACTTTATGTACTAAGGTGGTTTCATATTTTGATATAGATTATTAAAACTAACCGAGGGGCTTCTTACGAGACCCTAAACACCCCCCTAGCTTTTCATTTAGTTTCAGTTTTTCACAAAACATCCCTAGTAATACTTGTAAATCAGCGTAAAATCAAAAGTTTGTTCTAAAAGTTTTTAAATTTCTATACTTACCCCTAGTTTTTATTCATTATTATTGTCCAGCTCGTCGTCCCATTCCTTCAGAGTGGTCGAACCTCCAAATCCGCCTGAAAACAAAAAAGTTATTAAGAAAAACGGTATTAGGAAAGTTGATGTAAGGGCTGTTTGCGTACATTGCGCAAACACTTTAATACTGAAAATCTTGTTACTATTCTCGTTCTTTTTGTTTTATTGGTAGTTTCAGCAAGGTTTTCCTATTTTTCACGTTTTTCAGATTTTTACATAGATCACCCGTACAACTTAAATTGACAAACACTTTCTTTGTGTATAACAATAACTTTATGTACTAAGGTGGTTTCATATTTTGATATAGATTATTAAAACTAACCGAGGGGCTTCTTACGAGACCCTAAACACCCCCCTAGCTTTTCATTTAGTTTCAGTTTTTCACAAAACATCCCTAGTAATACTTGTAAATCAGCGTAAAATCAAAAGTTTGTTCTAAAAGTTTTTAAATTTCTATACTTACCCCTAGTTTTTATTCATTATTATTGTCCAGCTCGTCGTCCCATTCCTTCAGAGTGGTCGAACCTCCAAATCCGCCTGAAAACAAAAAAGTTATTAAGAAAAACGGTATTAGGAAAGTTGATGTAAGGGCTGTTTGCGTACATTGCGCAAACACTTTAATACTGAAAATCTTGTTACTATTCTCGTTCTTTTTGTTTTATTGGTAGTTTCAGCAAGGTTTTCCTATTTTTCACGTTTTTCAGATTTTTACATAGATCACCCGTACAACTTAAATTGACAAACACTTTCTTTGTGTATAACAATAACTTTATGTACTAAGGTGGTTTCATATTTTGATATAGATTATTAAAACTAACCGAGGGGCTTCTTACGAGACCCTAAACACCCCCCTAGCTTTTCATTTAGTTTCAGTTTTTCACAAAACATCCCTAGTAATACTTGTAAATCAGCGTAAAATCAAAAGTTTGTTCTAAAAGTTTTTAAATTTCTATACTTACCCCTAGTTTTTATTCATTATTATTGTCCAGCTCGTCGTCCCATTCCTTCAGAGTGGTCGAACCTCCAAATCCGCCTGAAAACAAAAAAGTTATTAAGAAAAACGGTATTAGGAAAGTTGATGTAAGGGCTGTTTGCGTACATTGCGCAAACACTTTAATACTGAAAATCTTGTTACTATTCTCGTTCTTTTTGTTTTATTGGTAGTTTCAGCAAGGTTTTCCTATTTTTCACGTTTTTCAGATTTTTACATAGATCACCCGTACAACTTAAATTGACAAACACTTTCTTTGTGTATAACAATAACTTTATGTACTAAGGTGGTTTCATATTTTGATATAGATTATTAAAACTAATCGAGGGGCTTCTTACGAGACCCTAAACACCCCCCTAGCTTTTCATTTAGTTTCAGTTTTTCACAAAACATCCCTAGTAATACTTGTAAATCAGCGTAAAATCAAAAGTTTGTTCTAAAAGTTTTTAAATTTCTATACTTACCCCTAGTTTTTATTCATTATTATTGTCCAGCTCGTCGTCCCATTCCTTCAGAGTGGTCGAACCTCCAAATCCGCCTGAAAACAAAAAAGTTATTAAGAAAAACGGTATTAGGAAAGTTGATGTAAGGGCTGTTTGCGTACATTGCGCAAACACTTTAATACTGAAAATCTTGTTACTATTCTCGTTCTTTTTGTTTTATTGGTAGTTTCAGCAAGGTTTTCCTATTTTTCACGTTTTTCAGATTTTTACATAGATCACCCGTACAACTTAAATTGACAAACACTTTCTTTGTGTATAACAATAACTTTATGTACTAAGGTGGTTTCATATTTTGATATAGATTATTAAAACTAACCGAGGGGCTTCTTACGAGACCCTAAACACCCCCCTAGCTTTTCATTTAGTTTCAGTTTTTCACAAAACATCCCTAGTAATACTTGTAAATCAGCGTAAAATCAAAAGTTTGTTCTAAAAGTTTTTAAATTTCTATACTTACCCCTAGTTTTTATTCATTATTATTGTCCAGCTCGTCGTCCCATTCCTTCAGAGTGGTCGAACCTCCAAATCCGCCTGAAAACAAAAAAGTTATTAAGAAAAACGGTATTAGGAAAGTTGATGTAAGGGCTGTTTGCGTACATTGCGCAAACACTTTAATACTGAAAATCTTGTTACTATTCTCGTTCTTTTTGTTTTATTGGTAGTTTCAGCAAGGTTTTCCTATTTTTCACGTTTTTCAGATTTTTACATAGATCACCCGTACAACTTAAATTGACAAACACTTTCTTTGTGTATAACAATAACTTTATGTACTAAGGTGGTTTCATATTTTGATATAGATTATTAAAACTAACCGAGGGGCTTCTTACGAGACCCTAAACACCCCCCTAGCTTTTCATTTAGTTTCAGTTTTTCACAAAACATCCCTAGTAATACTTGTAAATCAGCGTAAAATCAAAAGTTTGTTCTAAAAGTTTTTAAATTTCTATACTTACCCCTAGTTTTTATTCATTATTATTGTCCAGCTCGTCGTCCCATTCCTTCAGAGTGGTCGAACCTCCAAATCCGCCTGAAAACAAAAAAGTTATTAAGAAAAACGGTATTAGGAAAGTTGATGTAAGGGCTGTTTGCGTACATTGCGCAAACACTTTAATACTGAAAATCTTGTTACTATTCTCGTTCTTTTTGTTTTATTGGTAGTTTCAGCAAGGTTTTCCTATTTTTCACGTTTTTCAGATTTTTACATAGATCACCCGTACAACTTAAATTGACAAACACTTTCTTTGTGTATAACAATAACTTTATGTACTAAGGTGGTTTCATATTTTGATATAGATTATTAAAACTAACCGAGGGGCTTCTTACGAGACCCTAAACACCCCCCTAGCTTTTCATTTAGTTTCAGTTTTTCACAAAACATCCCTAGTAATACTTGTAAATCAGCGTAAAATCAAAAGTTTGTTCTAAAAGTTTTTAAATTTCTATACTTACCCCTAGTTTTTATTCATTATTATTGTCCAGCTCGTCGTCCCATTCCTTCAGAGTGGTCGAACCTCCAAATCCGCCTGAAAACAAAAAAGTTATTAAGAAAAACGGTATTAGGAAAGTTGATGTAAGGGCTGTTTGCGTACATTGCGCAAACACTTTAATACTGAAAATCTTGTTACTATTCTCGTTCTTTTTGTTTTATTGGTAGTTTCAGCAAGGTTTTCCTATTTTTCACGTTTTTCAGATTTTTACATAGATCACCCGTACAACTTAAATTGACAAACACTTTCTTTGTGTATAACAATAACTTTATGTACTAAGGTGGTTTCATATTTTGATATAGATTATTAAAACTAACCGAGGGGCTTCTTACGAGACCCTAAACACCCCCCTAGCTTTTCATTTAGTTTCAGTTTTTCACAAAACATCCCTAGTAATACTTGTAAATCAGCGTAAAATCAAAAGTTTGTTCTAAAAGTTTTTAAATTTCTATACTTACCCCTAGTTTTTATTCATTATTATTGTCCAGCTCGTCGTCCCATTCCTTCAGAGTGGTCGAACCTCCAAATCCGCCTGAAAACAAAAAAGTTATTAAGAAAAACGGTATTAGGAAAGTTGATGTAAGGGCTGTTTGCGTACATTGCGCAAACACTTTAATACTGAAAATCTTGTTACTATTCTCGTTCTTTTTGTTTTATTGGTAGTTTCAGCAAGGTTTTCCTATTTTTCACGTTTTTCAGATTTTTACATAGATCACCCGTACAACTTAAATTGACAAACACTTTCTTTGTGTATAACAATAACTTTATGTACTAAGGTGGTTTCATATTTTGATATAGATTATTAAAACTAACCGAGGGGCTTCTTACGAGACCCTAAACACCCCCCTAGCTTTTCATTTAGTTTCAGTTTTTCACAAAACATCCCTAGTAATACTTGTAAATCAGCGTAAAATCAAAAGTTTGTTCTAAAAGTTTTTAAATTTCTATACTTACCCCTAGTTTTTATTCATTATTATTGTCCAGCTCGTCGTCCCATTCCTTCAGAGTGGTCGAACCTCCAAATCCGCCTGAAAACAAAAAAGTTATTAAGAAAAACGGTATTAGGAAAGTTGATGTAAGGGCTGTTTGCGTACATTGCGCAAACACTTTAATACTGAAAATCTTGTTACTATTCTCGTTCTTTTTGTTTTATTGGTAGTTTCAGCAAGGTTTTCCTATTTTTCACGTTTTTCAGATTTTTACATAGATCACCCGTACAACTTAAATTGACAAACACTTTCTTTGTGTATAACAATAACTTTATGTACTAAGGTGGTTTCATATTTTGATATAGATTATTAAAACTAACCGAGGGGCTTCTTACGAGACCCTAAACACCCCCCTAGCTTTTCATTTAGTTTCAGTTTTTCACAAAACATCCCTAGTAATACTTGTAAATCAGCGTAAAATCAAAAGTTTGTTCTAAAAGTTTTTAAATTTCTATACTTACCCCTAGTTTTTATTCATTATTATTGTCCAGCTCGTCGTCCCATTCCTTCAGAGTGGTCGAACCTCCAAATCCGCCTGAAAACAAAAAAGTTATTAAGAAAAACGGTATTAGGAAAGTTGATGTAAGGGCTGTTTGCGTACATTGCGCAAACACTTTAATACTGAAAATCTTGTTACTATTCTCGTTCTTTTTGTTTTATTGGTAGTTTCAGCAAGGTTTTCCTATTTTTCACGTTTTTCAGATTTTTACATAGATCACCCGTACAACTTAAATTGACAAACACTTTCTTTGTGTATAACAATAACTTTATGTACTAAGGTGGTTTCATATTTTGATATAGATTATTAAAACTAACCGAGGGGCTTCTTACGAGACCCTAAACACCCCCCTAGCTTTTCATTTAGTTTCAGTTTTTCACAAAACATCCCTAGTAATACTTGTAAATCAGCGTAAAATCAAAAGTTTGTTCTAAAAGTTTTTAAATTTCTATACTTACCCCTAGTTTTTATTCATTATTATTGTCCAGCTCGTCGTCCCATTCCTTCAGAGTGGTCGAACCTCCAAATCCGCCTGAAAACAAAAAAGTTATTAAGAAAAACGGTATTAGGAAAGTTGATGTAAGGGCTGTTTGCGTACATTGCGCAAACACTTTAATACTGAAAATCTTGTTACTATTCTCGTTCTTTTTGTTTTATTGGTAGTTTCAGCAAGGTTTTCCTATTTTTCACGTTTTTCAGATTTTTACATAGATCACCCGTACAACTTAAATTGACAAACACTTTCTTTGTGTATAACAATAACTTTATGTACTAAGGTGGTTTCATATTTTGATATAGATTATTAAAACTAACCGAGGGGCTTCTTACGAGACCCTAAACACCCCCCTAGCTTTTCATTTAGTTTCAGTTTTTCACAAAACATCCCTAGTAATACTTGTAAATCAGCGTAAAATCAAAAGTTTGTTCTAAAAGTTTTTAAATTTCTATACTTACCCCTAGTTTTTATTCATTATTATTGTCCAGCTCGTCGTCCCATTCCTTCAGAGTGGTCGAACCTCCAAATCCGCCTGAAAACAAAAAAGTTATTAAGAAAAACGGTATTAGGAAAGTTGATGTAAGGGCTGTTTGCGTACATTGCGCAAACACTTTAATACTGAAAATCTTGTTACTATTCTCGTTCTTTTTGTTTTATTGGTAGTTTCAGCAAGGTTTTCCTATTTTTCACGTTTTTCAGATTTTTACATAGATCACCCGTACAACTTAAATTGACAAACACTTTCTTTGTGTATAACAATAACTTTATGTACTAAGGTGGTTTCATATTTTGATATAGATTATTAAAACTAACCGAGGGGCTTCTTACGAGACCCTAAACACCCCCCTAGCTTTTCATTTAGTTTCAGTTTTTCACAAAACATCCCTAGTAATACTTGTAAATCAGCGTAAAATCAAAAGTTTGTTCTAAAAGTTTTTAAATTTCTATACTTACCCCTAGTTTTTATTCATTATTATTGTCCAGCTCGTCGTCCCATTCCTTCAGAGTGGTCGAACCTCCAAATCCGCCTGAAAACAAAAAAGTTATTAAGAAAAACGGTATTAGGAAAGTTGATGTAAGGGCTGTTTGCGTACATTGCGCAAACACTTTAATACTGAAAATCTTGTTACTATTCTCGTTCTTTTTGTTTTATTGGTAGTTTCAGCAAGGTTTTCCTATTTTTCACGTTTTTCAGATTTTTACATAGATCACCCGTACAACTTAAATTGACAAACACTTTCTTTGTGTATAACAATAACTTTATGTACTAAGGTGGTTTCATATTTTGATATAGATTATTAAAACTAACCGAGGGGCTTCTTACGAGACCCTAAACACCCCCCTAGCTTTTCATTTAGTTTCAGTTTTTCACAAAACATCCCTAGTAATACTTGTAAATCAGCGTAAAATCAAAAGTTTGTTCTAAAAGTTTTTAAATTTCTATACTTACCCCTAGTTTTTATTCATTATTATTGTCCAGCTCGTCGTCCCATTCCTTCAGAGTGGTCGAACCTCCAAATCCGCCTGAAAACAAAAAAGTTATTAAGAAAAACGGTATTAGGAAAGTTGATGTAAGGGCTGTTTGCGTACATTGCGCAAACACTTTAATACTGAAAATCTTGTTACTATTCTCGTTCTTTTTGTTTTATTGGTAGTTTCAGCAAGGTTTTCCTATTTTTCACGTTTTTCAGATTTTTACATAGATCACCCGTACAACTTAAATTGACAAACACTTTCTTTGTGTATAACAATAACTTTATGTACTAAGGTGGTTTCATATTTTGATATAGATTATTAAAACTAACCGAGGGGCTTCTTACGAGACCCTAAACACCCCCCTAGCTTTTCATTTAGTTTCAGTTTTTCACAAAACATCCCTAGTAATACTTGTAAATCAGCGTAAAATCAAAAGTTTGTTCTAAAAGTTTTTAAATTTCTATACTTACCCCTAGTTTTTATTCATTATTATTGTCCAGCTCGTCGTCCGTCCCATTCCTTCAGAGTGGTCGAACCTCCAAATCCGCCTGAAAACAAAAAAGTTATTAAGAAAAACGGTATTAGGAAAGTTGATGTAAGGGCTGTTTGCGTACATTGCGCAAACACTTTAATACTGAAAATCTTGTTACTATTCTCGTTCTTTTTGTTTTATTGGTAGTTTCAGCAAGGTTTTCCTATTTTTCACGTTTTTCAGATTTTTACATAGATCACCCGTACAACTTAAATTGACAAACACTTTCTTTGTGTATAACAATAACTTTATGTACTAAGGTGGTTTCATATTTTGATATAGATTATTAAAACTAACCGAGGGGCTTCTTACGAGACCCTAAACACCCCCCTAGCTTTTCATTTAGTTTCAGTTTTTCACAAAACATCCCTAGTAATACTTGTAAATCAGCGTAAAATCAAAAGTTTGTTCTAAAAGTTTTTAAATTTCTATACTTACCCCTAGTTTTTATTCATTATTATTGTCCAGCTCGTCGTCCCATTCCTTCAGAGTGGTCGAACCTCCAAATCCGCCTGAAAACAAAAAAGTTATTAAGAAAAACGGTATTAGGAAAGTTGATGTAAGGGCTGTTTGCGTACATTGCGCAAACACTTTAATACTGAAAATCTTGTTACTATTCTCGTTCTTTTTGTTTTATTGGTAGTTTCAGCAAGGTTTTCCTATTTTTCACGTTTTTCAGATTTTTACATAGATCACCCGTACAACTTAAATTGACAAACACTTTCTTTGTGTATAACAATAACTTTATGTACTAAGGTGGTTTCATATTTTGATATAGATTATTAAAACTAACCGAGGGGCTTCTTACGAGACCCTAAACACCCCCCTAGCTTTTCATTTAGTTTCAGTTTTTCACAAAACATCCCTAGTAATACTTGTAAATCAGCGTAAAATCAAAAGTTTGTTCTAAAAGTTTTTAAATTTCTATACTTACCCCTAGTTTTTATTCATTATTATTGTCCAGCTCGTCGTCCCATTCCTTCAGAGTGGTCGAACCTCCAAATCCGCCTGAAAACAAAAAAGTTATTAAGAAAAACGGTATTAGGAAAGTTGATGTAAGGGCTGTTTGCGTACATTGCGCAAACACTTTAATACTGAAAATCTTGTTACTATTCTCGTTCTTTTTGTTTTATTGGTAGTTTCAGCAAGGTTTTCCTATTTTTCACGTTTTTCAGATTTTTACATAGATCACCCGTACAACTTAAATTGACAAACACTTTCTTTGTGTATAACAATAACTTTATGTACTAAGGTGGTTTCATATTTTGATATAGATTATTAAAACTAACCGAGGGGCTTCTTACGAGACCCTAAACACCCCCCTAGCTTTTCATTTAGTTTCAGTTTTTCACAAAACATCCCTAGTAATACTTGTAAATAAGCGTAAAATCAAAAGTTTGTTCTAAAAGTTTTTAAATTTCTATACTTACCCCTAGTTTTTATTCATTATTATTGTCCAGCTCGTCGTCCCATTCCTTCAGAGTGGTCGAACCTCCAAATCCGCCTGAAAACAAAAAAGTTATTAAGAAAAACGGTATTAGGAAAGTTGATGTAAGGGCTGTTTGCGTACATTGCGCAAACACTTTAATACTGAAAATCTTGTTACTATTCTCGTTCTTTTTGTTTTATTGGTAGTTTCAGCAAGGTTTTCCTATTTTTCACGTTTTTCAGATTTTTACATAGATCACCCGTACAACTTAAATTGACAAACACTTTCTTTGTGTATAACAATAACTTTATGTACTAAGGTGGTTTCATATTTTGATATAGATTATTAAAACTAACCGAGGGGCTTCTTACGAGACCCTAAACACCCCCCTAGCTTTTCATTTAGTTTCAGTTTTTCACAAAACATCCCTAGTAATACTTGTAAATCAGCGTAAAATCAAAAGTTTGTTCTAAAAGTTTTTAAATTTCTATACTTACCCCTAGTTTTTATTCATTATTATTGTCCAGCTCGTCGTCCCATTCCTTCAGAGTGGTCGAACCTCCAAATCCGCCTGAAAACAAAAAAGTTATTAAGAAAAACGGTATTAGGAAAGTTGATGTAAGGGCTGTTTGCGTACATTGCGCAAACACTTTAATACTGAAAATCTTGTTACTATTCTCGTTCTTTTTGTTTTATTGGTAGTTTCAGCAAGGTTTTCCTATTTTTCACGTTTTTCAGATTTTTACATAGATCACCCGTACAACTTAAATTGACAAACACTTTCTTTGTGTATAACAATAACTTTATGTACTAAGGTGGTTTCATATTTTGATATAGATTATTAAAACTAACCGAGGGGCTTCTTACGAGACCCTAAACACCCCCCTAGCTTTTCATTTAGTTTCAGTTTTTCACAAAACATCCCTAGTAATACTTGTAAATCAGCGTAAAATCAAAAGTTTGTTCTAAAAGTTTTTAAATTTCTATACTTACCCCTAGTTTTTATTCATTATTATTGTCCAGCTCGTCGTCCCATTCCTTCAGAGTGGTCGAACCTCCAAATCCGCCTGAAAACAAAAAAGTTATTAAGAAAAACGGTATTAGGAAAGTTGATGTAAGGGCTGTTTGCGTACATTGCGCAAACACTTTAATACTGAAAATCTTGTTACTATTCTCGTTCTTTTTGTTTTATTGGTAGTTTCAGCAAGGTTTTCCTATTTTTCACGTTTTTCAGATTTTTACATAGATCACCCGTACAACTTAAATTGACAAACACTTTCTTTGTGTATAACAATAACTTTATGTACTAAGGTGGTTTCATATTTTGATATAGATTATTAAAACTAACCGAGGGGCTTCTTACGAGACCCTAAACACCCCCCTAGCTTTTCATTTAGTTTCAGTTTTTCACAAAACATCCCTAGTAATACTTGTAAATCAGCGTAAAATCAAAAGTTTGTTCTAAAAGTTTTTAAATTTCTATACTTACCCCTAGTTTTTATTCATTATTATTGTCCAGCTCGTCGTCCCATTCCTTCAGAGTGGTCGAACCTCCAAATCCGCCTGAAAACAAAAAAGTTATTAAGAAAAACGGTATTAGGAAAGTTGATGTAAGGGCTGTTTGCGTACATTGCGCAAACACTTTAATACTGAAAATCTTGTTACTATTCTCGTTCTTTTTGTTTTATTGGTAGTTTCAGCAAGGTTTTCCTATTTTTCACGTTTTTCAGATTTTTACATAGATCACCCGTACAACTTAAATTGACAAACACTTTCTTTGTGTATAACAATAACTTTATGTACTAAGGTGGTTTCATATTTTGATATAGATTATTAAAACTAACCGAGGGGCTTCTTACGAGACCCTAAACACCCCCCTAGCTTTTCATTTAGTTTCAGTTTTTCACAAAACATCCCTAGTAATACTTGTAAATCAGCGTAAAATCAAAAGTTTGTTCTAAAAGTTTTTAAATTTCTATACTTACCCCTAGTTTTTATTCATTATTATTGTCCAGCTCGTCGTCCCATTCCTTCAGAGTGGTCGAACCTCCAAATCCGCCTGAAAACAAAAAAGTTATTAAGAAAAACGGTATTAGGAAAGTTGATGTAAGGGCTGTTTGCGTACATTGCGCAAACACTTTAATACTGAAAATCTTGTTACTATTCTCGTTCTTTTTGTTTTATTGGTAGTTTCAGCAAGGTTTTCCTATTTTTCACGTTTTTCAGATTTTTACATAGATCACCCGTACAACTTAAATTGACAAACACTTTCTTTGTGTATAACAATAACTTTATGTACTAAGGTGGTTTCATATTTTGATATAGATTATTAAAACTAACCGAGGGGCTTCTTACGAGACCCTAAACACCCCCCTAGCTTTTCATTTAGTTTCAGTTTTTCACAAAACATCCCTAGTAATACTTGTAAATCAGCGTAAAATCAAAAGTTTGTTCTAAAAGTTTTTAAATTTCTATACTTACCCCTAGTTTTTATTCATTATTATTGTCCAGCTCGTCGTCCCATTCCTTCAGAGTGGTCGAACCTCCAAATCCGCCTGAAAACAAAAAAGTTATTAAGAAAAACGGTATTAGGAAAGTTGATGTAAGGGCTGTTTGCGTACATTGCGCAAACACTTTAATACTGAAAATCTTGTTACTATTCTCGTTCTTTTTGTTTTATTGGTAGTTTCAGCAAGGTTTTCCTATTTTTCACGTTTTTCAGATTTTTACATAGATCACCCGTACAACTTAAATTGACAAACACTTTCTTTGTGTATAACAATAACTTTATGTACTAAGGTGGTTTCATATTTTGATATAGATTATTAAAACTAACCGAGGGGCTTCTTACGAGACCCTAAACACCCCCCTAGCTTTTCATTTAGTTTCAGTTTTTCACAAAACATCCCTAGTAATAGGTACTTGTAAATCAGCGTAAAATCAAAAGTTTGTTCTAAAAGTTTTTAAATTTCTATACTTACCCCTAGTTTTTATTCATTATTATTGTCCAGCTCGTCGTCCCATTCCTTCAGAGTGGTCGAACCTCCAAATCCGCCTGAAAACAAAAAAGTTATTAAGAAAAACGGTATTAGGAAAGTTGATGTAAGGGCTGTTTGCGTACATTGCGCAAACACTTTAATACTGAAAATCTTGTTACTATTCTCGTTCTTTTTGTTTTATTGGTAGTTTCAGCAAGGTTTTCCTATTTTTCACGTTTTTCAGATTTTTACATAGATCACCCGTACAACTTAAATTGACAAACACTTTCTTTGTGTATAACAATAACTTTATGTACTAAGGTGGTTTCATATTTTGATATAGATTATTAAAACTAACCGAGGGGCTTCTTACGAGACCCTAAACACCCCCCTAGCTTTTCATTTAGTTTCAGTTTTTCACAAAACATCCCTAGTAATACTTGTAAATCAGCGTAAAATCAAAAGTTTGTTCTAAAAGTTTTTAAATTTCTATACTTACCCCTAGTTTTTATTCATTATTATTGTCCAGCTCGTCGTCCCATTCCTTCAGAGTGGTCGAACCTCCAAATCCGCCTGAAAACAAAAAAGTTATTAAGAAAAACGGTATTAGGAAAGTTGATGTAAGGGCTGTTTGCGTACATTGCGCAAACACTTTAATACTGAAAATCTTGTTACTATTCTCGTTCTTTTTGTTTTATTGGTAGTTTCAGCAAGGTTTTCCTATTTTTCACGTTTTTCAGATTTTTACATAGATCACCCGTACAACTTAAATTGACAAACACTTTCTTTGTGTATAACAATAACTTTATGTACTAAGGTGGTTTCATATTTTGATATAGATTATTAAAACTAACCGAGGGGCTTCTTACGAGACCCTAAACACCCCCCTAGCTTTTCATTTAGTTTCAGTTTTTCACAAAACATCCCTAGTAATACTTGTAAATCAGCGTAAAATCAAAAGTTTGTTCTAAAAGTTTTTAAATTTCTATACTTACCCCTAGTTTTTATTCATTATTATTGTCCAGCTCGTCGTCCCATTCCTTCAGAGTGGTCGAACCTCCAAATCCGCCTGAAAACAAAAAAGTTATTAAGAAAAACGGTATTAGGAAAGTTGATGTAAGGGCTGTTTGCGTACATTGCGCAAACACTTTAATACTGAAAATCTTGTTACTATTCTCGTTCTTTTTGTTTTATTGGTAGTTTCAGCAAGGTTTTCCTATTTTTCACGTTTTTCAGATTTTTACATAGATCACCCGTACAACTTAAATTGACAAACACTTTCTTTGTGTATAACAATAACTTTATGTACTAAGGTGGTTTCATATTTTGATATAGATTATTAAAACTAACCGAGGGGCTTCTTACGAGACCCTAAACACCCCCCTAGCTTTTCATTTAGTTTCAGTTTTTCACAAAACATCCCTAGTAATACTTGTAAATCAGCGTAAAATCAAAAGTTTGTTCTAAAAGTTTTTAAATTTCTATACTTACCCCTAGTTTTTATTCATTATTATTGTCCAGCTCGTCGTCCCATTCCTTCAGAGTGGTCGAACCTCCAAATCCGCCTGAAAACAAAAAAGTTATTAAGAAAAACGGTATTAGGAAAGTTGATGTAAGGGCTGTTTGCGTACATTGCGCAAACACTTTAATACTGAAAATCTTGTTACTATTCTCGTTCTTTTTGTTTTATTGGTAGTTTCAGCAAGGTTTTCCTATTTTTCACGTTTTTCAGATTTTTACATAGATCACCCGTACAACTTAAATTGACAAACACTTTCTTTGTGTATAACAATAACTTTATGTACTAAGGTGGTTTCATATTTTGATATAGATTATTAAAACTAACCGAGGGGCTTCTTACGAGACCCTAAACACCCCCCTAGCTTTTCATTTAGTTTCAGTTTTTCACAAAACATCCCTAGTAATACTTGTAAATCAGCGTAAAATCAAAAGTTTGTTCTAAAAGTTTTTAAATTTCTATACTTACCCCTAGTTTTTATTCATTATTATTGTCCAGCTCGTCGTCCCATTCCTTCAGAGTGGTCGAACCTCCAAATCCGCCTGAAAACAAAAAAGTTATTAAGAAAAACGGTATTAGGAAAGTTGATGTAAGGGCTGTTTGCGTACATTGCGCAAACACTTTAATACTGAAAATCTTGTTACTATTCTCGTTCTTTTTGTTTTATTGGTAGTTTCAGCAAGGTTTTCCTATTTTTCACGTTTTTCAGATTTTTACATAGATCACCCGTACAACTTAAATTGACAAACACTTTCTTTGTGTATAACAATAACTTTATGTACTAAGGTGGTTTCATATTTTGATATAGATTATTAAAACTAACCGAGGGGCTTCTTACGAGACCCTAAACACCCCCCTAGCTTTTCATTTAGTTTCAGTTTTTCACAAAACATCCCTAGTAATACTTGTAAATCAGCGTAAAATCAAAAGTTTGTTCTAAAAGTTTTTAAATTTCTATACTTACCCCTAGTTTTTATTCATTATTATTGTCCAGCTCGTCGTCCCATTCCTTCAGAGTGGTCGAACCTCCAAATCCGCCTGAAAACAAAAAAGTTATTAAGAAAAACGGTATTAGGAAAGTTGATGTAAGGGCTGTTTGCGTACATTGCGCAAACACTTTAATACTGAAAATCTTGTTACTATTCTCGTTCTTTTTGTTTTATTGGTAGTTTCAGCAAGGTTTTCCTATTTTTCACGTTTTTCAGATTTTTACATAGATCACCCGTACAACTTAAATTGACAAACACTTTCTTTGTGTATAACAATAACTTTATGTACTAAGGTGGTTTCATATTTTGATATAGATTATTAAAACTAACCGAGGGGCTTCTTACGAGACCCTAAACACCCCCCTAGCTTTTCATTTAGTTTCAGTTTTTCACAAAACATCCCTAGTAATACTTGTAAATCAGCGTAAAATCAAAAGTTTGTTCTAAAAGTTTTTAAATTTCTATACTTACCCCTAGTTTTTATTCATTATTATTGTCCAGCTCGTCGTCCCATTCCTTCAGAGTGGTCGAACCTCCAAATCCGCCTGAAAACAAAAAAGTTATTAAGAAAAACGGTATTAGGAAAGTTGATGTAAGGGCTGTTTGCGTACATTGCGCAAACACTTTAATACTGAAAATCTTGTTACTATTCTCGTTCTTTTTGTTTTATTGGTAGTTTCAGCAAGGTTTTCCTATTTTTCACGTTTTTCAGATTTTTACATAGATCACCCGTACAACTTAAATTGACAAACACTTTCTTTGTGTATAACAATAACTTTATGTACTAAGGTGGTTTCATATTTTGATATAGATTATTAAAACTAACCGAGGGGCTTCTTACGAGACCCTAAACACCCCCCTAGCTTTTCATTTAGTTTCAGTTTTTCACAAAACATCCCTAGTAATACTTGTAAATAAGCGTAAAATCAAAAGTTTGTTCTAAAAGTTTTTAAATTTCTATACTTACCCCTAGTTTTTATTCATTATTATTGTCCAGCTCGTCGTCCCATTCCTTCAGAGTGGTCGAACCTCCAAATCCGCCTGAAAACAAAAAAGTTATTAAGAAAAACGGTATTAGGAAAGTTGATGTAAGGGCTGTTTGCGTACATTGCGCAAACACTTTAATACTGAAAATCTTGTTACTATTCTCGTTCTTTTTGTTTTATTGGTAGTTTCAGCAAGGTTTTCCTATTTTTCACGTTTTTCAGATTTTTACATAGATCACCCGTACAACTTAAATTGACAAACACTTTCTTTGTGTATAACAATAACTTTATGTACTAAGGTGGTTTCATATTTTGATATAGATTATTAAAACTAACCGAGGGGCTTCTTACGAGACCCTAAACACCCCCCTAGCTTTTCATTTAGTTTCAGTTTTTCACAAAACATCCCTAGTAATACTTGTAAATCAGCGTAAAATCAAAAGTTTGTTCTAAAAGTTTTTAAATTTCTATACTTACCCCTAGTTTTTATTCATTATTATTGTCCAGCTCGTCGTCCCATTCCTTCAGAGTGGTCGAACCTCCAAATCCGCCTGAAAACAAAAAAGTTATTAAGAAAAACGGTATTAGGAAAGTTGATGTAAGGGCTGTTTGCGTACATTGCGCAAACACTTTAATACTGAAAATCTTGTTACTATTCTCGTTCTTTTTGTTTTATTGGTAGTTTCAGCAAGGTTTTCCTATTTTTCACGTTTTTCAGATTTTTACATAGATCACCCGTACAACTTAAATTGACAAACACTTTCTTTGTGTATAACAATAACTTTATGTACTAAGGTGGTTTCATATTTTGATATAGATTATTAAAACTAACCGAGGGGCTTCTTACGAGACCCTAAACACCCCCCTAGCTTTTCATTTAGTTTCAGTTTTTCACAAAACATCCCTAGTAATACTTGTAAATCAGCGTAAAATCAAAAGTTTGTTCTAAAAGTTTTTAAATTTCTATACTTACCCCTAGTTTTTATTCATTATTATTGTCCAGCTCGTCGTCCCATTCCTTCAGAGTGGTCGAACCTCCAAATCCGCCTGAAAACAAAAAAGTTATTAAGAAAAACGGTATTAGGAAAGTTGATGTAAGGGCTGTTTGCGTACATTGCGCAAACACTTTAATACTGAAAATCTTGTTACTATTCTCGTTCTTTTTGTTTTATTGGTAGTTTCAGCAAGGTTTTCCTATTTTTCACGTTTTTCAGATTTTTACATAGATCACCCGTACAACTTAAATTGACAAACACTTTCTTTGTGTATAACAATAACTTTATGTACTAAGGTGGTTTCATATTTTGATATAGATTATTAAAACTAACCGAGGGGCTTCTTACGAGACCCTAAACACCCCCCTAGCTTTTCATTTAGTTTCAGTTTTTCACAAAACATCCCTAGTAATACTTGTAAATCAGCGTAAAATCAAAAGTTTGTTCTAAAAGTTTTTAAATTTCTATACTTACCCCTAGTTTTTATTCATTATTATTGTCCAGCTCGTCGTCCCATTCCTTCAGAGTGGTCGAACCTCCAAATCCGCCTGAAAACAAAAAAGTTATTAAGAAAAACGGTATTAGGAAAGTTGATGTAAGGGCTGTTTGCGTACATTGCGCAAACACTTTAATACTGAAAATCTTGTTACTATTCTCGTTCTTTTTGTTTTATTGGTAGTTTCAGCAAGGTTTTCCTATTTTTCACGTTTTTCAGATTTTTACATAGATCACCCGTACAACTTAAATTGACAAACACTTTCTTTGTGTATAACAATAACTTTATGTACTAAGGTGGTTTCATATTTTGATATAGATTATTAAAACTAACCGAGGGGCTTCTTACGAGACCCTAAACACCCCCCTAGCTTTTCATTTAGTTTCAGTTTTTCACAAAACATCCCTAGTAATACTTGTAAATCAGCGTAAAATCAAAAGTTTGTTCTAAAAGTTTTTAAATTTCTATACTTACCCCTAGTTTTTATTCATTATTATTGTCCAGCTCGTCGTCCCATTCCTTCAGAGTGGTCGAACCTCCAAATCCGCCTGAAAACAAAAAAGTTATTAAGAAAAACGGTATTAGGAAAGTTGATGTAAGGGCTGTTTGCGTACATTGCGCAAACACTTTAATACTGAAAATCTTGTTACTATTCTCGTTCTTTTTGTTTTATTGGTAGTTTCAGCAAGGTTTTCCTATTTTTCACGTTTTTCAGATTTTTACATAGATCACCCGTACAACTTAAATTGACAAACACTTTCTTTGTGTATAACAATAACTTTATGTACTAAGGTGGTTTCATATTTTGATATAGATTATTAAAACTAACCGAGGGGCTTCTTACGAGACCCTAAACACCCCCCTAGCTTTTCATTTAGTTTCAGTTTTTCACAAAACATCCCTAGTAATACTTGTAAATCAGCGTAAAATCAAAAGTTTGTTCTAAAAGTTTTTAAATTTCTATACTTACCCCTAGTTTTTATTCATTATTATTGTCCAGCTCGTCGTCCCATTCCTTCAGAGTGGTCGAACCTCCAAATCCGCCTGAAAACAAAAAAGTTATTAAGAAAAACGGTATTAGGAAAGTTGATGTAAGGGCTGTTTGCGTACATTGCGCAAACACTTTAATACTGAAAATCTTGTTACTATTCTCGTTCTTTTTGTTTTATTGGTAGTTTCAGCAAGGTTTTCCTATTTTTCACGTTTTTCAGATTTTTACATAGATCACCCGTACAACTTAAATTGACAAACCACTTTCTTTGTGTATAACAATAACTTTATGTACTAAGGTGGTTTCATATTTTGATATAGATTATTAAAACTAACCGAGGGGCTTCTTACGAGACCCTAAACACCCCCCTAGCTTTTCATTTAGTTTCAGTTTTTCACAAAACATCCCTAGTAATACTTGTAAATCAGCGTAAAATCAAAAGTTTGTTCTAAAAGTTTTTAAATTTCTATACTTACCCCTAGTTTTTATTCATTATTATTGTCCAGCTCGTCGTCCCATTCCTTCAGAGTGGTCGAACCTCCAAATCCGCCTGAAAACAAAAAAGTTATTAAGAAAAACGGTATTAGGAAAGTTGATGTAAGGGCTGTTTGCGTACATTGCGCAAACACTTTAATACTGAAAATCTTGTTACTATTCTCGTTCTTTTTGTTTTATTGGTAGTTTCAGCAAGGTTTTCCTATTTTTCACGTTTTTCAGATTTTTACATAGATCACCCGTACAACTTAAATTGACAAACACTTTCTTTGTGTATAACAATAACTTTATGTACTAAGGTGGTTTCATATTTTGATATAGATTATTAAAACTAACCGAGGGGCTTCTTACGAGACCCTAAACACCCCCCTAGCTTTTCATTTAGTTTCAGTTTTTCACAAAACATCCCTAGTAATACTTGTAAATCAGCGTAAAATCAAAAGTTTGTTCTAAAAGTTTTTAAATTTCTATACTTACCCCTAGTTTTTATTCATTATTATTGTCCAGCTCGTCGTCCCATTCCTTCAGAGTGGTCGAACCTCCAAATCCGCCTGAAAACAAAAAAGTTATTAAGAAAAACGGTATTAGGAAAGTTGATGTAAGGGCTGTTTGCGTACATTGCGCAAACACTTTAATACTGAAAATCTTGTTACTATTCTCGTTCTTTTTGTTTTATTGGTAGTTTCAGCAAGGTTTTCCTATTTTTCACGTTTTTCAGATTTTTACATAGATCACCCGTACAACTTAAATTGACAAACACTTTCTTTGTGTATAACAATAACTTTATGTACTAAGGTGGTTTCATATTTTGATATAGATTATTAAAACTAACCGAGG
Organism: Stenoptilia bipunctidactyla; assembly: GCA_944452665.1. Taxonomy (NCBI): domain Eukaryota; kingdom Metazoa; phylum Arthropoda; class Insecta; order Lepidoptera; family Pterophoridae; genus Stenoptilia; species Stenoptilia bipunctidactyla. Next base: position 94,366 of record CALYBW010000035.1, read on the forward strand.
GGCTTCTTACGAGACCCTAAACACCCCCCTAGCTTTTCATTTAGTTTCAGTTTTTCACAAAACATCCCTAGTAATACTTGTAAATCAGCGTAAAATCAAAAGTTTGTTCTAAAAGTTTTTAAATTTCTATACTTACCCCTAGTTTTTATTCATTATTATTGTCCAGCTCGTCGTCCCATTCCTTCAGAGTGGTCGAACCTCCAAATCCGCCTGAAAACAAAAAAGTTATTAAGAAAAACGGTATTAGGAAAGTTGATGTAAGGGCTGTTTGCGTACATTGCGCAAACACTTTAATACTGAAAATCTTGTTACTATTCTCGTTCTTTTTGTTTTATTGGTAGTTTCAGCAAGGTTTTCCTATTTTTCACGTTTTTCAGATTTTTACATAGATCACCCGTACAACTTAAATTGACAAACACTTTCTTTGTGTATAACAATAACTTTATGTACTAAGGTGGTTTCATATTTTGATATAGATTATTAAAACTAACCGAGGGGCTTCTTACGAGACCCTAAACACCCCCCTAGCTTTTCATTTAGTTTCAGTTTTTCACAAAACATCCCTAGTAATACTTGTAAATCAGCGTAAAATCAAAAGTTTGTTCTAAAAGTTTTTAAATTTCTATACTTACCCCTAGTTTTTATTCATTATTATTGTCCAGCTCGTCGTCCCATTCCTTCAGAGTGGTCGAACCTCCAAATCCGCCTGAAAACAAAAAAGTTATTAAGAAAAACGGTATTAGGAAAGTTGATGTAAGGGCTGTTTGCGTACATTGCGCAAACACTTTAATACTGAAAATCTTGTTACTATTCTCGTTCTTTTTGTTTTATTGGTAGTTTCAGCAAGGTTTTCCTATTTTTCACGTTTTTCAGATTTTTACATAGATCACCCGTACAACTTAAATTGACAAACACTTTCTTTGTGTATAACAATAACTTTATGTACTAAGGTGGTTTCATATTTTGATATAGATTATTAAAACTAACCGAGGGGCTTCTTACGAGACCCTAAACACCCCCCTAGCTTTTCATTTAGTTTCAGTTTTTCACAAAACATCCCTAGTAATACTTGTAAATCAGCGTAAAATCAAAAGTTTGTTCTAAAAGTTTTTAAATTTCTATACTTACCCCTAGTTTTTATTCATTATTATTGTCCAGCTCGTCGTCCCATTCCTTCAGAGTGGTCGAACCTCCAAATCCGCCTGAAAACAAAAAAGTTATTAAGAAAAACGGTATTAGGAAAGTTGATGTAAGGGCTGTTTGCGTACATTGCGCAAACACTTTAATACTGAAAATCTTGTTACTATTCTCGTTCTTTTTGTTTTATTGGTAGTTTCAGCAAGGTTTTCCTATTTTTCACGTTTTTCAGATTTTTACATAGATCACCCGTACAACTTAAATTGACAAACACTTTCTTTGTGTATAACAATAACTTTATGTACTAAGGTGGTTTCATATTTTGATATAGATTATTAAAACTAACCGAGGGGCTTCTTACGAGACCCTAAACACCCCCCTAGCTTTTCATTTAGTTTCAGTTTTTCACAAAACATCCCTAGTAATACTTGTAAATCAGCGTAAAATCAAAAGTTTGTTCTAAAAGTTTTTAAATTTCTATACTTACCCCTAGTTTTTATTCATTATTATTGTCCAGCTCGTCGTCCCATTCCTTCAGAGTGGTCGAACCTCCAAATCCGCCTGAAAACAAAAAAGTTATTAAGAAAAACGGTATTAGGAAAGTTGATGTAAGGGCTGTTTGCGTACATTGCGCAAACACTTTAATACTGAAAATCTTGTTACTATTCTCGTTCTTTTTGTTTTATTGGTAGTTTCAGCAAGGTTTTCCTATTTTTCACGTTTTTCAGATTTTTACATAGATCACCCGTACAACTTAAATTGACAAACACTTTCTTTGTGTATAACAATAACTTTATGTACTAAGGTGGTTTCATATTTTGATATAGATTATTAAAACTAACCGAGGGGCTTCTTACGAGACCCTAAACACCCCCCTAGCTTTTCATTTAGTTTCAGTTTTTCACAAAACATCCCTAGTAATACTTGTAAATCAGCGTAAAATCAAAAGTTTGTTCTAAAAGTTTTTAAATTTCTATACTTACCCCTAGTTTTTATTCATTATTATTGTCCAGCTCGTCGTCCCATTCCTTCAGAGTGGTCGAACCTCCAAATCCGCCTGAAAACAAAAAAGTTATTAAGAAAAACGGTATTAGGAAAGTTGATGTAAGGGCTGTTTGCGTACATTGCGCAAACACTTTAATACTGAAAATCTTGTTACTATTCTCGTTCTTTTTGTTTTATTGGTAGTTTCAGCAAGGTTTTCCTATTTTTCACGTTTTTCAGATTTTTACATAGATCACCCGTACAACTTAAATTGACAAACACTTTCTTTGTGTATAACAATAACTTTATGTACTAAGGTGGTTTCATATTTTGATATAGATTATTAAAACTAACCGAGGGGCTTCTTACGAGACCCTAAACACCCCCCTAGCTTTTCATTTAGTTTCAGTTTTTCACAAAACATCCCTAGTAATACTTGTAAATCAGCGTAAAATCAAAAGTTTGTTCTAAAAGTTTTTAAATTTCTATACTTACCCCTAGTTTTTATTCATTATTATTGTCCAGCTCGTCGTCCCATTCCTTCAGAGTGGTCGAACCTCCAAATCCGCCTGAAAACAAAAAAGTTATTAAGAAAAACGGTATTAGGAAAGTTGATGTAAGGGCTGTTTGCGTACATTGCGCAAACACTTTAATACTGAAAATCTTGTTACTATTCTCGTTCTTTTTGTTTTATTGGTAGTTTCAGCAAGGTTTTCCTATTTTTCACGTTTTTCAGATTTTTACATAGATCACCCGTACAACTTAAATTGACAAACACTTTCTTTGTGTATAACAATAACTTTATGTACTAAGGTGGTTTCATATTTTGATATAGATTATTAAAACTAACCGAGGGGCTTCTTACGAGACCCTAAACACCCCCCTAGCTTTTCATTTAGTTTCAGTTTTTCACAAAACATCCCTAGTAATACTTGTAAATCAGCGTAAAATCAAAAGTTTGTTCTAAAAGTTTTTAAATTTCTATACTTACCCCTAGTTTTTATTCATTATTATTGTCCAGCTCGTCGTCCCATTCCTTCAGAGTGGTCGAACCTCCAAATCCGCCTGAAAACAAAAAAGTTATTAAGAAAAACGGTATTAGGAAAGTTGATGTAAGGGCTGTTTGCGTACATTGCGCAAACACTTTAATACTGAAAATCTTGTTACTATTCTCGTTCTTTTTGTTTTATTGGTAGTTTCAGCAAGGTTTTCCTATTTTTCACGTTTTTCAGATTTTTACATAGATCACCCGTACAACTTAAATTGACAAACACTTTCTTTGTGTATAACAATAACTTTATGTACTAAGGTGGTTTCATATTTTGATATAGATTATTAAAACTAACCGAGGGGCTTCTTACGAGACCCTAAACACCCCCCTAGCTTTTCATTTAGTTTCAGTTTTTCACAAAACATCCCTAGTAATACTTGTAAATCAGCGTAAAATCAAAAGTTTGTTCTAAAAGTTTTTAAATTTCTATACTTACCCCTAGTTTTTATTCATTATTATTGTCCAGCTCGTCGTCCCATTCCTTCAGAGTGGTCGAACCTCCAAATCCGCCTGAAAACAAAAAAGTTATTAAGAAAAACGGTATTAGGAAAGTTGATGTAAGGGCTGTTTGCGTACATTGCGCAAACACTTTAATACTGAAAATCTTGTTACTATTCTCGTTCTTTTTGTTTTATTGGTAGTTTCAGCAAGGTTTTCCTATTTTTCACGTTTTTCAGATTTTTACATAGATCACCCGTACAACTTAAATTGACAAACACTTTCTTTGTGTATAACAATAACTTTATGTACTAAGGTGGTTTCATATTTTGATATAGATTATTAAAACTAACCGAGGGGCTTCTTACGAGACCCTAAACACCCCCCTAGCTTTTCATTTAGTTTCAGTTTTTCACAAAACATCCCTAGTAATACTTGTAAATCAGCGTAAAATCAAAAGTTTGTTCTAAAAGTTTTTAAATTTCTATACTTACCCCTAGTTTTTATTCATTATTATTGTCCAGCTCGTCGTCCCATTCCTTCAGAGTGGTCGAACCTCCAAATCCGCCTGAAAACAAAAAAGTTATTAAGAAAAACGGTATTAGGAAAGTTGATGTAAGGGCTGTTTGCGTACATTGCGCAAACACTTTAATACTGAAAATCTTGTTACTATTCTCGTTCTTTTTGTTTTATTGGTAGTTTCAGCAAGGTTTTCCTATTTTTCACGTTTTTCAGATTTTTACATAGATCACCCGTACAACTTAAATTGACAAACACTTTCTTTGTGTATAACAATAACTTTATGTACTAAGGTGGTTTCATATTTTGATATAGATTATTAAAACTAACCGAGGGGCTTCTTACGAGACCCTAAACACCCCCCTAGCTTTTCATTTAGTTTCAGTTTTTCACAAAACATCCCTAGTAATACTTGTAAATCAGCGTAAAATCAAAAGTTTGTTCTAAAAGTTTTTAAATTTCTATACTTACCCCTAGTTTTTATTCATTATTATTGTCCAGCTCGTCGTCCCATTCCTTCAGAGTGGTCGAACCTCCAAATCCGCCTGAAAACAAAAAAGTTATTAAGAAAAACGGTATTAGGAAAGTTGATGTAAGGGCTGTTTGCGTACATTGCGCAAACACTTTAATACTGAAAATCTTGTTACTATTCTCGTTCTTTTTGTTTTATTGGTAGTTTCAGCAAGGTTTTCCTATTTTTCACGTTTTTCAGATTTTTACATAGATCACCCGTACAACTTAAATTGACAAACACTTTCTTTGTGTATAACAATAACTTTATGTACTAAGGTGGTTTCATATTTTGATATAGATTATTAAAACTAACCGAGGGGCTTCTTACGAGACCCTAAACACCCCCCTAGCTTTTCATTTAGTTTCAGTTTTTCACAAAACATCCCTAGTAATACTTGTAAATCAGCGTAAAATCAAAAGTTTGTTCTAAAAGTTTTTAAATTTCTATACTTACCCCTAGTTTTTATTCATTATTATTGTCCAGCTCGTCGTCCCATTCCTTCAGAGTGGTCGAACCTCCAAATCCGCCTGAAAACAAAAAAGTTATTAAGAAAAACGGTATTAGGAAAGTTGATGTAAGGGCTGTTTGCGTACATTGCGCAAACACTTTAATACTGAAAATCTTGTTACTATTCTCGTTCTTTTTGTTTTATTGGTAGTTTCAGCAAGGTTTTCCTATTTTTCACGTTTTTCAGATTTTTACATAGATCACCCGTACAACTTAAATTGACAAACACTTTCTTTGTGTATAACAATAACTTTATGTACTAAGGTGGTTTCATATTTTGATATAGATTATTAAAACTAACCGAGGGGCTTCTTACGAGACCCTAAACACCCCCCTAGCTTTTCATTTAGTTTCAGTTTTTCACAAAACATCCCTAGTAATACTTGTAAATCAGCGTAAAATCAAAAGTTTGTTCTAAAAGTTTTTAAATTTCTATACTTACCCCTAGTTTTTATTCATTATTATTGTCCAGCTCGTCGTCCCATTCCTTCAGAGTGGTCGAACCTCCAAATCCGCCTGAAAACAAAAAAGTTATTAAGAAAAACGGTATTAGGAAAGTTGATGTAAGGGCTGTTTGCGTACATTGCGCAAACACTTTAATACTGAAAATCTTGTTACTATTCTCGTTCTTTTTGTTTTATTGGTAGTTTCAGCAAGGTTTTCCTATTTTTCACGTTTTTCAGATTTTTACATAGATCACCCGTACAACTTAAATTGACAAACACTTTCTTTGTGTATAACAATAACTTTATGTACTAAGGTGGTTTCATATTTTGATATAGATTATTAAAACTAACCGAGGGGCTTCTTACGAGACCCTAAACACCCCCCTAGCTTTTCATTTAGTTTCAGTTTTTCACAAAACATCCCTAGTAATACTTGTAAATCAGCGTAAAATCAAAAGTTTGTTCTAAAAGTTTTTAAATTTCTATACTTACCCCTAGTTTTTATTCATTATTATTGTCCAGCTCGTCGTCCCATTCCTTCAGAGTGGTCGAACCTCCAAATCCGCCTGAAAACAAAAAAGTTATTAAGAAAAACGGTATTAGGAAAGTTGATGTAAGGGCTGTTTGCGTACATTGCGCAAACACTTTAATACTGAAAATCTTGTTACTATTCTCGTTCTTTTTGTTTTATTGGTAGTTTCAGCAAGGTTTTCCTATTTTTCACGTTTTTCAGATTTTTACATAGATCACCCGTACAACTTAAATTGACAAACACTTTCTTTGTGTATAACAATAACTTTATGTACTAAGGTGGTTTCATATTTTGATATAGATTATTAAAACTAACCGAGGGGCTTCTTACGAGACCCTAAACACCCCCCTAGCTTTTCATTTAGTTTCAGTTTTTCACAAAACATCCCTAGTAATACTTGTAAATCAGCGTAAAATCAAAAGTTTGTTCTAAAAGTTTTTAAATTTCTATACTTACCCCTAGTTTTTATTCATTATTATTGTCCAGCTCGTCGTCCCATTCCTTCAGAGTGGTCGAACCTCCAAATCCGCCTGAAAACAAAAAAGTTATTAAGAAAAACGGTATTAGGAAAGTTGATGTAAGGGCTGTTTGCGTACATTGCGCAAACACTTTAATACTGAAAATCTTGTTACTATTCTCGTTCTTTTTGTTTTATTGGTAGTTTCAGCAAGGTTTTCCTATTTTTCACGTTTTTCAGATTTTTACATAGATCACCCGTACAACTTAAATTGACAAACACTTTCTTTGTGTATAACAATAACTTTATGTACTAAGGTGGTTTCATATTTTGATATAGATTATTAAAACTAACCGAGGGGCTTCTTACGAGACCCTAAACACCCCCCTAGCTTTTCATTTAGTTTCAGTTTTTCACAAAACATCCCTAGTAATACTTGTAAATCAGCGTAAAATCAAAAGTTTGTTCTAAAAGTTTTTAAATTTCTATACTTACCCCTAGTTTTTATTCATTATTATTGTCCAGCTCGTCGTCCCATTCCTTCAGAGTGGTCGAACCTCCAAATCCGCCTGAAAACAAAAAAGTTATTAAGAAAAACGGTATTAGGAAAGTTGATGTAAGGGCTGTTTGCGTACATTGCGCAAACACTTTAATACTGAAAATCTTGTTACTATTCTCGTTCTTTTTGTTTTATTGGTAGTTTCAGCAAGGTTTTCCTATTTTTCACGTTTTTCAGATTTTTACATAGATCACCCGTACAACTTAAATTGACAAACACTTTCTTTGTGTATAACAATAACTTTATGTACTAAGGTGGTTTCATATTTTGATATAGATTATTAAAACTAACCGAGGGGCTTCTTACGAGACCCTAAACACCCCCCTAGCTTTTCATTTAGTTTCAGTTTTTCACAAAACATCCCTAGTAATACTTGTAAATCAGCGTAAAATCAAAAGTTTGTTCTAAAAGTTTTTAAATTTCTATACTTACCCCTAGTTTTTATTCATTATTATTGTCCAGCTCGTCGTCCCATTCCTTCAGAGTGGTCGAACCTCCAAATCCGCCTGAAAACAAAAAAGTTATTAAGAAAAACGGTATTAGGAAAGTTGATGTAAGGGCTGTTTGCGTACATTGCGCAAACACTTTAATACTGAAAATCTTGTTACTATTCTCGTTCTTTTTGTTTTATTGGTAGTTTCAGCAAGGTTTTCCTATTTTTCACGTTTTTCAGATTTTTACATAGATCACCCGTACAACTTAAATTGACAAACACTTTCTTTGTGTATAACAATAACTTTATGTACTAAGGTGGTTTCATATTTTGATATAGATTATTAAAACTAACCGAGGGGCTTCTTACGAGACCCTAAACACCCCCCTAGCTTTTCATTTAGTTTCAGTTTTTCACAAAACATCCCTAGTAATACTTGTAAATCAGCGTAAAATCAAAAGTTTGTTCTAAAAGTTTTTAAATTTCTATACTTACCCCTAGTTTTTATTCATTATTATTGTCCAGCTCGTCGTCCCATTCCTTCAGAGTGGTCGAACCTCCAAATCCGCCTGAAAACAATAAAGTTATTGAAGAAAAACGAAAAAATTTGCCCGCCCACCCACCCTTTATTCCACTGGGTATATCAACTCGGTCTCATAGAAAAATTTTCGAAATATATTTTTATTTTTTATTCTTTTCAAAGTCGTTAGTATTCTTTGAGATCGAGTTGTTTTGTTTGGAAAAGTGGTCATTAGTGATAGGAAAAAATTGTTTTTACTACTTTGTAGCCTTTTTATATTCTAGTTCTTTAATCTTTAACGGTATTACAAAAATTGTAAAAAATATATTATATTTGACTGAGTTGTATACTTCCTGTCTTTATCTCCCTTTTGTGAGTACAACGAAGTAGGTAATTGACCGACTTAGACCCTAATAAGAATTTTGACGGTAGCCGCGTTGCAGCCATATTGCAATTACTAGCTATAGGATAACTTAAGACAGGATTGCCCCATTGAGGAGCGGTCTTCGGTGTAGCACACGGCTTGGTCAGAGCCAGGACAAAGAATCGACTCTATATAGAGTAACATTCTATTTTACTGTTAATTTACTGCAGCTATTTGACAAGCTCTACAAATTAGGCAAATTACTTATACAACTACTCTCAAATAAAAATCGTTACTTGTTTTATTGACCCTTTACCCTAAAAAAATTACTTTATTTTTACAACTTATACAAACTTTTATTTTTATTTTACCCTATTTTATTTTTATTTGACCGACGTGTACCTCCAACATGTATCATACCCCAAAGCAGATGGAGGTTGTTGAAAAGAGGCCCAAATCGCCCCCAGGGACTGTGACGATTGCGTCAAATGTAAGGAAAAGTATCGGAGAATGGGAGTCAGCGGGCGTCGACCCGCTCCTTTCATCCCCAAAGTCTAGCAACATTGCGGTGGCAGGACCTGTTCGAGCAAGGAAAGCGTTGTCACAAGATACTGAAATAAATAAAAAGTCCCCAAACAACCTCCAAAATTCGCCAAAAACATTCATCAACAAAACCGCAGAGGCACGAAATTGCGTTGTTAAGTTTAAACTACACCTTAACAGTTCTAGGAATTTAAAAACGGACATAAAAAACAATCTCATTGAAGTTATCGATCGAATGTATCAGATTGTAAAAGAATTGGAGTCCACACCAAGAACAGGAAGGGAAACAAATGTAAAGGAAGGGAAGCAGGAAAAACAACTAGAAAATAGAGAAATCACCGTTGAGCAGAGCTCCACTCTCCTTAATCAGCTCGAAAAGACCACGAAAGAGATTATAGAACATAACAAGATGATGCAAGAGCTGAGAGAAGAAATGGAGAAGCAAAGAGACTCATTGAAGTCATACGCTCACACCTCATATGCGCAAGCCACCGCCAATAAAGATAGGAAAGGATTGGTAGAGAGAACTGCACTTCACTCTATAGTGGTCGCGTCGGAAGACGACAGTGAAAATGGAGAAGAAGTATTAAATAAGGTAAGGTCGGCAATAGACGCAAAAGAGGGGTGGATCACGGTGGAAAGAGTGCGCAAGGCGAAGGATAGGAAAATAATAATGAGCTGTAAAACTGAAGACGATAGAAGAAGAATAAAAGACAGACTTGAGAGCTCCGGGAAGCGCCTTGTATGTGAAGAGGTAGCAAACAAGGACCCTCTCCTCATTTTGAGGGATGTCTTGCTTATACACAGTGACGATGATATTCTGAAGGCCGTCAAAAATCAAAACGCACACGTCTTTCGCGACCTGGACCCTAAGGATCAGCGTATGACGATCAAATACAGGAGGAGAGCGAGAAACCCGCTGACTGGACATATTATTTTGAGTACGTCACCGGCTATCTGGAAAAGGGCGACTGAGGTGGGATCTCTGCACATCGACCTGCAGAGAATACGAGTGGAAGATCAGTCGCCCCTTGTGCAGTGTACAAGGTGCCTTGGCTATGGGCATGGGAAGCGGTTCTGTAAAGAAACCGTGGACTCATGTAGTCATTGCGGAGGCCCACACCTAAGAAAGGACTGCTCTGACTGGTTGGCGGAATCAGCCCCATCCTGTAAAAACTGTGTGGCAGCTAAATACGAACAGATCGGCCATAACACCTTTAGCCAGGAATGCCCGGTACGTCGCAAGTGGGACATACTGGCTAGGTCGACAGTAGCGTATTGCTAAGGGCACCCACGATAGACAATCAGCTTATCACATCCTCCAAGCCAATCTGCAGAGGAAAAAGTTGGCAACGGAAGAGTTAATACTAGAAGCTGGAAAACGCAAAGCAGCTGTTGCACTCCTCCAGGAGCCGTATGTGGGTGGGGCGGAAAGTATGAAAAATTACCGAGGAACGAGGATCTTCCAGAGCAGTGGTGTAGGTACCGTCAAAGCGGCTATAGCAGTATTTGACACTGACATAGAGATTAAACAGTACCCTCAGCTAACAACTCCAAACATCGTGGTTGTAGGTGCCAAAACCACTGCCTGGAAAATCACGTTGGTATCGTTCTACTTTGAGCCAGACCAGCCCATCGAACCATACCTTGACCAAATTAAAAAGATAGGTGACACTGTAGAGTCAAAGTGGTTAGTCATTGGAGGAGATGCAAATGCCAAGAACACCTGGTGGGGAGGGTCGAATGTGGATACACGGGGAGAACTGTTGTTGGGAGCTCTCGACGAGATGGGCCTTCAAATATTAAATTGTGGCGATAAGCCGACTTTTGATACCATACGAGGTGGAAAGCGGTATCACAGTAACGTGGATGTTACGGCATGCGCGATGGGTCTTTTGGACAGGGTGGAAAATTGGAAGGTGGATGAAAGCTTGGTTAGTTCGGACCACAATGGCATCACATTTAATATCAAACTTGAAAAATCAATGGGAATGACCATTTCACGTACTACACGGAAATATAACACAAAAAAGGCTAATTGGACAAGTTTCTGTGAAAACCTGAGCCAATTAACAAACGAACACAATATTACAATAGACACAATAGAAGGCATAACAGACACTACAAAATTAGAACACATAGTCACAGAATACACTAACATCATCACATCAGCATGCAATAAAACCATACCACAAAAGAAACACAAAGACACAATCACACTGCCATGGTGGTCCGAAAAGCTTGAACAGCTTAAGAAGGAAGTTTCCACCCTGAAAAATCGAATAAGTCGTGCAGCATTGATCCGCCGTCAAAAAGTTGTGCAAGACTATCTTACAAAAAAAGATGTATACGAAGCCGAAGCAAAGAAAGCCCAAATCGAAAGTTGGAAACAATTTTGTGGAAAACAGGATAAGGAAAGCGTCTGGGACGGGATATACCGGGTGATTGGTAGAACCAGAAGAAGAGAAGAGGATATCCCCCTAGAAGAGAACGGTCGCACCTTAGATTCAAAGGAGTCGGTTCGGTTACTAGCCGAGACGTTTTATCCCGAAGACAGGGCTGAAGAGGACAGTGAAGAGCATAATCAAATAAGAGCAAGAGCGGAGCTAATTAACGCAGAAGAAGATCCAAACGAGCAAAAAGATCCTCCGTTCACATTAACGGAGTTGTATATGACTCTTCACTCCTTTGATCCAAAAAAGGCCCCTGGATCCGATGGGTTTACGGCCGATATTTGCGCAAACGCCATAAACCATGACCCGAACCTCTTCTTAGCTGTAGTAAATAAATGCTTGGAGCTCTCCTACTTCCCTAGATTGTGGAAGCAAGCGACAGTGGTGGTACTACGGAAACCTGGCAAAGAAAACTATCGGACCCCCAAATCATATCGACCAATTGGGCTACTCCCTGTGCTTGGAAAGATCCTTGAGAAGCTTCTGATGACACGTATTAAACATCATATCATACCTAGGATAAGTACTCGTCAGTTCGGATTCATGCCCCAGAGAAGCACCGAGGACGCCCTCTATGTCTTAATGAAACACATTAGATCTAAATTGAACCAGAAGAAAATTGTAACTTTGGTATCATTAGACATAGAGGGGGCCTTCGATAGCGCCTGGTGGCCAAAAATAAGAGTCCGACTGGCTGAGGAAAGGTGTCCTAGAAACCTTAGAAAAGTCATAGATAGCTATCTCAAGGACAGGCAGGTGACTGTGCGGTATGCAGGTGAAGAGTGCTCAAAAGGCACAAACAAGGGATGTGTACAGGGCTCCATTGGGGGTCCCATACTATGGAACCTTTTGATAGATCCTTTGCTTAAAGAGCTTGGGCAAGAAGGCGAATATGCGCAAGCCTTCGCAGATGATGTGGTGTTGGTCTTTGATGGGGATACCGCCAGTGAGATCCAGAATCGTGCGAATGTTGTTCTCGAACGTGTTCGAGCGTGGGGTGTGGCAAACAAATTAAAGTTCGCGCCCCATAAGACCAACGCTATGGTCATAACCAATAAATTAAAATACGATACCCCACGCTTGAACATGGGCGGGATTGGCATCGAGAACGCAAACGAAATAAACCTAACCTAACCTAACCTGACCCAAACCTAACCTATCGTAGTTTACATAGTCATTTTGAAAATTTGTATTACTTAAATTGATTTTATTTTGTCAAACGCATTGAGGCGCTCCTTCTGACACCTCAATCAGCTACCTGCTTAGCAAAATTATATCGTTTTTGGTGCATCCAAATCGTATATTGCTAATTTTTCTAAAGAAAACTGGGGTTTTGGTCGAAAATTTCAAAATTTAGTACAGTAACTCAGCGTTTTTATTGTTTATTCGTGTAGATCTCGTCGATACCTTCCTTCAGAGGGGTCGAACTCCGCAATCGGCTTGAAAATAAAAAAGTTATTTGCAGAAAAGAGCAACCAAAAACCTAACCTAACCTTACCTAACCTAACCTGACCCAAACCTAACCTATCGTAGTTTACATAGTCATTTTGAAAATTTGTATTACTTAAATTGATTTTATTTTGTCAAACGCATTGAGGCGCTCCTTCTGACACCTCAATCAGCTACCTGCTTAGCAAAATTATATCGTTTTTGGTGCATCCAAATCGTATATTGCTAATTTTTCTATAGAAAACTGGGGTTTTGGTCGAAAATTTCAAAATTTAGTACAGTAACTCAGCGTTTTTATTGTTTATTCGTGTAGATCTCGTCGATACCTTCCTTCAGAGGGATCGAACTCCGCAATCGGCTTGAAAATAAAAAAGTTATTTGCAGAGAAGAGCAACCAAAAACCTAACCTAACGTAACCTAACCTAACCTGACCCAAACCTAACCTATCGTAGTTTACATAGTCATTTTGAAAATTTGTATTACTTAAATTGATTTTATTTTGTCAAACGCATTGAGGCGCTCCTTCTGACACCTCAATTAGCTACCTGCTTAGCAAAATTATATCGTTTTTGGTGCATCCAAATCGTATATTGCTAATTTTTCTATAGAAAACTGGGGTTTTGGTCGAAAATTTCAAAATTTAGTACAGTAACTCAGTGTTTTTATTGTTTATTCGTGTAGATCTCGTCGATACCTTCCTTCAGAGGGGTCGAACTCCGCAATCGGCTTGAAAATAAAAAAGTTATTTGCAGAGAAGAGCAACCAAAAACCTAACCTAACCTAACCTAACCTGACCCAAACCTAACCTATCGTAGTTTACATAGTCATTTTGAAAATTTATATTACTTAAATTGATTTTATTTTGTTAAACACATTGAGGCGCTCCTTCTGACACCTCAATCAGCTACCTGCTTAGCAAAATTATATCGTTTTTGGTGCATCCAAATCGTATATTGCTAATTTTTCTATAGAAAACTGGGGTTTTGGTCGAAAATTTCAAAATTTAGTACAGTAACTCAGCGTTTTTATTGTTTATTCGTGTAGATCTCGTCGATACCTTCCTTCAGAGGGTTCGAACTCAGCAATCGGCTTGAAAATAAAAAAAGTTATTTGCAGAGAAGAGCAACCTAAAACCTAACCTAACCTAACCGAACCTGACCCAAACCTAACCTATCGTACTTTACATAGTCATTTTGAAAATTTGTATTACTTAAATTGATTTTATTTTCTCAAACGCATTGAGGCGCTCATTTTGAAACCTCAATCAACTACCTGCTTAGCAAAATTATATCGTTTTTGGTGCATCCAAATCGTATATTGCTAATTTTTCTATAGAAAACTGGGGTTTTGGTCGAAAATTTCAAAATTTAGTACAGTAACTCAGCGTTTTTATTGTTTATTCGTGTAGATCTTGTCGATACCTTCCTTCAGAGGGGTCGAACTCCGCAATCGGCTTGAAAATAAAAAAGTTATTTGCAGAGAAGAGCAACCAAAAACCTAACCTAACCTAACCTAACCTGACCCAAACCTAACCTATCGTAGTTTACATAGTCATTTTGAAAATTTGTATTACTTAAATTGATTTTATTTTGTCAAACGCATTGAGGCGCTCCTTCTGACACCTCAATCAGCTACCTGCTTAGCAAAATTATATCGTTTTTGGTGCATCCAAATCGTATATTGCTAATTTTTCTATAGAAAACTGGGGTTTTGGTCGAAAATTTCAAAATTTAGTATAGTAACTCAGCGTTTTTATTGTTTATTCGTGTAGATCTCGTCGATATCTTCCTTCAGAGGGGTCGAACTCCGCAATGGGCCTGAAAATAAAAAAGTTACTTGCAGAGAAGAGCAACCAAAAACCTAACCTAACCTAACCTAACCTAACCTAACCTAACCTAACCTAACCTAACCTGACCCAAACCTAACCTATCGTAGTTTACATAGTCATTTTGAAAATTTGTATTACTTAAATTGATTTTATTTTGTCAAACGCATTGAGGCGCTCCTTCTGACACCTCAATCAGCTACCTGCTTAGCAAAATTATATCGTTTTTGGTGCATCCAAATCGTATATTGCTAATTTTTCTATAGAAAACTGGGGTTTTGGTCGAAAATTTCAAAATTTAGTACAGTAACTCAGCGTTTTTATTGTTTATTCGTGTAGATCTCGTCGATACCTTCCTTCAGAGGGATCGAACTCCGCAATCGGCTTGAAAATAAAAAAGTTATTTGCAGAGAAGAGCAACCAAAAACCTAACCTAACGTAACCTAACCTAACCTGACCCAAACCTAACCTATCGTAGTTTACATAGTCATTTTGAAAATTTGTATTACTTAAATTGATTTTATTTTGTCAAACGCATTGAGGCGCTCCTTCTGACACCTCAATCAGCTACCTGCTTAGCAAAATTATATCGTATTTGGTGCATCCAAATCGTATATTGCTAATTTATCTATAGAAAACTGGGGTTTTGGTCGAAAATTTCAAAATTTAGTACAGTAACTCAGCGTTTTTATTGTTTATACGTGTAGATCTCGTCGATACCTTCCTTCATAGGGGTCGAACTCCGCAATCGGCTTGAAAATAAAAAAGTTATTTGCAGAGAAGAGCAACCAAAAACCTAACCTAACCTAACCTAACCTTTTTTTTTTTTTTTTTTTTACGTGGAGAAATCCTGCATTGGATACCCGAAGTGGCGGGGGCCAGACTTCGGATTATGCCGGACTCTTACCGGCTAAAACTCCACGACGTTCCTCTGGGCGCTTCTTGCCGGGGCACGAGTACGCCGAAGCATTACTTTCGCGGCCCGGCAGCGTTTGCCGGCTTGGTGATGCCGGCATCGTCCCGGGGGGGGAGAGGATCCCCCCTCAATGTCCCTCGTGAGAGTGGCGCGCAGAACGTGCACACACCACCTCGAGCCCCCTTTTTGATCGGGTTCAGACGCCCCCGCGTCTGACCCAAGGGCTCATGGGACTTGGAGAAGGCGGCCTCTCGAAAAGGCCGCCCTGCGGCGTCCCAAGCGTCTGCGGCGAAGCGGCTGGGCTGAAGAGTCATCTTCCCGAACACGCTCCGCCGCCTCCTTCGCGAGCATGACTGCTTCGCAGAAGGAGAGGACCGCCTGCCACGACCCCTCGCTCCCTACCATAGCACTTACTACGGCTTGAAGAGAGAGGTCGGCTCCCACCACTGAGCTGAGCGCGTTGCGCTCCGCATTCCACGCAGGGCATACCTCCAGCGTATGCTGGGCGTCGTCGTCGGGGCAACCGTCGCAGTGATGACACCTGGCATTCGGCTCCCTGCCGGCTATGCGACACAGGTAGTCCCCGAAACAACCGTGTCCGGTGAGTACCTGGGTCAGCCGGTAGCTCAGGGAGCCAAATCGCCTGTGCATCCATTGCCTCAGAACTGGACGGATTGCCTCGACGGTCCGATGGCCGGCGCTAGGTTGCGCCAGCCGGGACTCCCACGCAAAGGTAGCCCGTAAACGCAGCTCAGCCCTTTTCCTCTCCACTTCCTGCCCCGCAGGCGGGCAGCCTAGCGTTTGGTGCGCCCCCTCACGCCATTGATGCAGTGACGCAAGGGCCTTTGCCTCCAAATCCCAGGGCAATGATCCCGCCAGCAGGCAGGCCGCCTCTCGGGAGATCGTGCGATACCCCCGAATCACCCTGATCGCCATCGCTCGCTGCACACGGCCAAGCAGAGCGATGTTGTGGCGATCGAGGGCCTCGGCCCACACCGGCGCCCCATACAGGGCCATGCTCCGCACAACCCCTTCATACAGACGCCGGCAAGACTTCTCTGGTCCTCCGAGGTTTGGGAGGAGCCCGCACAAGGCAGATGCCGCCCCCATTAGCCGGGGCACCAAGCATTTAAAGTGTGCCCCAAAGCTCCATCTTCCATCCAGGACAAGGCCCAGATATCGCATTGACGGCCTTACATCGATGCGCACCCCAGAGACGATGATGTGAGCGTCATGGGGTGGTGACTGCCGGGGTCCGTGAAACAATACGGCCTCGGACTTTTCAAGCGCCACCTTTAGCCCCAGTCGCCGGATGCGCCCCACTATGAAAGCTACACCGGCAGTGGCGCGCACGGAGGCCTCCCGGTGGCTCTTACCCCTAGCCGTTACCAGGGTGTCGTCCGCGTAGCAGGTCACTTCGATACCCGTTAGTGAGGCTCCCCGCAACACCCAGTCGTAACCGACGTTCCACAGGAGCGGTCCGAGGACCGAGCCCTGTGGGACGCCGCACGACATTTCCCGTCTATACCACTGGTCCTGGCCAGGGTACTCAACTGCACGCCCAGACAGGTAGTTCCCGATTACGCGGCGCAGGTACTGGGGCACACCGTGATATCGGAGGCCCTCCATAATGCAGCTCCCGGGAATGGTGTTGAACGCGTTGGCGATGTCAAGAGACACCGCCAGCACCACCTCGCCCCGAGAGACTGCGTCCTGTGCATGGGACTTCACCCGCTGCACCGCCGTCTACGGTGGACCTACCCCTACGGAAGCCAAACTGGTTCTCTGCCAGATTCGGCCCAACCCCTTCTAGGTGCCCAACGATTCTGGTCGCCAAAACTCTTTCAAACAGTTTGGCGTCCTCGTCGAGCATCACGATGGGGCGGAACGCGGAGGGAGATTCCGCCGGACGCCCCTCTTTCCGCAGGAGAACAAGGCGACCGGTCTTCCACCGCCGTGGTACCTTTGCTTGAGCTATGCATGCGTCAAACAACCTTCTTAGGCGTGACTCCAAGGCATCCATCGCCAGGGCCACTACCCGACCGGGAATGCCGTCAGGACCAGGGGCGGTGTTTTTGGCTCTCAGCCGCAGCACCGCCGCACCAACCTCCCCAGATGTCACCGGCGGCACAGCTTCCGGACCAGATGGTTCATTAGCTGCAGGCATCATGGGGGGACAGAGATGTTCTCCCCTCTGTGGAAACAGAGCCTCAACGACCTCACTCAAAAATTGTGGTCGGAGGCTGCACGTCACTGGGGGCGCCCAGGGGCGAAGCTTTCGCATTGCCAGCCTGTATGGCCTGCCCCACGGGTCGAGGCTAAGGCTCCCCAGCAGCTCTTCCCTCGCTGCAGTTTTGGCCCTGCAGATTGCTGACTTCAGCTGCTGCCTCGCTTCCTTGAAGGTAGCCTGCAGGAGCGCAATTTCTCTCTCCTCACGGTTCCGTCGACGCACGTAGTTGGTGTATCGGCGGCGCGCTCGCACACAAGCCTGTCGCAAGTCCGTCAGCTCTGCGGACCACCAATACACCTGGCGCTTCGGAGGTCGGTGCCTGGATCTGGGCATTGATGCGTCGCACATTTGCGTGAACGCGTCCCGGAACCATTCGGCCTCTTCATCTACCGCTACAATGCTTGGTGCCGCCACCCACGATTGCACAATTGCAGCCTCCCTCGCAAGGTCACTGTCAAGGTGCCTCAACTGCCACCTTGGGCCATCGTCAACCAGGGGCCGGGCGGATCCGGTCGGAGCTCCGGAGCGGGACGTGGTCAGATCGTACCGTATGTATCGGTGATCTGCCAGTGTGGCCTCGCCCACCACTACTCCCCAGCCCTGTACGCGGCGCGCTATCGACGGGCTCGCAAAGGTGAGGTCCACGATGGACTCGCCTTGCGGCCGCACGCACGTCGCCACCGAACCCCGGTTGAGAAGGGCCAACCCTTGTCCAAGGACCCATTCCTCCAGTGTCTCACCCCGCGCGTCCGTCTGCGGCGAACCCCAAGCCACAGAGTGGGCATTGAAGTCACCAGCTAGAAGCACGGGACGAGGGTGGCTCTGTCGGATCAGAGCACCCACCTGTTCAAGAAAGACCTCGAACTCGGCGAGTGTTCTGTTGGGCGAGAAGTAGACGCCAATGACAACGACATCCCCTACCAAAGCACTGACGCATCCCGAGCCCCTCACCACTTGTTCGAATGGTGGAGAAGCAATTGCTCTCTGCCGAACAAGGGCCACCAAGCTATCGCGGTCCCCTACCCAGCTATCGCCGGGGGGCACAAAGTACGGTTCTGAGACCACAGCCACGTGTATCGACCACTGCGCCAGGCTTTGGGACAATAGATCTTGAGCCGCAGCGCAGTGCTCGATATTCGCCTGGAGAATTCGAAGGTCGCGGTCCATTAACAGGTTTCCATGGCCGCGACTCCGTCCTCAGACGTTCCTCTTGGGTCACAGGCAGTCGGCTGCGAGATCGCTGCCACTGCTCTGTGCCACTTAGGCCGGGGCGCATTGCACGCTTTTCCCCCGAGCGTATGGTCCGCCCGTTTCTTCGCCGCCGCACAGACTTTGCAATGAGCTTCGGCGGCGGTGCAGTTGCGGGCAATATGGCCCGGTTCACCACAACGGTAGCAGTCACTGCTGCGGTCGTCTTGGCAGTTACACTGCACCCTGACGTGTCCCACGATATGGCACCGGTAGCAGCGCAGGGGTCTCGCCTCAAGTAGTGTGACTCTGGCTGAGACCCAACCCACTAGGATGCGGCCAGCCTCTGCCACCTTCTTCGCTGCGGCAACAGGACAACTAAGCCACAGCGTGCCCAAACCCGAGCGGTCAAGGCGAATCTCGCCCGCCCTGATTGACGCAGTATTGCATCCGCCAGTACGGGCAAGCACCGCAACGACATCCGCAGGAACGACGGCGTCGTCCAGACCAGACACTCGCAGCTCCGCGCACTTGGTGGGCCTAGACACAACCACATCTGCCCCCAGCTCCACCCTCAGCCTCTCGGCCAGAGCGTCCGCTTTCGCATCATTATCGGCGCCAGAGATCTCAAAGATTCTAGCGCCAGTAGCCGCCACGCGGTAACCCATATGCTCTATTCCGAGAGCGTGAGGGTCCACCTTCTCCTTCGCTTTGGCGAGCATGGTGGCATATGTCATGCCGCCTTCTACTGCTTCCGGCGGCAGCTTTAAAACCACGGCCACAGTGGTGGGCGTGCGAGGCTTACGCGGACCCCTCCTCCGCTTCCTCTTCTTCGAAGCCGTCTGCTGGGAAGGATGGGGAAGCTGTGCAGGCTGTGGTCGCTTAGGCGCCTTTTCGCGCGCAGTTCCAGAACCCTTCGTCTTTTTCCTTCCAGCCACAACCTTCCACCCCTCTTCTTGCGATGCTGGGGCTGGGGGCAGTGGCTGAGGTTCATCGGTGGCAGGGACAGGCGCAGATGGAGGCACCGACCCTTTACTCGGCCCCTTTTTCTTCCTTTCAGCCGCTTTTTTCGTGGGCGGCTTAGCAGACCCTGTGGGCTGCACAACCGCATCAGCTGCCATTTGCTGACCTGAGTGTCGCTCAAGTGGCTGTTTCTCCCTCATTTTCTCTTCGACCATCTTGCCCACCTTGAGCATGATGGTCCGCTCGACGCCCTCGAGATCTGCTGGTGGCCCTACAGATATACGAGGAGGAGGCGGGGAGACCGACACAGCAGGCAACTCCTCTGCCAGCCCGCTACGCCCAGCCCGCATCTCCAACCTCAGGGCCGCCATATCCCGACGGAGCTCGGCAACCTCCGTCTGCAGCTGGTCATTGGACACCTTGAGGCGCTCATTGGCCAGCCGCATACGGTCAAGTTCATCCGAGGCAGAGCGCTTCTCAAGCTCTTCGTTTACCTCCGTGATGGAGGAGGCAGCATTCTTGAGGGCCTTGACATATGTGCCCTTCAGTCTGCTGGAGGTCTCCGCAACACGAAGCACTACGCTTTTGCAGTCTTCAAGACGTTCGTGGAGTTCCTCCACAGAACACTTCTCCACAGAACCTTGCGCTATAGCAAGCTTATTGACCGTCTCCGGTCGTGCTTTGCGCGTCACCTGCAAGAACTCACGTTCCGCAAGCGCTTCATTCTCAGCACTTAATGCCGCAGCAGCCGCTGCCTTCGCCTTGGCCAGGCCGACGTATTGGCCTGTGGTGGGCGGTCGGCCCCTCCCACGCCAGGCTGTGGAGGTCTTCGAGGCCGTGCTGGGCTCCTGACTCTCCTCGTCCGAAGAAATACGGGGAATCCTCCTAGTGGTTCGCCCAGTTCTCTTGGCCGCCATCTCTGAGACATCGCTATCGGCGACATCACTACCGTCTACGGAACCCATTTTTCGACCGGGTTCAAAGTCGGCGTTATCCGTGTCCGTTGAGGAGTTGCGTGGGTTGTGTTCACGAAGACCGGCGGACTGCCGATCTACGGAGCGATTGTTGCCCCCCCCAGAGTACGAGGGGCAGCCCTCCACCGAGGTGGAGGGGTGGGATTCCCCCTTTCGGGGACCCACCTGGGGAACAAATTTACAATTGCTCGTTTTGTCCATTACGTATCCTTCTCCGATGCTCCACATCGTCGTCTCTTTTTTCAGGGGTGAGCTCCCCTGCCAGCGCGCCTCAACGAGGACACGCCCGTCTCCATTGGCATTATCCGAATCAGTAAAGAGGTTGCATGGGTCGAGTTCACGGAGATCGGCAGACTGCCGATCTACGGAGCGATTGTTGCCCCCCCCAGAGTACGAGGGGCTGCCCTCCACCGAAGCGGAGGGGTGGGATTCCCCCTTTCGGGGACCCACCTGGGGAACAAATTGACAATTGCTCTTTGGGTCCATTATAAAACCTTCTCCGATGCTCCACATCGTCATCTCTTTTTTCAGG
This sequence comes from Stenoptilia bipunctidactyla, assembly GCA_944452665.1. NCBI lineage: Eukaryota > Metazoa > Arthropoda > Insecta > Lepidoptera > Pterophoridae > Stenoptilia > Stenoptilia bipunctidactyla. Next base: position 115,900 of record CALYBW010000035.1, read on the forward strand.
GGTGAGCTCCCCTGCCAGCATGCCCTAGCGAGGACACGCCCGTCTCCGCCTGTCGGGTCCATAAAAGGCCCCGCCGAAGAAAACCACAATTCACCGGTGACACGACTGCCGCCCGATACGGAACAGACGCAGTGCGTCAACCACCTCTCCGGGCGCCGCTGCCGCCCACTATGGAACAGACGCAGGGCACCGACGACCCACTGCCGCCCGATACGGACAGACGCAGTGAGCCAACTCCCCCCCTCCCCGGATGCCACAGGGCACCGACGACCCACTGCCGTCCAATCCAGACAGACGCAGTGAGCCAACTCCCTCCCCTTCCCCGGGCGCCACAGGGCACCGACGAGCCAACCGTAGGAGTGATTTAGCTTCACCCGATCGCCGGATTGCGACGGGCTACTGAGCCCCCCCGCCACGACAAGGCACACTCCAATTGGGGGGGAACCTAACCTAACCTAACCTAACCTAACCTAACCTAACCTAACCTAACCTAACCTAACCAAACCTAACCTGACCCAAACCTAACCTATCGTAGTTTACATAGTCATTTTGAAAATTTGTATTACTTAAATTGATTTTATTTTGTCAAACGCATTGAGGCGCTCCTTCTGACACCTCAATCAGCTACCTGCTTAGCAAAATTATATCGTTTTTGGTGCAGCCAAATCGTATATTGCTAATTTTTCTATAGAAAACTGGGGTTTTGGTCGAAAATTTCAAAATTTAGTACAGTAACTCAGCGTTTTTATTACTTATTCGTGTAGATCTCGTCGATACCTTCCTTCAGAGGGGTCGAACTCCGCAATCGGCTTGAAAATAAAAAAGTTATTTGCAGAGAAGAGCAACCAAAAACCTAACCTAACCTAACCTAACCTGACCTAAACCTAACCTATCGTAGTTTACATAGTCATTTTGAAAATTTGTATTACTTAAATTGATTTTATTTTGTCAAACGTATTGAGGCGCTCCTTCTGACACCTCAATCAGCTACCTGCTTAGAAAAATATATCGATTTTGGTGCATCCAAATCGTATATTGCTAATTTTTCTATAGAAAACTGGAGTTTTGGTCGAAAATTTCAAAATTTAGTACAGTAACTCAGCGTTTTTATTATTTATTCGTGTAGATCTCGTCGATACCTTCCTTCAGAGGGGTCGAACTCCGCAATAGGCCTGAAAATAAAAAAGTTACTTGCAGAGAAGAGCAACCAAAAACCTAACCTAACCTAATCTAACCTAACCTGACCCAAACCTAACCTATCGTAGTTTACATAGTCATTTTGAAAATTTGTATTACTTAAATTGATTTTATTTTGTCAAACGCATTGAGGCGCTCCTTCTGACACCTCAATCAGCTACCTGCTTAGCAAAATTATATCGTTTTTGGTGCATCCAAATCGTATATTGCTAATTTTTCTATAGAAAACTGGGGTTTTGGTCGAAAATTTCAAAATTTAGTACAGTAACTCAGCGTTTTTATTGTTTATTCGTGTAGACCTCGTCGATACCTTCCTTCAGAGGGATCGAACTCCGCAATCGGCTTGAAAATAAAAAAGTTATTTGCAGAGAAGAGCAACCAAAAACCTAACCTAACGTAACCTAACCTAACCTGACCCAAACCTAACCTATCGTAGTTTACATAGTCATTTTGAAAATTTGTATTACTTAAATTGATTTTATTTTGTCAAACGCATTGAGGCGCTCCTTCTGACACCTCAATCAGCTACCTGCTTAGCAAAATTATATCGTTTTTGGTGCATCCAAATCGTATATTGCTAATTTTTCTATAGAAAACTGGGGTTTTGGTCGAAAATTTCAAAATTTAGTACAGTAACTGTGTTTTTATTGTTTATTCGTGTAGATCTCGTCGATACCTTCCTTCAGAGGGGTCGAACTCCGCAATCGGCTTGAAAATAAAAAAGTTATTTGCAGAGAAGAGCAACCAAAAACCTAACCTAACCTAACCTAACCTGACCCAAACCTAACCTATCGTAGTTTACATAGTCATTTTGAAAATTTATATTACTTTAATTGATTTTATTTTGTTAAACGCATTGAGGCGCTCCTTCTGACACCTCAATCAGCTACCTGCTTAGCAAAATTATATCGTTTTTGGTGCATCCAAATCGTATATTGCTAATTTTTCTATAGAAAACTGGGGTTTTGGTCGAAAATTTCAAAATTTAGTACAGTAACTCAGCGTTTTTATTGTTTATTCGTGTAGATCTCGTCGATACCTTCCTTCAGAGGGTTCGAACTCAGCAATCGGCTTGAAAATAAAAAAAGTTATTTGCAGAGAAGAGCAACCTAAAACCTAACCTAACCTAACCAAACCTGACCCAAACCTAACCTATCGTAGTTTACATAGTCATTTTGAAAATTTGTATTACTTAAATTGATTTTATTTTGTCAAACGCATTGAGGCGCTCCTTTTGAAACCTCAATCAGCTACCTGCTTAGCAAAATTATATCGTTTTTGGTGCATCCAATTCGTATATTGCTAATTTTTCTATAGAAAACTGGGGTTTTGGTCGAAAATTTCAAAATTTAGTACAGTAACTCAGCGTTTTTATTGTTTATTCGTGTAGATCTCGTCGATACCTTCCTTCAGAGGGGTCGAACTCCGCAATCGGCTTGAAAATAAAAAAGTTATTTGCAGAGAAGAGCAACCAAAAACCTAACCTAACCTAACCTAACCTAACCTAACCTAACCTAACCTAACCTGACCCAAACCTAACCTATCGTAGTTTACATAGTCATTTTGAAAATTTGTATTACTTAAATTGATTTTATTTTGTCAAACGCATTGAGGCGCTCCTTCTGACACCTCAATCAGCAACCTGCTTAGCAAAATTATATCGTTTTTGGTGCATCCAAATCGTATATTGCTAATTTTTCTAAAGAAAACTGGGGTTTTGGTCGAAAATTTCAAAATTTAGTACAGTAACTCAGCGTTTTTATTGTTTATTCGTGTAGATCTCGTCGATACCTTCCTTCAGAGGGGTCGAACTCCGCAATCGGCTTGAAAATAAAAAAGTTATTTGCAGAAAAGAGCAACCAAAAACCTAACCTAACCTTACCTAACCTAACCTGACCCAAACCTAACCTATCGTAGTTTACATAGTCATTTTGAAAATTTGTATTACTTAAATTGATTTTATTTTGTCAAACGCATTGAGGCGCTCCTTCTGACACCTCAATCAGCTACCTGCTTAGCAAAATTATATCGTTTTTGGTGCATCCAAATCGTATATTGCTAATTTTTCTATAGAAAACTGGGGTTTTGGTCGAAAATTTCAAAATTTAGTACAGTAACTCAGCGTTTTTATTGTTTATTCGTGTAGATCTCGTCGATACCTTCCTTCAGAGGGATCGAACTCCGCAATCGGCTTGAAAATAAAAAAGTTATTTGCAGAGAAGAGCAACCAAAAACCTAACCTAACGTAACCTAACCTAACCTGACCCAAACCTAACCTATCGTAGTTTACATAGTCATTTTGAAAATTTGTATTACTTAAATTGATTTTATTTTGTCAAACGCATTGAGGCGCTCCTTCTGACACCTCAATTAGCTACCTGCTTAGCAAAATTATATCGTTTTTGGTGCATCCAAATCGTATATTGCTAATTTTTCTATAGAAAACTGAGGTTTTGGTCGAAAATTACAAAATTTAGTACAGTAACTCAGTGTTTTTATTGTTTATTCGTGTAGATCTCGTCGATACCTTCCTTCAGAGGGGTCGAACTCCGCAATCGGCTTGAAAATAAAAAAGTTATTTGCAGAGAAGTGCAACCAAAAACCTAACCTAACCTAACCTAACCTGACCCAAACCTAACCTAACCTAACCTAACCTAACCAAACCTAACCTGACCCAAACCTAACCTATCGTAGTTTACATAGTCATTTTGAAAATTTGTATTACTTAAATTGATTTTATTTTGTCAAACGCATTGAGGCGCTCCTTCTGACACCTCAATCAGCTACCTGCTTAGCAAAATTATATCGTTTTTGGTGCAGCCAAATCGTATATTGCTAATTTTTCTATAGAAAACTGGGGTTTTGGTCGAAAATTTCAAAATTTAGTACAGTAACTCAGCGTTTTTATTGTTTATTCGCGTAGATCTCGTCGATACCTTCCTTCAGAGGGGTCGAACTCCGCAATCGGCTTGAAAATAAAAAAGTTATTTGCAGAGAAGAGCAACCAAAAACCTAACCTAACCTAACCTAACCTGACCTAAACCTAACCTATCGTAGTTTACATAGTCATTTTGAAAATTTGTATTACTTAAATTGATTTTATTTTGTCAAACGCATTGAGGCGCTCCTTCTGACACCTCAATCAGCTACCTGCTTAGAAAAATATATCGAATTTGGTGCATCCAAATCGTATATTGCTAATTTTTCTATAGAAAACTGGAGTTTTGGTCGAAAATTTCAAAATTTAGTACAGTAACTCAGCGTTTTTATTATTTATTCGTGTAGATCTCGTCGATACCTTCCTTCAGAGGGGTCGAACTCCGCAATGGGCCTGAAAATAAAAAAGTTACTTGCAGAGAAGAGCAACCAAAAACCTAACCTAACCTAACCTAACCTAACCTGATCCAAACCTAACCTATCGTAGTTTACATAGTCATTTTGAAAATTTGTATTACTTAAATTGATTTTATTTTGTCAAACGCATTGAGGCGCTCCTTCTGACACCTCAATCAGCTACCTGCTTAGCAAAATTATATCGTTTTTGGTGCATCCAAATCGTATATTGCTAATTTTTCTATAGAAAACTGGGGTTTTGGTCGAAAATTTCAAAATTTAGTACAGTAACTTAGCGTTTTTATTGTTTATTCGTGTAGATCTCGTCGATATCTTCCTTCAGAGGGGTCGAACTCCGCAATGGGCCTGAAAATAAAAAAGTTACTTGCAGAGAAGAGCAACCAAAAACCTAACCTAACCTAACCTAACCTAACCTAACCTAACCTAACCTGACCCAAACCTAACCTATCGTAGTTTACATAGTCATTTTGAAAATTTGTATTACTTAAATTGATTTTATTTTGTCAAACGCATTGAGGCGCTCCTTCTGACACCTCAATCAGCTACCTGCTTAGCAAAATTATATCGTATTTGGTGCATCCAAATCGTATATTGCTAATTTATCTATAGAAAACTGGGGTTTTGGTCGAAAATTTCAAAATTTAGTACAGTAACTCAGCGTTTTTATTGTTTATACGTGTAGATCTCGTCGATACCTTCCTTCATAGGGGTCGAACTCCGCAATCGGCTTGAAAATAAAAAAGTTATTTGCAGAGAAGAGCAACCAAAAACCTAACCTAACCTAACCTAACCTAACCTAACCTAACCTAACCAAACCTAACCTGACCCAAACCTAACCTATCGTAGTTTACATAGTCATTTTGAAAATTTGTATTACTTAAATTGATTTTATTTTGTCAAACGCATTGAGGCGCTCCTTCTGACACCTCAATCAGCTACCTGCTTAGCAAAATTATATCGTTTTTGGTGCAGCCAAATCGTATATTGCTAATTTTTCTATAGAAAACTGGGGTTTTGGTCGAAAATTTCAAAATTTAGTACAGTAACTCAGCGTTTTTATTGTTTATTCGTGTAGATCTCGTCGATACCTTCCTTCAGAGGGGTCGAACTCCGCAATCGGCTTGAAAATAAAAAAGTTATTTGCAGAGAAGAGCAACCAAAAACCTAACCTAACCTAACCTAACCTAACCTGACCCAAACCTAACCTATCGTAGTTTACATAGTCATTTTGAAAATTTGTATTACTTAAATTGATTTTATTTTGTCAAACGCATTGAGGCGCTCCTTCTGACACCTCAATCAGCTACCAGCTTAGCAAAATTATATCGTTTTTGGTGCATCCAAATCGAATATTGCTAATTTTTCTATAGAAAACTGGGGTTTTGGTCGAAAATTTCAAAATTTAGTACAGTAACTCAGCGTTTTTATTACTTATTCGTGTAGATCTTGTCGATACCTTCCTTCAGAGGGGTCGAACTCCGCAATCGGCTTGAAAATAAAAAAGTTATTTGCAGAGAAGAGCAACCAAAAACCTAACCTAACCTAACCTAACCTGACCTAAACCTAACCTATCGTAGTTTACATAGTCATTTTGAAAATTTGTATTACTTAAATTGATTTTATTTTGTCAAACGCATTGAGGCGCTCCTTCTGACACCTCAATCAGCTACCTGCTTAGAAAAATATATCGATTTTGGTGCATCCAAATCGTATATTGCTAGTTTTTCTATAGAAAACTGGAGTTTTGGTCGAAAATTTCAAAATTTAGTACAGTAACTCAGCGTTTTTATTATTTATTCGTGTAGATCTCGTCGATACCTTCCTTCAGAGGGGTCGAACTCCGCAATGGGCCTGAAAATAAAAAAGTTACTTGCAGAGAAGAGCAACCAAAAACCTAACCTAACCTAACCTAACCTAACCTGATCCAAACCTAACCTATCGTAGTTTACATAGTCATTTTGAAAATTTGTATTACTTAAATTGATTTTATTTTGTCAAACGCATTGAGGCGCTCCTTCTGACACCTCAATCAGCTACCTGCTTAGCAAAATTATATCGTTTTTGGTGCATCCAAATCGTATATTGCTAATTTTTCTATAGAAAACTGGGGTTATGGTCGAAAATTTCAAAATTTAGTACAGTAACTCAGCGTTTTTATTGTTTATTCGTGTAGATCTCGTCGATACCTTCCTTCAGAGGGGTCGAACTCCGCAATCGGCTTGAAAATAAAAAAGTTATTTGCAGAGAAGAGCAACCAAAAACCTAACCTAACCTAACCTAACCTGACCCAAACCTAACCTATCGTAGTTTACATAGTCATTTTGAAAATTTGTATTACTTAAATTGATTTTATTTTGTCAAACGCATTGAGGCGCTCCTTCTGACACCTCAATCAGCTACCTGCTTAGCAAAATTATATCGTTTTTGGTGCATCCAAATCGTATATTGCTAATTTTTCTATAGAAAACTGGGGTTTTGGTCGAAAATTTCAAAATTTTGTACAGTAACTCAGCGTTTTTATTGTTTATTCGTGTAGATCTCGTCGATACCTTCCTTCAGAGGGGTCGAACTCCGCAATCGGCTTGAAAATAAAAAAGTTATTTGCAGAGAAGAGCAACCAAAAACCTAACCTTTTTTTTTTTTTTTTTTACTTGGGGAATTCCTCATGGATATCTGTCGCCCGGGGGAGCGGCCAGATTATGTCGGACTCTTACCGACTAAAACCCCAAGGTGTTTCGTCACGCACCTGTTGGCGGGAGCACGGGGACGCTTACGCATTCTTCCGCGAACCCGCCGGTGCCTTCCACAGCGCGGAACCTCCCTCGCTCAGCGGCATGCTCGAAACACGTAGCACGCCGCTGCCAGCGAAGACCTTTGGAAGCGAGCGGCGGATACCCCCGTATCCACCGCCCAAGGCCTTCACTCGACCGGGTCAGGTCAGGTTGGCGTACGCTCTCCTTCTCCGACCGGTCCTCCTCCGGCGGATCGGAGCCGAGAGTGGGTTGTCCTCTCGAGTCCTCTCCGCGGCCTCTTTCTGCGACATCACGACCTCGCAAAAAGAGGCGACCGCCTCCCACGACCTCTCGTCACCGACCATGGCTCTTACCACGGCCGGCAAGGAGAGGTCATGTCCCACCACTGCTGCGAGGGCCGCGCGTTCGCGGGTCCACGCCTGACAATCCTCCAGCGTGTGCTGCGCTGTGTCTTCGCTGCCACTGTTGCAGTGAAGACACACCGCCGACGGCTCCCTTCGGGCTATGTGGCACAGGTATCTGCCGAAGCTTCCATGCCCGGACAGCACCTGGACCAGCCGGAAGGTGAGCGACCCGTGACGCCTGTTCACCCACTCCTTCAGGACTGGGCGAACGGCTTCCACAGTGCGCTGACCCGCGCTAGGCTCCTCGAGCCGCCTCCTCCACCTCCGCAGCAAGGTACGTTGGGCGACCTTCCTCCACCTCCGGACTTCGTCGGGGGCTGGACCCACTCCCCTTGCGCGCGCCTCCGCACGTCGCTCGTACACGTCCGCTAGAACCTCGGCATCGAGATCCCAGGGAGGCATACAAGCGAGCACACATGCCGCTCCATGGGACACCGTACGGTATCCTCGGATCGCCCTGACCGCCAGAACGCGCTGAGATGAACACAGCGACGTTACGTTCGGGCGAGTCAGAGCACCGACCCATATCGGTGCCCCATAGAGCGCCATCGACCTGACCACACCGGCGTACAGTCGCCGGCATGTCTGGTCGGGTCCACCAATGTTCGGAAGGAGCCTTCCGAGCGCAGATGCGGCCCCGATCAGCTTTGGAGCTAATCGCCGAAAATGCGCCCGGAAGTTCCACCTGCCGTCGAGCAGAAGTCCCAAGTACTTCATCTGGGGCTTCAGCTCGATCCGAAGTCCGTTGATCTCGATGTTGGCACCTTCAGGAGGCCCCCGCCGCGGTCCATGAAAACAAAGAACCTCGGTTTTATCGAGGGCAACCTTTAGGCCCAACATCTCGATCCGCCCAACAACTCGCCGCACCCCCGCCTCGGCGCGCGACGCCGCCTGCACCAAATCCCTCCCTCGAGCTGTGACCAGAGTGTCGTCAGCATAGCAGACGACACTAAGGCCAGAGCGAAGAGCACCCCGTAGCACCCAGTCGTACCCGATGTTCCACAGGAGTGGTCCTAAGACAGACCCCTGAGGAACACCGCAACGAATCTCCCTCCTATGGGTGCTACCGTCCCGTCCCACGTAGAGAACCCGTCTGTCGCGCAGATAGTTCGCGATGGTCCTGCGCAAGTAAAGAGGCACGCGGTGATACCGCAGTGCCTCTTCAATGCAGGCGACAAATTGACAAACACTTTCTTTGTGTATAACAATAACTTTATGTACTAAGGTGGTTTCATATTTTGATATAGATTATTAAAACTAACCGAGGGGCTTCTTACGAGACCCTAAACACCCCCCTAGCTTTTCATTTAGTTTCAGTTTTTCACAAAACATCCCTAGTAATACTTGTAAATCAGCGTAAAATCAAAAGTTTGTTCTAAAAGTTTTTAAATTTCTATACTTACCCCTTTTTTTTTTTTTTTTTTTTTTTTTTTTTTTTTTTTTTTTTTTTTTTTTTTTTTTTTTTACTGGAGGAAAACGTGCAATCACGTCCCCGACCACCCAAGGGGGAGCGGCGGGGTATGTGGGGATGATCCGACAGATGGCCGGACCCACCCACTAAAAACCTCCAGGTGTACCTCATCCGCCATAAGTGGAGCTCACGGTACCGCCATTGGCATTACCCGTGAGCCCCGGCGGGTTGCACTCAGCCTCAGCCGAGCGCCCTCCGACGACGGAAATGGTCCAGTACACAAGACCATTTCCCCACCATAGCCCTAGTAGCCGCATCAGGTCCCCTCACCTGCTACGGCTGGCTATCGGGAGGGAGAAGGTGAGCGTATCTCCTTCTCCGTCCCCCCCTCCGCCTACGGCGGATCGGTGCCGAGGAGGCGTCATCCTCCCGGCATCGCTCCGCTGCCTCCTTCTGCGACATTACGTCCTCGCAGAAGGAGGTCATGGCCGCCCAAGCCTCTCGGCTCCCCAACATGGCCTTTACCAGGCTGGGAAGCGAGAGGTCCCCTCCGACGACAGACGTCAAATCGTGCCGCTGCCGACCCCACGCTGGACACACCGCCAAGGTGTGCTCCGCCGTGTCGTCGGCCGCCCCACAATGGTGACACTCTGTCGTCACCTCCCTCCGGGCGACCCTGTGCAGGTAATGACCGAAACAACCATGTCCGGTCAATACCTGCACAAGGCGGAAGGTCAGAGTCCCCCACCTTCGCTGCACCCACTCAACGAGGACCGGACGAATCGCATCGATCGTCCAGGCCCCGTGAGCGGGAGCGACGAGGGACTCTTCCCACCCCCTAAGGAGTGCCCTCCTGGCACTCCTGCGGACGCGCGCCACCTCCTCGGGACAGGGGCGCTCGCCCGCATCCCTCCTCTCGGCTCGATACCGGTACACGGCACTGAGCACTACCGCCTCGAGTTCCCACGGAGGGGCGCTTGCCAAAACGCAGGCAGCCCCATGGGAAATCGAGCGGTACCCCCGCGATGCCCTCACCGCCATGACCCTCTGCGGCTTCCGCAGCAGGGCCCTATTTTGGCGGTTGAGGGCATCCTCCCAGATGGGCGCTCCGTAGAGGGCCATGCTTCCCACAATACCGAGGTAGAGCCTACGGCATGGGGAACCAGGCCCCCCCACGTTCGGCAGCAGCCGCCCCAATGCACCCACTGCCTTGATGAGCCGTTCGGCCAGCACCTTAAAATGCTGACCGAAGGCCCAGCGCCCATCTAATATGAGACCCAGATACTTCATTTCCCTCTTCAGGGGTATCCGGGTCCCATCCACCATCAGCGACGCGCCTCGAGGGGGGCCCTGCCGAGGCCCGTGAAAAAAGAGGGCCTCTGTCTTCTCCAGCGCGACCCTGAGGCCCAACCCCCTTATGCGGCCTACCACTAGGGCCGCACCCTCCTCCATCCGAGTTGCTGACTCGGTGAACGTCCTCCCCTGGGCCACTATGAGGGTGTCATCAGCGTAGCAGAATACGCTGACTTGGGGCGGCAGAACGCCCCTCAACACCCCATCGTAGCCCAAGTTCCACAAGAGCGGACCAAGCACCGACCCTTGTGGAACCCCACACCGCATCGTTCGCCGCGTCAGCGACCCTCTCCCGTCGACGTAGAGGACGTCCCTGTCCCGAAGGTAGTCCTCCAACAGCCGCCGCAGGTACAGAGGCACCCCGTGAAATCGGAGCGCCTCGAGAATCGCACCAAACGGCAGGCTGTTGAAGGCATTAGCAATGTCCAAAGACACCGCCAACGACCTCAACCTCCTCGCGGCACCCTCCGCGGTGAGGGACTTCAGGGCAGAGATGGCGTCCAACGTCGACCGCCCCCGTCGGAACCCGAACTGTGCCTCGGATAGGTTGGGCCCTACCTCCTCGAGGTGCTGGACAAGGCGAGATGCCAGGATGAATTCCAGCATCTTCGCCATCTCATCCAGCAAGACGACGGGCCGGAACGCCGATGGATTGTCAGGCGACCGGCCCGCCTTCTCGAGGAGGCAGAGCCTCCCGTCCTTCCAGAGCTTCGGAAACCGTCCAGTTCGCAAAGAGAGATCGAACAGTTCCCGAAGCTCGGGCCCTAGAGACTCTACCGCTATCTCCAGAATCCGTCCGGGTACACCGTCCGGTCCGGGTGCGGTCCTCTTCCTCCCCAAGCGGGAGATAGCACTCTCCATTTCAGAGTCCGAGATGGGCGGTACGTCTATCTCCCATGCCACACCCGCTGGGGGAGGCAAGGAGTGGTCAGAGCTATCGGGGAACAGCTCTCCCACGACGACCCCCAGGAACTCTGGCTGGAGGGTCTCCGTTAGAGGCCGTCCCCTGACTCGAAGTTTATTTCGAGCCATCTTATAGGGACGCCCCCAGGGGTCCCTGTTAAGACTCTCTAGGAGTTGCTCCCTAGCCCGCTCCTTGGCGTCACAGATAGCAGCCCGCAGTGCCTTTTTAGAAGCTGTGCAGGCCGCCAACAGCCTAGCCTCCTCCGCTTCGTCGCGGTTGCGCCGCCGGCGGTAGTGCGAACACTCCCGCCAGGCCCGACCGTGGGCGTCCCGGAGATCGGCTATTTCTCGGGACCACCAGTATACGGCCTTCCGACTACAATTGTCACTCGCCCGGGGCATAGCCGCGTCACACACCGCCGTGAGGACAGTCCGCAAGCGGCCGGCACCCTCGTCTACTGTGGCCGGAGGAGAGCTCAGCACTCTCCAAGACTGGACGATCGCCGCCTCGACCGCTAACTCACGATCAAGACGGCCGATTGCCCAGCGTGGAAAGGCAGGGGAATGCCGTGGAGACCCAGTTCGGGGCTGGTGGACGGCGACCTCGAAGCGTATATAACGATGGTCCGAAAGGGAAACCGGATCCACCAATACCCGCCAGTTGCGCACCCTGTGCGCGATCTCAGGGGAGGAGAACGTTACGTCCACCCGGGACCGTCCCTGTGGTCGCACACAAGTAGGCACTGTCCCTCTATTTAGTAGGGACAGCCCGGCCTCTGCAGCCCATTCCCATAAAACCACGCCGAAACGATTGGTGCGGGTGTCACCCCATTGCGGTGACCTCGAGTTAAGGTCACCCATCAGTAGCAAGTGGTCAGGTCTCACACGTCCAACCACCGCATGAAGGGAGTCCAGGTACGCCTCGTACTCCCGAAGTTGCCTATTAGGGGAGAAGTAAACACCAATTATGGTGTACTCCCCCCACCGGGCCACGACGAACCCCGGACCCCTCTCCCTGACTGTTAGTGTGTGACATCCCCCCAACCGCACGACGATGGCCACCGTGCCATCCGTTGAGCAGGCCCAATGTGGTCGTGGAGCCACAAAATATGGTTCCGCCACAACCGCAACCTCTATTTCCCATTGCGCCATCGCTTGCAGGAACAAATCTTGGGCGGCGGCGCAATGGTTTAGGTTCCCTTGGAGGAAATTGAATGACCGATCCATTACTCGGTCATTTCAATTTCCTCCACCATGTCAGGACGTGACATGATTGGAGCAGCTGTTGTCCCAATGACTGCTCTTCCCTTGACGGGGGGAGGCTTACATTCCTTCCCCCTCATCATGTGCCCTGATGGGCGTCCGGCATCGGCGCATACCGCGCAGTGGATGAGACCCACGCAAGTGGCCGACCGATGTCCCGGTTTACTACACCGGAAACATAGGTCTCCCCGATCCACCTTTGATGGGCACATGGGCCTTGTGTGCCCTAACCCCATGCACTTGAAACAGCGCATGGGGCGTTCCTCCAGAACTGTGACACTAGCCGAGCTCCACCCAATTAGGAGGCGGCCACCCTCCACAATCTTTTTGCACGCTGCCACAGGGCAGCGAACATTTATAGCCCCGAGGCCACCTGACCTCACTGACAGTGATCCCGGCTTCACCTTACTAGGATCACAGCCACCCTTCTCGGCAACTGCCGCCACCACGTCTACCGCCGTGACGGAGTCATCCAGGCCCCCTATGCGGAGTTCCGCCATTTTCTCAGAGCGGTCTACCCGAGCGTCTTCCAGTAAAACAGCTCGCAGCTTCTCTGCGAGCTGGTCCGCCTTTTCACCGCTTTGTGCCCCGGGAAGCTCCAACATGCGAGCCCCCGTAGCAGTTTGGCGGAATTTAAAATGGCTAATCCCCAATTCAGTCAGATTAACTCCATCGCGTGCTCTTGTGAGGGCTGCTCTGTAGTCAACTCCCCTTTGGACCGCTTCAGGCTGCAGGGTGATGATGACTGCAGCCGAACGGGGGGGAGTTAATTTCACCTTCCGTACTGGTGGAGTGGTTTGTGCCCGAGGTAATGTTGAAGCCGCAGGCTGAACCACTTTCCCTCCCAGCGGACCCTTTGCCTTTGTAGGACCAGTGGTTGCTGGCTTCGTGGCAGACATAGCCACGGCTTGCGGCTCTGGTAGTGAAGATTTTTTGTTCTTCCCTTTTTTCTTTCCCTTTCGAACCACTGTTGTCCATGGCTCTTCCGGCACTGGGGCAGGTGTTACAGCTGGCCTAGAGATCGAGCTTGACGGGCCCGGATTCGCCCGAGTTTCGTGCGCCAGCGGTGGGCGCAGATTCTCCTCTGGGAGCAGGCGTGCCAGGCGTGCCTCGATGCTAGCAGTCTTGGCATCCACCATTTGGCCTACTGAGGCCATAATGCAGCCCTGCAACTCTCCGAGTAGGGCAGTCTTAAATTCTTCCACCGAATTGGCCTGCTCTGTAGCTTGGGGAGGCGATGGTCTTGTTCGCTCTGAGAACTCCCGCCTCAGAGCAGTGAGCTCAGACTGTAAGTCCTCCATACGCCGCCTTATGTTGGCGTTTTCTCTTCTGAGTTTCTTTGTCTCATCAGAGTCCGTCCTTTTTGAGAGATTCTCAACGATATCGCTGAGGTCTCTCGTACACATTTTAAACTCCTTTAGGAGGTTACCCTCCAAGTGGTTCGACGTGGCTAGTGAAAGGATTTTAGCCACCCTGATTCCGGCGCGCTCCCGCATTTCATCCACTTCGAGATCGTCAATATCCACCTCCTGCATCACTTCAGGGGGTGGGGTCTTCTCCTTTCTGAAGGATACCTTCAGTGGGTCAGCTTCGGACTCCTTCTGCTTGCTCTTTTTTGGAGAGCCAGCTTTTCCCTTTTTCTTTGCCGGGACAGCCTTTACCGCGTTCCTTCTACGCCCCTCCGTCTCGGTTTCAGACCCTGAAATTTCGGTAGCAGAAAGCGTAGTTCCACTCCTTTTCCAGGCCTTCCCGAGTTCGGAGCCACTGCTGTCGGCCACCTCCATCGCAGAGTCACTCAAAAGCGATGTAGAAATGAGCGAACAACGTGACATTGAGCGGGTTCTCGGACCCAAGCTCTCATCCTTCCGCCGAGCAACAAGTGCCGATCGGCCTGTTCGACCTTTCCTTTCTCCACCAACTCCGCCCTTCTCGGGCACCTCCTCATCTCCGCCTTTACGGCTCCCATCCACTCCGCCCTTCTCGGGCACTACGTTTTGTGTAGATTGATCCATAATTAATCCCACGAGAACCACGTTTTTGATACTGTCTGAGTCGTGGCAGTGACGCGATGCCAAGGACAGCCCTACATACACCTGGGGGTCGGGAGGTACCCAGGGTTGGTCGCTAGTTGGCAGAATTAACCCACTCTGCCACCTCCGAAGCAGGGACCGGAACCGCTTACCCTTAAAGAGGTTTTTGATTGGGTTTTTCATAGACTTGTTTTAAAAAACCCTATCAATTTGGTAACCGTATCGAAGACTTACCCTAATTTAAGGCTTACCATATCAATAGAGTTAACTTCATGTAAGCAGTAAGCCTATCGAAAACCCTATTGAAGGTTACCGATTCAATAGGGTTTTAAAACCTGCAGGAAAATTTAATCTCTAAGAATATCAAATTATCAAAAATATCACCATCTATTCAATCTCGCACTTCGAATTATACTTCCGAATTCAACAGTATGCGCGGAAAAGAGATAGAAATAGGCAACCCTATTACAGGGTAAGCGCATCCGAAAGTAGTTAACTTTATTCAAAGTGTTACCACGTCGATAGGCTTACCATATCAATAGGGTTACACTTCCATATGGTAAGATTTTGATAGGGTTACCCTATCAATAGGCTTAATCAAATAAAAGGGTTTTCCGGTCCCTGCTCCGAAGAGGCGACCGATCGCCGCGTTTCCCAACGATCGGTCTTTCGGGGTTTTTTAAAGAGGTTTTCTCCTCACAGTCCGGGCGGTTAAGCCAAGACCCCCGTTCCGTCAAAGCCGCGAGACATGATCCACGACACTTCAACGGGTTACGGTTTTGGTGGCAGTGACAATTGAATGCCTACGCGACGGCAGTATTAGTGCTCGCTGCGCCCGCCACCCTCCTCACCCCGATACAACTGCCGCCCGCTACGGATCAGACACAGAGTACCGGGTGGAATGCTACGGACATATTACCCATAACGATCCTCCTCACAAGCCCAGTACCACTGCCGCCCGCTACGGGTCAGACGCAGGGTACCGGGAAGGCGCAGCTGCCGCCCGATACGGACAGACGCAGTGCGCCACCGCCGTACGAGTGATTTAGCTTCACCCATCGCTGGATTGCGATGGGCTACTGAGCCCCCCCCGCCACGACAAGGCACACTCCACTTAGGGGGGTCTATACTTACCCCTAGTTTTTATTCATTATTATTGTCCAGCTCGTCGTCCCATTCCTTCAGAGTGGTCGAACCTCCAAATCCGCCTGAAAACAAAAAAGTTATTAAGAAAAACGGTATTAGGAAAGTTGATGTAAGGGCTGTTTGCGTACATTGCGCAAACACTTTAATACTGAAAATCTTGTTACTATTCTCGTTCTTTTTGTTTTATTGGTAGTTTCAGCAAGGTTTTCCTATTTTTCACGTTTTTCAGATTTTTACATAGATCACCCGTACAACTTAAATTGACAAACACTTTCTTTGTGTATAACAATAACTTTATGTACTAAGGTGGTTTCATATTTTGATATAGATTATTAAAACTAACCGAGGGGCTTCTTACGAGACCCTAAACACCCCCCTAGCTTTTCATTTAGTTTCAGTTTTTCACAAAACATCCCTAGTAATACTTGTAAATCAGCGTAAAATCAAAAGTTTGTTCTAAAAGTTTTTAAATTTCTATACTTACCCCTAGTTTTTATTCATTATTATTGTCCAGCTCGTCGTCCCATTCCTTCAGAGTGGTCGAACCTCCAAATCCGCCTGAAAACAAAAAAGTTATTAAGAAAAACGGTATTAGGAAAGTTGATGTAAGGGCTGTTTGCGTACATTGCGCAAACACTTTAATACTGAAAATCTTGTTACTATTCTCGTTCTTTTTGTTTTATTGGTAGTTTCAGCAAGGTTTTCCTATTTTTCACGTTTTTCAGATTTTTACATAGATCACCCGTACAACTTAAATTGACAAACACTTTCTTTGTGTATAACAATAACTTTATGTACTAAGGTGGTTTCATATTTTGATATAGATTATTAAAACTAACCGAGGGGCTTCTTACGAGACCCTAAACACCCCCCTAGCTTTTCATTTAGTTTCAGTTTTTCACAAAACATCCCTAGTAATACTTGTAAATCAGCGTAAAATCAAAAGTTTGTTCTAAAAGTTTTTAAATTTCTATACTTACCCCTAGTTTTTATTCATTATTATTGTCCAGCTCGTCGTCCCATTCCTTCAGAGTGGTCGAACCTCCAAATCCGCCTGAAAACAAAAAAGTTATTAAGAAAAACGGTATTAGGAAAGTTGATGTAAGGGCTGTTTGCGTACATTGCGCAAACACTTTAATACTGAAAATCTTGTTACTATTCTCGTTCTTTTTGTTTTATTGGTAGTTTCAGCAAGGTTTTCCTATTTTTCACGTTTTTCAGATTTTTACATAGATCACCCGTACAACTTAAATTGACAAACACTTTCTTTGTGTATAACAATAACTTTATGTACTAAGGTGGTTTCATATTTTGATATAGATTATTAAAACTAACCGAGGGGCTTCTTACGAGACCCTAAACACCCCCCTAGCTTTTCATTTAGTTTCAGTTTTTCACAAAACATCCCTAGTAATACTTGTAAATCAGCGTAAAATCAAAAGTTTGTTCTAAAAGTTTTTAAATTTCTATACTTACCCCTAGTTTTTATTCATTATTATTGTCCAGCTCGTCGTCCCATTCCTTCAGAGTGGTCGAACCTCCAAATCCGCCTGAAAACAAAAAAGTTATTAAGAAAAACGGTATTAGGAAAGTTGATGTAAGGGCTGTTTGCGTACATTGCGCAAACACTTTAATACTGAAAATCTTGTTACTATTCTCGTTCTTTTTGTTTTATTGGTAGTTTCAGCAAGGTTTTCCTATTTTTCACGTTTTTCAGATTTTTACATAGATCACCCGTACAACTTAAATTGACAAACACTTTCTTTGTGTATAACAATAACTTTATGTACTAAGGTGGTTTCATATTTTGATATAGATTATTAAAACTAACCGAGGGGCTTCTTACGAGACCCTAAACACCCCCCTAGCTTTTCATTTAGTTTCAGTTTTTCACAAAACATCCCTAGTAATACTTGTAAATCAGCGTAAAATCAAAAGTTTGTTCTAAAAGTTTTTAAATTTCTATACTTACCCCTAGTTTTTATTCATTATTATTGTCCAGCTCGTCGTCCCATTCCTTCAGAGTGGTCGAACCTCCAAATCCGCCTGAAAACAAAAAAGTTATTAAGAAAAACGGTATTAGGAAAGTTGATGTAAGGGCTGTTTGCGTACATTGCGCAAACACTTTAATACTGAAAATCTTGTTACTATTCTCGTTCTTTTTGTTTTATTGGTAGTTTCAGCAAGGTTTTCCTATTTTTCACGTTTTTCAGATTTTTACATAGATCACCCGTACAACTTAAATTGACAAACACTTTCTTTGTGTATAACAATAACTTTATGTACTAAGGTGGTTTCATATTTTGATATAGATTATTAAAACTAACCGAGGGGCTTCTTACAAGACCCTAAACACCCCCCTAGCTTTTCATTTAGTTTCAGTTTTTCACAAAACATCCCTAGTAATACTTGTAAATCAGCGTAAAATCAAAAGTTTGTTCTAAAAGTTTTTAAATTTCTATACTTACCCCTAGTTTTTATTCATTATTATTGTCCAGCTCGTCGTCCCATTCCTTCAGAGTGGTCGAACCTCCAAATCCGCCTGAAAACAAAAAAGTTATTAAGAAAAACGGTATTAGGAAAGTTGATGTAAGGGCTGTTTGCGTACATTGCGCAAACACTTTAATACTGAAAATCTTGTTACTATTCTCGTTCTTTTTGTTTTATTGGTAGTTTCAGCAAGGTTTTCCTATTTTTCACGTTTTTCAGATTTTTACATAGATCACCCGTACAACTTAAATTGACAAACACTTTCTTTGTGTATAACAATAACTTTATGTACTAAGGTGGTTTCATATTTTGATATAGATTATTAAAACTAACCGAGGGGCTTCTTACGAGACCCTAAACACCCCCCTAGCTTTTCATTTAGTTTCAGTTTTTCACAAAACATCCCTAGTAATACTTGTAAATCAGCGTAAAATCAAAAGTTTGTTCTAAAAGTTTTTAAATTTCTATACTTACCCCTAGTTTTTATTCATTATTATTGTCCAGCTCGTCGTCCCATTCCTTCAGAGTGGTCGAACCTCCAAATCCGCCTGAAAACAAAAAAGTTATTAAGAAAAACGGTATTAGGAAAGTTGATGTAAGGGCTGTTTGCGTACATTGCGCAAACACTTTAATACTGAAAATCTTGTTACTATTCTCGTTCTTTTTGTTTTATTGGTAGTTTCAGCAAGGTTTTCCTATTTTTCACGTTTTTCAGATTTTTACATAGATCACCCGTACAACTTAAATTGACAAACACTTTCTTTGTGTATAACAATAACTTTATGTACTAAGGTGGTTTCATATTTTGATATAGATTATTAAAACTAACCGAGGGGCTTCTTACGAGACCCTAAACACCCCCCTAGCTTTTCATTTAGTTTCAGTTTTTCACAAAACATCCCTAGTAATACTTGTAAATCAGCGTAAAATCAAAAGTTTGTTCTAAAAGTTTTTAAATTTCTATACTTACCCCTAGTTTTTATTCATTATTATTGTCCAGCTCGTCGTCCCATTCCTTCAGAGTGGTCGAACCTCCAAATCCGCCTGAAAACAAAAAAGTTATTAAGAAAAACGGTATTAGGAAAGTTGATGTAAGGGCTGTTTGCGTACATTGCGCAAACACTTTAATACTGAAAATCTTGTTACTATTCTCGTTCTTTTTGTTTTATTGGTAGTTTCAGCAAGGTTTTCCTATTTTTCACGTTTTTCAGATTTTTACATAGATCACCCGTACAACTTAAATTGACAAACACTTTCTTTGTGTATAACAATAACTTTATGTACTAAGGTGGTTTCATATTTTGATATAGATTATTAAAACTAACCGAGGGGCTTCTTACGAGACCCTAAACACCCCCCTAGCTTTTCATTTAGTTTCAGTTTTTCACAAAACATCCCTAGTAATACTTGTAAATCAGCGTAAAATCAAAAGTTTGTTCTAAAAGTTTTTAAATTTCTATACTTACCCCTAGTTTTTATTCATTATTATTGTCCAGCTCGTCGTCCCATTCCTTCAGAGTGGTCGAACCTCCAAATCCGCCTGAAAACAAAAAAGTTATTAAGAAAAACGGTATTAGGAAAGTTGATGTAAGGGCTGTTTGCGTACATTGCGCAAACACTTTAATACTGAAAATCTTGTTACTATTCTCGTTCTTTTTGTTTTATTGGTAGTTTCAGCAAGGTTTTCCTATTTTTCACGTTTTTCAGATTTTTACATAGATCACCCGTACAACTTAAATTGACAAACACTTTCTTTGTGTATAACAATAACTTTATGTACTAAGGTGGTTTCATATTTTGATATAGATTATTAAAACTAACCGAGGGGCTTCTTACGAGACCCTAAACACCCCCCTAGCTTTTCATTTAGTTTCAGTTTTTCACAAAACATCCCTAGTAATACTTGTAAATCAGCGTAAAATCAAAAGTTTGTTCTAAAAGTTTTTAAATTTCTATACTTACCCCTAGTTTTTATTCATTATTATTGTCCAGCTCGTCGTCCCATTCCTTCAGAGTGGTCGAACCTCCAAATCCGCCTGAAAACAAAAAAGTTATTAAGAAAAACGGTATTAGGAAAGTTGATGTAAGGGCTGTTTGCGTACATTGCGCAAACACTTTAATACTGAAAATCTTGTTACTATTCTCGTTCTTTTTGTTTTATTGGTAGTTTCAGCAAGGTTTTCCTATTTTTCACGTTTTTCAGATTTTTACATAGATCACCCGTACAACTTAAATTGACAAACACTTTCTTTGTGTATAACAATAACTTTATGTACTAAGGTGGTTTCATATTTTGATATAGATTATTAAAACTAACCGAGGGGCTTCTTACGAGACCCTAAACACCCCCCTAGCTTTTCATTTAGTTTCAGTTTTTCACAAAACATCCCTAGTAATACTTGTAAATCAGCGTAAAATCAAAAGTTTGTTCTAAAAGTTTTTAAATTTCTATACTTACCCCTAGTTTTTATTCATTATTATTGTCCAGCTCGTCGTCCCATTCCTTCAGAGTGGTCGAACCTCCAAATCCGCCTGAAAACAAAAAAGTTATTAAGAAAAACGGTATTAGGAAAGTTGATGTAAGGGCTGTTTGCGTACATTGCGCAAACACTTTAATACTGAAAATCTTGTTACTATTCTCGTTCTTTTTGTTTTATTGGTAGTTTCAGCAAGGTTTTCCTATTTTTCACGTTTTTCAGATTTTTACATAGATCACCCGTACAACTTAAATTGACAAACACTTTCTTTGTGTATAACAATAACTTTATGTACTAAGGTGGTTTCATATTTTGATATAGATTATTAAAACTAACCGAGGGGCTTCTTACGAGACCCTAAACAACCCCCTAGCTTTTCATTTAGTTTCAGTTTTTCACAAAACATCCCTAGTAATACTTGTAAATCAGCGTAAAATCAAAAGTTTGTTCTAAAAGTTTTTAAATTTCTATACTTACCCCTAGTTTTTATTCATTATTATTGTCCAGCTCGTCGTCCCATTCCTTCAGAGTGGTCGAACCTCCAAATCCGCCTGAAAACAAAAAAGTTATTAAGAAAAACGGTATTAGGAAAGTTGATGTAAGGGCTGTTTGCGTACATTGCGCAAACACTTTAATACTGAAAATCTTGTTACTATTCTCGTTCTTTTTGTTTTATTGGTAGTTTCAGCAAGGTTTTCCTATTTTTCACGTTTTTCAGATTTTTACATAGATCACCCGTACAACTTAAATTGACAAACACTTTCTTTGTGTATAACAATAACTTTATGTACTAAGGTGGTTTCATATTTTGATATAGATTATTAAAACTAACCGAGGGGCTTCTTACGAGACCCTAAACACCCCCCTAGCTTTTCATTTAGTTTCAGTTTTTCACAAAACATCCCTAGTAATACTTGTAAATCAGCGTAAAATCAAAAGTTTGTTCTAAAAGTTTTTAAATTTCTATACTTACCCCTAGTTTTTATTCATTATTATTGTCCAGCTCGTCGTCCCATTCCTTCAGAGTGGTCGAACCTCCAAATCCGCCTGAAAACAAAAAAGTTATTAAGAAAAACGGTATTAGGAAAGTTGATGTAAGGGCTGTTTGCGTACATTGCGCAAACACTTTAATACTGAAAATCTTGTTACTATTCTCGTTCTTTTTGTTTTATTGGTAGTTTCAGCAAGGTTTTCCTATTTTTCACGTTTTTCAGATTTTTACATAGATCACCCGTACAACTTAAATTGACAAACACTTTCTTTGTGTATAACAATAACTTTATGTACTAAGGTGGTTTCATATTTTGATATAGATTATTAAAACTAACCGAGGGGCTTCTTACGAGACCCTAAACACCCCCCTAGCTTTTCATTTAGTTTCAGTTTTTCACAAAACATCCCTAGTAATACTTGTAAATCAGCGTAAAATCAAAAGTTTGTTCTAAAAGTTTTTAAATTTCTATACTAACCCCTAGTTTTTATTCATTATTATTGTCCAGCTCGTCGTCCCATTCCTTCAGAGTGGTCGAACCTCCAAATCCGCCTGAAAACAAAAAAGTTATTAAGAAAAACGGTATTAGGAAAGTTGATGTAAGGGCTGTTTGCGTACATTGCGCAAACACTTTAATACTGAAAATCTTGTTACTATTCTCGTTCTTTTTGTTTTATTGGTAGTTTCAGCAAGGTTTTCCTATTTTTCACGTTTTTCAGATTTTTACATAGATCACCCGTACAACTTAAATTGACAAACACTTTCTTTGTGTATAACAATAACTTTATGTACTAAGGTGGTTTCATATTTTGATATAGATTATTAAAACTAACCGAGGGGCTTCTTACGAGACCCTAAACACCCCCCTAGCTTTTCATTTAGTTTCAGTTTTTCACAAAACATCCCTAGTAATACTTGTAAATCAGCGTAAAATCAAAAGTTTGTTCTAAAAGTTTTTAAATTTCTATACTTACCCCTAGTTTTTATTCATTATTATTGTCCAGCTCGTCGTCCCATTCCTTCAGAGTGGTCGAACCTCCAAATCCGCCTGAAAACAAAAAAGTTATTAAGAAAAACGGTATTAGGAAAGTTGATGTAAGGGCTGTTTGCGTACATTGCGCAAACACTTTAATACTGAAAATCTTGTTACTATTCTCGTTCTTTTTGTTTTATTGGTAGTTTCAGCAAGGTTTTCCTATTTTTCACGTTTTTCAGATTTTTACATAGATCACCCGTACAACTTAAATTGACAAACACTTTCTTTGTGTATAACAATAACTTTATGTACTAAGGTGGTTTCATATTTTGATATAGATTATTAAAACTAACCGAGGGGCTTCTTACGAGACCCTAAACACCCCCCTAGCTTTTCATTTAGTTTCAGTTTTTCACAAAACATCCCTAGTAATACTTGTAAATCAGCGTAAAATCAAAAGTTTGTTCTAAAAGTTTTTAAATTTCTATACTTACCCCTAGTTTTTATTCATTATTATTGTCCAGCTCGTCGTCCCATTCCTTCAGAGTGGTCGAACCTCCAAATCCGCCTGAAAACAAAAAAGTTATTAAGAAAAACGGTATTAGGAAAGTTGATGTAAGGGCTGTTTGCGTACATTGCGCAAACACTTTAATACTGAAAATCTTGTTACTATTCTCGTTCTTTTTGTTTTATTGGTAGTTTCAGCAAGGTTTTCCTATTTTTCACGTTTTTCAGATTTTTACATAGATCACCCGTACAACTTAAATTGACAAACACTTTCTTTGTGTATAACAATAACTTTATGTACTAAGGTGGTTTCATATTTTGATATAGATTATTAAAACTAACCGAGGGGCTTCTTACGAGACCCTAAACACCCCCCTAGCTTTTCATTTAGTTTCAGTTTTTCACAAAACATCCCTAGTAATACTTGTAAATCAGCGTAAAATCAAAAGTTTGTTCTAAAAGTTTTTAAATTTCTATACTTACCCCTAGTTTTTATTCATTATTATTGTCCAGCTCGTCGTCCCATTCCTTCAGAGTGGTCGAACCTCCAAATCCGCCTGAAAACAAAAAAGTTATTAAG
Organism: Stenoptilia bipunctidactyla; assembly: GCA_944452665.1. NCBI lineage: Eukaryota > Metazoa > Arthropoda > Insecta > Lepidoptera > Pterophoridae > Stenoptilia > Stenoptilia bipunctidactyla. The sequence goes on from CALYBW010000035.1 coordinate 139,735, forward strand.
AAAAACGGTATTAGGAAAGTTGATGTAAGGGCTGTTTGCGTACATTGCGCAAACACTTTAATACTGAAAATCTTGTTACTATTCTCGTTCTTTTTGTTTTATTGGTAGTTTCAGCAAGGTTTTCCTATTTTTCACGTTTTTCAGATTTTTACATAGATCACCCGTACAACTTAAATTGACAAACACTTTCTTTGTGTATAACAATAACTTTATGTACTAAGGTGGTTTCATATTTTGATATAGATTATTAAAACTAACCGAGGGGCTTCTTACGAGACCCTAAACACCCCCCTAGCTTTTCATTTAGTTTCAGTTTTTCACAAAACATCCCTAGTAATACTTGTAAATCAGCGTAAAATCAAAAGTTTGTTCTAAAAGTTTTTAAATTTCTATACTTACCCCTAGTTTTTATTCATTATTATTGTCCAGCTCGTCGTCCCATTCCTTCAGAGTGGTCGAACCTCCAAATCCGCCTGAAAACAAAAAAGTTATTAAGAAAAACGGTATTAGGAAAGTTGATGTAAGGGCTGTTTGCGTACATTGCGCAAACACTTTAATACTGAAAATCTTGTTACTATTCTCGTTCTTTTTGTTTTATTGGTAGTTTCAGCAAGGTTTTCCTATTTTTCACGTTTTTCAGATTTTTACATAGATCACCCGTACAACTTAAATTGACAAACACTTTCTTTGTGTATAACAATAACTTTATGTACTAAGGTGGTTTCATATTTTGATATAGATTATTAAAACTAACCGAGGGGCTTCTTACGAGACCCTAAACACCCCCCTAGCTTTTCATTTAGTTTCAGTTTTTCACAAAACATCCCTAGTAATACTTGTAAATCAGCGTAAAATCAAAAGTTTGTTCTAAAAGTTTTTAAATTTCTATACTTACCCCTAGTTTTTATTCATTATTATTGTCCAGCTCGTCGTCCCATTCCTTCAGAGTGGTCGAACCTCCAAATCCGCCTGAAAACAAAAAAGTTATTAAGAAAAACGGTATTAGGAAAGTTGATGTAAGGGCTGTTTGCGTACATTGCGCAAACACTTTAATACTGAAAATCTTGTTACTATTCTCGTTCTTTTTGTTTTATTGGTAGTTTCAGCAAGGTTTTCCTATTTTTCACGTTTTTCAGATTTTTACATAGATCACCCGTACAACTTAAATTGACAAACACTTTCTTTGTGTATAACAATAACTTTATGTACTAAGGTGGTTTCATATTTTGATATAGATTAATAAAACTAACCGAGGGGCTTCTTACGAGACCCTAAACACCCCCCTAGCTTTTCATTTAGTTTCAGTTTTTCACAAAACATCCCTAGTAATACTTGTAAATCAGCGTAAAATCAAAAGTTTGTTCTAAAAGTTTTTAAATTTCTATACTTACCCCTAGTTTTTATTCATTATTATTGTCCAGCTCGTCGTCCCATTCCTTCAGAGTGGTCGAACCTCCAAATCCGCCTGAAAACAAAAAAGTTATTAAGAAAAACGGTATTAGGAAAGTTGATGTAAGGGCTGTTTGCGTACATTGCGCAAACACTTTAATACTGAAAATCTTGTTACTATTCTCGTTCTTTTTGTTTTATTGGTAGTTTCAGCAAGGTTTTCCTATTTTTCACGTTTTTCAGATTTTTACATAGATCACCCGTACAACTTAAATTGACAAACACTTTCTTTGTGTATAACAATAACTTTATGTACTAAGGTGGTTTCATATTTTGATATAGATTATTAAAACTAACCGAGGGGCTTCTTACGAGACCCTAAACACCCCCCTAGCTTTTCATTTAGTTTCAGTTTTTCACAAAACATCCCTAGTAATACTTGTAAATCAGCGTAAAATCAAAAGTTTGTTCTAAAAGTTTTTAAATTTCTATACTTACCCCTAGTTTTTATTCATTATTATTGTCCAGCTCGTCGTCCCATTCCTTCAGAGTGGTCGAACCTCCAAATCCGCCTGAAAACAAAAAAGTTATTAAGAAAAACGGTATTAGGAAAGTTGATGTAAGGGCTGTTTGCGTACATTGCGCAAACACTTTAATACTGAAAATCTTGTTACTATTCTCGTTCTTTTTGTTTTATTGGTAGTTTCAGCAAGGTTTTCCTATTTTTCACGTTTTTCAGATTTTTACATAGATCACCCGTACAACTTAAATTGACAAACACTTTCTTTGTGTATAACAATAACTTTATGTACTAAGGTGGTTTCATATTTTGATATAGATTATTAAAACTAACCGAGGGGCTTCTTACGAGACCCTAAACACCCCCCTAGCTTTTCATTTAGTTTCAGTTTTTCACAAAACATCCCTAGTAATACTTGTAAATCAGCGTAAAATCAAAAGTTTGTTCTAAAAGTTTTTAAATTTCTATACTTACCCCTAGTTTTTATTCATTATTATTGTCCAGCTCGTCGTCCCATTCCTTCAGAGTGGTCGAACCTCCAAATCCGCCTGAAAACAAAAAAGTTATTAAGAAAAACGGTATTAGGAAAGTTGATGTAAGGGCTGTTTGCGTACATTGCGCAAACACTTTAATACTGAAAATCTTGTTACTATTCTCGTTCTTTTTGTTTTATTGGTAGTTTCAGCAAGGTTTTCCTATTTTTCACGTTTTTCAGATTTTTACATAGATCACCCGTACAACTTAAATTGACAAACACTTTCTTTGTGTATAACAATAACTTTATGTACTAAGGTGGTTTCATATTTTGATATAGATTATTAAAACTAACCGAGGGGCTTCTTACGAGACCCTAAACACCCCCCTAGCTTTTCATTTAGTTTCAGTTTTTCACAAAACATCCCTAGTAATACTTGTAAATCAGCGTAAAATCAAAAGTTTGTTCTAAAAGTTTTTAAATTTCTATACTTACCCCTAGTTTTTATTCATTATTATTGTCCAGCTCGTCGTCCCATTCCTTCAGAGTGGTCGAACCTCCAAATCCGCCTGAAAACAAAAAAGTTATTAAGAAAAACGGTATTAGGAAAGTTGATGTAAGGGCTGTTTGCGTACATTGCGCAAACACTTTAATACTGAAAATCTTGTTACTATTCTCGTTCTTTTTGTTTTATTGGTAGTTTCAGCAAGGTTTTCCTATTTTTCACGTTTTTCAGATTTTTACATAGATCACCCGTACAACTTAAATTGACAAACACTTTCTTTGTGTATAACAATAACTTTATGTACTAAGGTGGTTTCATATTTTGATATAGATTAATAAAACTAACCGAGGGGCTTCTTACGAGACCCTAAACACCCCCCTAGCTTTTCATTTAGTTTCAGTTTTTCACAAAACATCCCTAGTAATACTTGTAAATCAGCGTAAAATCAAAAGTTTGTTCTAAAAGTTTTTAAATTTCTATACTTACCCCTAGTTTTTATTCATTATTATTGTCCAGCTCGTCGTCCCATTCCTTCAGAGTGGTCGAACCTCCAAATCCGCCTGAAAACAAAAAAGTTATTAAGAAAAACGGTATTAGGAAAGTTGATGTAAGGGCTGTTTGCGTACATTGCGCAAACACTTTAATACTGAAAATCTTGTTACTATTCTCGTTCTTTTTGTTTTATTGGTAGTTTCAGCAAGGTTTTCCTATTTTTCACGTTTTTCAGATTTTTACATAGATCACCCGTACAACTTAAATTGACAAACACTTTCTTTGTGTATAACAATAACTTTATGTACTAAGGTGGTTTCATATTTTGATATAGATTATTAAAACTAACCGAGGGGCTTCTTACGAGACCCTAAACACCCCCCTAGCTTTTCATTTAGTTTCAGTTTTTCACAAAACATCCCTAGTAATACTTGTAAATCAGCGTAAAATCAAAAGTTTGTTCTAAAAGTTTTTAAATTTCTATACTTACCCCTAGTTTTTATTCATTATTATTGTCCAGCTCGTCGTCCCATTCCTTCAGAGTGGTCGAACCTCCAAATCCGCCTGAAAACAAAAAAGTTATTAAGAAAAACGGTATTAGGAAAGTTGATGTAAGGGCTGTTTGCGTACATTGCGCAAACACTTTAATACTGAAAATCTTGTTACTATTCTCGTTCTTTTTGTTTTATTGGTAGTTTCAGCAAGGTTTTCCTATTTTTCACGTTTTTCAGATTTTTACATAGATCACCCGTACAACTTAAATTGACAAACACTTTCTTTGTGTATAACAATAACTTTATGTACTAAGGTGGTTTCATATTTTGATATAGATTATTAAAACTAACCGAGGGGCTTCTTACGAGACCCTAAACACCCCCCTAGCTTTTCATTTAGTTTCAGTTTTTCACAAAACATCCCTAGTAATACTTGTAAATCAGCGTAAAATCAAAAGTTTGTTCTAAAAGTTTTTAAATTTCTATACTTACCCCTAGTTTTTATTCATTATTATTGTCCAGCTCGTCGTCTCATTCCTTCAGAGTGGTCGAACCTCCAAATCCGCCTGAAAACAAAAAAGTTATTAAGAAAAACGGTATTAGGAAAGTTGATGTAAGGGCTGTTTGCGTACATTGCGCAAACACTTTAATACTGAAAATCTTGTTACTATTCTCGTTCTTTTTGTTTTATTGGTAGTTTCAGCAAGGTTTTCCTATTTTTCACGTTTTTCAGATTTTTACATAGATCACCCGTACAACTTAAATTGACAAACACTTTCTTTGTGTATAACAATAACTTTATGTACTAAGGTGGTTTCATATTTTGATATAGATTATTAAAACTAACCGAGGGGCTTCTTACGAGACCCTAAACACCCCCCTAGCTTTTCATTTAGTTTCAGTTTTTCACAAAACATCCCTAGTAATACTTGTAAATCAGCGTAAAATCAAAAGTTTGTTCTAAAAGTTTTTAAATTTCTATACTTACCCCTAGTTTTTATTCATTATTATTGTCCAGCTCGTCGTCCCATTCCTTCAGAGTGGTCGAACCTCCAAATCCGCCTGAAAACAAAAAAGTTATTAAGAAAAACGGTATTAGGAAAGTTGATGTAAGGGCTGTTTGCGTACATTGCGCAAACACTTTAATACTGAAAATCTTGTTACTATTCTCGTTCTTTTTGTTTTATTGGTAGTTTCAGCAAGGTTTTCCTATTTTTCACGTTTTTCAGATTTTTACATAGATCACCCGTACAACTTAAATTGACAAACACTTTCTTTGTGTATAACAATAACTTTATGTACTAAGGTGGTTTCATATTTTGATATAGATTATTAAAACTAACCGAGGGGCTTCTTACGAGACCCTAAACACCCCCCTAGCTTTTCATTTAGTTTCAGTTTTTCACAAAACATCCCTAGTAATACTTGTAAATCAGCGTAAAATCAAAAGTTTGTTCTAAAAGTTTTTAAATTTCTATACTTACCCCTAGTTTTTATTCATTATTATTGTCCAGCTCGTCGTCCCATTCCTTCAGAGTGGTCGAACCTCCAAATCCGCCTGAAAACAAAAAAGTTATTAAGAAAAACGGTATTAGGAAAGTTGATGTAAGGGCTGTTTGCGTACATTGCGCAAACACTTTAATACTGAAAATCTTGTTACTATTCTCGTTCTTTTTGTTTTATTGGTAGTTTCAGCAAGGTTTTCCTATTTTTCACGTTTTTCAGATTTTTACATAGATCACCCGTACAACTTAAATTGACAAACACTTTCTTTGTGTATAACAATAACTTTATGTACTAAGGTGGTTTCATATTTTGATATAGATTATTAAAACTAACCGAGGGGCTTCTTACGAGACCCTAAACACCCCCCTAGCTTTTCATTTAGTTTCAGTTTTTCACAAAACATCCCTAGTAATACTTGTAAATCAGCGTAAAATCAAAAGTTTGTTCTAAAAGTTTTTAAATTTCTATACTTACCCCTAGTTTTTATTCATTATTATTGTCCAGCTCGTCGTCCCATTCCTTCAGAGTGGTCGAACCTCCAAATCCGCCTGAAAACAAAAAAGTTATTAAGAAAAACGGTATTAGGAAAGTTGATGTAAGGGCTGTTTGCGTACATTGCGCAAACACTTTAATACTGAAAATCTTGTTACTATTCTCGTTCTTTTTGTTTTATTGGTAGTTTCAGCAAGGTTTTCCTATTTTTCACGTTTTTCAGATTTTTACATAGATCACCCGTACAACTTAAATTGACAAACACTTTCTTTGTGTATAACAATAACTTTATGTACTAAGGTGGTTTCATATTTTGATATAGATTATTAAAACTAACCGAGGGGCTTCTTACGAGACCCTAAACACCCCCCTAGCTTTTCATTTAGTTTCAGTTTTTCACAAAACATCCCTAGTAATACTTGTAAATCAGCGTAAAATCAAAAGTTTGTTCTAAAAGTTTTTAAATTTCTATACTTACCCCTAGTTTTTATTCATTATTATTGTCCAGCTCGTCGTCCCATTCCTTCAGAGTGGTCGAACCTCCAAATCCGCCTGAAAACAAAAAAGTTATTAAGAAAAACGGTATTAGGAAAGTTGATGTAAGGGCTGTTTGCGTACATTGCGCAAACACTTTAATACTGAAAATCTTGTTACTATTCTCGTTCTTTTTGTTTTATTGGTAGTTTCAGCAAGGTTTTCCTACTTTTCACGTTTTTCAGATTTTTACATAGATCACCCGTACAACTTAAATTGACAAACACTTTCTTTGTGTATAACAATAACTTTATGTACTAAGGTGGTTTCATATTTTGATATAGATTATTAAAACTAACCGAGGGGCTTCTTACGAGACCCTAAACACCCCCCTAGCTTTTCATTTAGTTTCAGTTTTTCACAAAACATCCCTAGTAATACTTGTAAATCAGCGTAAAATCAAAAGTTTGTTCTAAAAGTTTTTAAATTTCTATACTTACCCCTAGTTTTTATTCATTATTATTGTCCAGCTCGTCGTCCCATTCCTTCAGAGTGGTCGAACCTCCAAATCCGCCTGAAAACAAAAAAGTTATTAAGAAAAACGGTATTAGGAAAGTTGATGTAAGGGCTGTTTGCGTACATTGCGCAAACACTTTAATACTGAAAATCTTGTTACTATTCTCGTTCTTTTTGTTTTATTGGTAGTTTCAGCAAGGTTTTCCTATTTTTCACGTTTTTCAGATTTTTACATAGATCACCCGTACAACTTAAATTGACAAACACTTTCTTTGTGTATAACAATAACTTTATGTACTAAGGTGGTTTCATATTTTGATATAGATTATTAAAACTAACCGAGGGGCTTCTTACGAGACCCTAAACACCCCCCTAGCTTTTCATTTAGTTTCAGTTTTTCACAAAACATCCCTAGTAATACTTGTAAATCAGCGTAAAATCAAAAGTTTGTTCTAAAAGTTTTTAAATTTCTATACTTACCCCTAGTTTTTATTCATTATTATTGTCCAGCTCGTCGTCCCATTCCTTCAGAGTGGTCGAACCTCCAAATCCGCCTGAAAACAAAAAAGTTATTAAGAAAAACGGTATTAGGAAAGTTGATGTAAGGGCTGTTTGCGTACATTGCGCAAACACTTTAATACTGAAAATCTTGTTACTATTCTCGTTCTTTTTGTTTTATTGGTAGTTTCAGCAAGGTTTTCCTATTTTTCACGTTTTTCAGATTTTTACATAGATCACCCGTACAACTTAAATTGACAAACACTTTCTTTGTGTATAACAATAACTTTATGTACTAAGGTGGTTTCATATTTTGATATAGATTATTAAAACTAACCGAGGGGCTTCTTACGAGACCCTAAACACCCCCCTAGCTTTTCATTTAGTTTCAGTTTTTCACAAAACATCCCTAGTAATACTTGTAAATCAGCGTAAAATCAAAAGTTTGTTCTAAAAGTTTTTAAATTTCTATACTTACCCCTAGTTTTTATTCATTATTATTGTCCAGCTCGTCGTCCCATTCCTTCAGAGTGGTCGAACCTCCAAATCCGCCTGAAAACAAAAAAGTTATTAAGAAAAACGGTATTAGGAAAGTTGATGTAAGGGCTGTTTGCGTACATTGCGCAAACACTTTAATACTGAAAATCTTGTTACTATTCTCGTTCTTTTTGTTTTATTGGTAGTTTCAGCAAGGTTTTCCTATTTTTCACGTTTTTCAGATTTTTACATAGATCACCCGTACAACTTAAATTGACAAACACTTTCTTTGTGTATAACAATAACTTTATGTACTAAGGTGGTTTCATATTTTGATATAGATTATTAAAACTAACCGAGGGGCTTCTTACGAGACCCTAAACACCCCCCTAGCTTTTCATTTAGTTTCAGTTTTTCACAAAACATCCCTAGTAATACTTGTAAATCAGCGTAAAATCAAAAGTTTGTTCTAAAAGTTTTTAAATTTCTATACTTACCCCTAGTTTTTATTCATTATTATTGTCCAGCTCGTCGTCCCATTCCTTCAGAGTGGTCGAACCTCCAAATCCGCCTGAAAACAAAAAAGTTATTAAGAAAAACGGTATTAGGAAAGTTGATGTAAGGGCTGTTTGCGTACATTGCGCAAACACTTTAATACTGAAAATCTTGTTACTATTCTCGTTCTTTTTGTTTTATTGGTAGTTTCAGCAAGGTTTTCCTATTTTTCACGTTTTTCAGATTTTTACATAGATCACCCGTACAACTTAAATTGACAAACACTTTCTTTGTGTATAACAATAACTTTATGTACTAAGGTGGTTTCATATTTTGATATAGATTATTAAAACTAACCGAGGGGCTTCTTACGAGACCCTAAACACCCCCCTAGCTTTTCATTTAGTTTCAGTTTTTCACAAAACATCCCTAGTAATACTTGTAAATCAGCGTAAAATCAAAAGTTTGTTCTAAAAGTTTTTAAATTTCTATACTTACCCCTAGTTTTTATTCATTATTATTGTCCAGCTCGTCGTCCCATTCCTTCAGAGTGGTCGAACCTCCAAATCCGCCTGAAAACAAAAAAGTTATTAAGAAAAACGGTATTAGGAAAGTTGATGTAAGGGCTGTTTGCGTACATTGCGCAAACACTTTAATACTGAAAATCTTGTTACTATTCTCGTTCTTTTTGTTTTATTGGTAGTTTCAGCAAGGTTTTCCTATTTTTCACGTTTTTCAGATTTTTACATAGATCACCCGTACAACTTAAATTGACAAACACTTTCTTTGTGTATAACAATAACTTTATGTACTAAGGTGGTTTCATATTTTGATATAGATTATTAAAACTAACCGAGGGGCTTCTTACGAGACCCTAAACACCCCCCTAGCTTTTCATTTAGTTTCAGTTTTTCACAAAACATCCCTAGTAATACTTGTAAATCAGCGTAAAATCAAAAGTTTGTTCTAAAAGTTTTTAAATTTCTATACTTACCCCTAGTTTTTATTCATTATTATTGTCCAGCTCGTCGTCCCATTCCTTCAGAGTGGTCGAACCTCCAAATCCGCCTGAAAACAAAAAAGTTATTAAGAAAAACGGTATTAGGAAAGTTGATGTAAGGGCTGTTTGCGTACATTGCGCAAACACTTTAATACTGAAAATCTTGTTACTATTCTCGTTCTTTTTGTTTTATTGGTAGTTTCAGCAAGGTTTTCCTATTTTTCACGTTTTTCAGATTTTTACATAGATCACCCGTACAACTTAAATTGACAAACACTTTCTTTGTGTATAACAATAACTTTATGTACTAAGGTGGTTTCATATTTTGATATAGATTATTAAAACTAACCGAGGGGCTTCTTACGAGACCCTAAACACCCCCCTAGCTTTTCATTTAGTTTCAGTTTTTCACAAAACATCCCTAGTAATACTTGTAAATCAGCGTAAAATCAAAAGTTTGTTCTAAAAGTTTTTAAATTTCTATACTTACCCCTAGTTTTTATTCATTATTATTGTCCAGCTCGTCGTCCCATTCCTTCAGAGTGGTCGAACCTCCAAATCCGCCTGAAAACAAAAAAGTTATTAAGAAAAACGGTATTAGGAAAGTTGATGTAAGGGCTGTTTGCGTACATTGCGCAAACACTTTAATACTGAAAATCTTGTTACTATTCTCGTTCTTTTTGTTTTATTGGTAGTTTCAGCAAGGTTTTCCTATTTTTCACGTTTTTCAGATTTTTACATAGATCACCCGTACAACTTAAATTGACAAACACTTTCTTTGTGTATAACAATAACTTTATGTACTAAGGTGGTTTCATATTTTGATATAGATTATTAAAACTAACCGAGGGGCTTCTTACGAGACCCTAAACACCCCCCTAGCTTTTCATTTAGTTTCAGTTTTTCACAAAACATCCCTAGTAATACTTGTAAATCAGCGTAAAATCAAAAGTTTGTTCTAAAAGTTTTTAAATTTCTATACTTACCCCTAGTTTTTATTCATTATTATTGTCCAGCTCGTCGTCCCATTCCTTCAGAGTGGTCGAACCTCCAAATCCGCCTGAAAACAAAAAAGTTATTAAGAAAAACGGTATTAGGAAAGTTGATGTAAGGGCTGTTTGCGTACATTGCGCAAACACTTTAATACTGAAAATCTTGTTACTATTCTCGTTCTTTTTGTTTTATTGGTAGTTTCAGCAAGGTTTTCCTATTTTTCACGTTTTTCAGATTTTTACATAGATCACCCGTACAACTTAAATTGACAAACACTTTCTTTGTGTATAACAATAACTTTATGTACTAAGGTGGTTTCATATTTTGATATAGATTATTAAAACTAACCGAGGGGCTTCTTACGAGACCCTAAACACCCCCCTAGCTTTTCATTTAGTTTCAGTTTTTCACAAAACATCCCTAGTAATACTTGTAAATCAGCGTAAAATCAAAAGTTTGTTCTAAAAGTTTTTAAATTTCTATACTTACCCCTAGTTTTTATTCATTATTATTGTCCAGCTCGTCGTCCCATTCCTTCAGAGTGGTCGAACCTCCAAATCCGCCTGAAAACAAAAAAGTTATTAAGAAAAACGGTATTAGGAAAGTTGATGTAAGGGCTGTTTGCGTACATTGCGCAAACACTTTAATACTGAAAATCTTGTTACTATTCTCGTTCTTTTTGTTTTATTGGTAGTTTCAGCAAGGTTTTCCTATTTTTCACGTTTTTCAGATTTTTACATAGATCACCCGTACAACTTAAATTGACAAACACTTTCTTTGTGTATAACAATAACTTTATGTACTAAGGTGGTTTCATATTTTGATATAGATTATTAAAACTAACCGAGGGGCTTCTTACGAGACCCTAAACACCCCCCTAGCTTTTCATTTAGTTTCAGTTTTTCACAAAACATCCCTAGTAATACTTGTAAATCAGCGTAAAATCAAAAGTTTGTTCTAAAAGTTTTTAAATTTCTATACTTACCCCTAGTTTTTATTCATTATTATTGTCCAGCTCGTCGTCCCATTCCTTCAGAGTGGTCGAACCTCCAAATCCGCCTGAAAACAAAAAAGTTATTAAGAAAAACGGTATTAGGAAAGTTGATGTAAGGGCTGTTTGCGTACATTGCGCAAACACTTTAATACTGAAAATCTTGTTACTATTCTCGTTCTTTTTGTTTTATTGGTAGTTTCAGCAAGGTTTTCCTATTTTTCACGTTTTTCAGATTTTTACATAGATCACCCGTACAACTTAAATTGACAAACACTTTCTTTGTGTATAACAATAACTTTATGTACTAAGGTGGTTTCATATTTTGATATAGATTAATAAAACTAACCGAGGGGCTTCTTACGAGACCCTAAACACCCCCCTAGCTTTTCATTTAGTTTCAGTTTTTCACAAAACATCCCTAGTAATACTTGTAAATCAGCGTAAAATCAAAAGTTTGTTCTAAAAGTTTTTAAATTTCTATACTTACCCCTAGTTTTTATTCATTATTATTGTCCAGCTCGTCGTCCCATTCCTTCAGAGTGGTCGAACCTCCAAATCCGCCTGAAAACAAAAAAGTTATTAAGAAAAACGGTATTAGGAAAGTTGATGTAAGGGCTGTTTGCGTACATTGCGCAAACACTTTAATACTGAAAATCTTGTTACTATTCTCGTTCTTTTTGTTTTATTGGTAGTTTCAGCAAGGTTTTCCTATTTTTCACGTTTTTCAGATTTTTACATAGATCACCCGTACAACTTAAATTGACAAACACTTTCTTTGTGTATAACAATAACTTTATGTACTAAGGTGGTTTCATATTTTGATATAGATTATTAAAACTAACCGAGGGGCTTCTTACGAGACCCTAAACACCCCCCTAGCTTTTCATTTAGTTTCAGTTTTTCACAAAACATCCCTAGTAATACTTGTAAATCAGCGTAAAATCAAAAGTTTGTTCTAAAAGTTTTTAAATTTCTATACTTACCCCTAGTTTTTATTCATTATTATTGTCCAGCTCGTCGTCCCATTCCTTCAGAGTGGTCGAACCTCCAAATCCGCCTGAAAACAAAAAAGTTATTAAGAAAAACGGTATTAGGAAAGTTGATGTAAGGGCTGTTTGCGTACATTGCGCAAACACTTTAATACTGAAAATCTTGTTACTATTCTCGTTCTTTTTGTTTTATTGGTAGTTTCAGCAAGGTTTTCCTATTTTTCACGTTTTTCAGATTTTTACATAGATCACCCGTACAACTTAAATTGACAAACACTTTCTTTGTGTATAACAATAACTTTATGTACTAAGGTGGTTTCATATTTTGATATAGATTATTAAAACTAACCGAGGGGCTTCTTACGAGACCCTAAACACCCCCCTAGCTTTTCATTTAGTTTCAGTTTTTCACAAAACATCCCTAGTAATACTTGTAAATCAGCGTAAAATCAAAAGTTTGTTCTAAAAGTTTTTAAATTTCTATACTTACCCCTAGTTTTTATTCATTATTATTGTCCAGCTCGTCGTCCCATTCCTTCAGAGTGGTCGAACCTCCAAATCCGCCTGAAAACAAAAAAGTTATTAAGAAAAACGGTATTAGGAAAGTTGATGTAAGGGCTGTTTGCGTACATTGCGCAAACACTTTAATACTGAAAATCTTGTTACTATTCTCGTTCTTTTTGTTTTATTGGTAGTTTCAGCAAGGTTTTCCTATTTTTCACGTTTTTCAGATTTTTACATAGATCACCCGTACAACTTAAATTGACAAACACTTTCTTTGTGTATAACAATAACTTTATGTACTAAGGTGGTTTCATATTTTGATATAGATTATTAAAACTAACCGAGGGGCTTCTTACGAGACCCTAAACACCCCCCTAGCTTTTCATTTAGTTTCAGTTTTTCACAAAACATCCCTAGTAATACTTGTAAATCAGCGTAAAATCAAAAGTTTGTTCTAAAAGTTTTTAAATTTCTATACTTACCCCTAGTTTTTATTCATTATTATTGTCCAGCTCGTCGTCCCATTCCTTCAGAGTGGTCGAACCTCCAAATCCGCCTGAAAACAAAAAAGTTATTAAGAAAAACGGTATTAGGAAAGTTGATGTAAGGGCTGTTTGCGTACATTGCGCAAACACTTTAATACTGAAAATCTTGTTACTATTCTCGTTCTTTTTGTTTTATTGGTAGTTTCAGCAAGGTTTTCCTATTTTTCACGTTTTTCAGATTTTTACATAGATCACCCGTACAACTTAAATTGACAAACACTTTCTTTGTGTATAACAATAACTTTATGTACTAAGGTGGTTTCATATTTTGATATAGATTATTAAAACTAACCGAGGGGCTTCTTACGAGACCCTAAACACCCCCCTAGCTTTTCATTTAGTTTCAGTTTTTCACAAAACATCCCTAGTAATACTTGTAAATCAGCGTAAAATCAAAAGTTTGTTCTAAAAGTTTTTAAATTTCTATACTTACCCCTAGTTTTTATTCATTATTATTGTCCAGCTCGTCGTCCCATTCCTTCAGAGTGGTCGAACCTCCAAATCCGCCTGAAAACAAAAAAGTTATTAAGAAAAACGGTATTAGGAAAGTTGATGTAAGGGCTGTTTGCGTACATTGCGCAAACACTTTAATACTGAAAATCTTGTTACTATTCTCGTTCTTTTTGTTTTATTGGTAGTTTCAGCAAGGTTTTCCTATTTTTCACGTTTTTCAGATTTTTACATAGATCACCCGTACAACTTAAATTGACAAACACTTTCTTTGTGTATAACAATAACTTTATGTACTAAGGTGGTTTCATATTTTGATATAGTTTATTAAAACTAACCGAGGGGCTTCTTACGAGACCCTAAACACCCCCCTAGCTTTTCATTTAGTTTCAGTTTTTCACAAAACATCCCTAGTAATACTTGTAAATCAGCGTAAAATCAAAAGTTTGTTCTAAAAGTTTTTAAATTTCTATACTTACCCCTAGTTTTTATTCATTATTATTGTCCAGCTCGTCGTCCCATTCCTTCAGAGTGGTCGAACCTCCAAATCCGCCTGAAAACAAAAAAGTTATTAAGAAAAACGGTATTAGGAAAGTTGATGTAAGGGCTGTTTGCGTACATTGCGCAAACACTTTAATACTGAAAATCTTGTTACTATTCTCGTTCTTTTTGTTTTATTGGTAGTTTCAGCAAGGTTTTCCTATTTTTCACGTTTTTCAGATTTTTACATAGATCACCCGTACAACTTAAATTGACAAACACTTTCTTTGTGTATAACAATAACTTTATGTACTAAGGTTGTTTCATATTTTGATATAGATTATTAAAACTAACCGAGGGGCTTCTTACGAGACCCTAAACACCCCCCTAGCTTTTCATTTAGTTTCAGTTTTTCACAAAACATCCCTAGTAATACTTGTAAATCAGCGTAAAATCAAAAGTTTGTTCTAAAAGTTTTTAAATTTCTATACTTACCCCTAGTTTTTATTCATTATTATTGTCCAGCTCGTCGTCCCATTCCTTCAGAGTGGTCGAACCTCCAAATCCGCCTGAAAACAAAAAAGTTATTAAGAAAAACGGTATTAGGAAAGTTGATGTAAGGGCTGTTTGCGTACATTGCGCAAACACTTTAATACTGAAAATCTTGTTACTATTCTCGTTCTTTTTGTTTTATTGGTAGTTTCAGCAAGGTTTTCCTATTTTTCACGTTTTTCAGATTTTTACATAGATCACCCGTACAACTTAAATTGACAAACACTTTCTTTGTGTATAACAATAACTTTATGTACTAAGGTGGTTTCATATTTTGATATAGATTATTAAAACTAACCGAGGGGCTTCTTACGAGACCCTAAACACCCCCCTAGCTTTTCATTTAGTTTCAGTTTTTCACAAAACATCCCTAGTAATACTTGTAAATCAGCGTAAAATCAAAAGTTTGTTCTAAAAGTTTTTAAATTTCTATACTTACCCCTAGTTTTTATTCATTATTATTGTCCAGCTCGTCGTCCCATTCCTTCAGAGTGGTCGAACCTCCAAATCCGCCTGAAAACAAAAAAGTTATTAAGAAAAACGGTATTAGGAAAGTTGATGTAAGGGCTGTTTGCGTACATTGCGCAAACACTTTAATACTGAAAATCTTGTTACTATTCTCGTTCTTTTTGTTTTATTGGTAGTTTCAGCAAGGTTTTCCTATTTTTCACGTTTTTCAGATTTTTACATAGATCACCCGTACAACTTAAATTGACAAACACTTTCTTTGTGTATAACAATAACTTTATGTACTAAGGTGGTTTCATATTTTGATATAGATTATTAAAACTAACCGAGGGGCTTCTTACGAGACCCTAAACACCCCCCTAGCTTTTCATTTAGTTTCAGTTTTTCACAAAACATCCCTAGTAATACTTGTAAATCAGCGTAAAATCAAAAGTTTGTTCTAAAAGTTTTTAAATTTCTATACTTACCCCTAGTTTTTATTCATTATTATTGTCCAGCTCGTCGTCCCATTCCTTCAGAGTGGTCGAACCTCCAAATCCGCCTGAAAACAAAAAAGTTATTAAGAAAAACGGTATTAGGAAAGTTGATGTAAGGGCTGTTTGCGTACATTGCGCAAACACTTTAATACTGAAAATCTTGTTACTATTCTCGTTCTTTTTGTTTTATTGGTAGTTTCAGCAAGGTTTTCCTATTTTTCACGTTTTTCAGATTTTTACATAGATCACCCGTACAACTTAAATTGACAAACACTTTCTTTGTGTATAACAATAACTTTATGTACTAAGGTGGTTTCATATTTTGATATAGATTATTAAAAATAACCGAGGGGCTTCTTACGAGACCCTAAACACCCCCCTAGCTTTTCATTTAGTTTCAGTTT
The DNA here is from genome assembly GCA_944452665.1 of Stenoptilia bipunctidactyla. Lineage (NCBI taxonomy): Eukaryota > Metazoa > Arthropoda > Insecta > Lepidoptera > Pterophoridae > Stenoptilia > Stenoptilia bipunctidactyla. The sequence continues at coordinate 155,923 of CALYBW010000035.1, forward strand.
TTCACAAAACATCCCTAGTAATACTTGTAAATCAGCGTAAAATCAAAAGTTTGTTCTAAAAGTTTTTAAATTTCTATACTTACCCCTAGTTTTTATTCATTATTATTGTCCAGCTCGTCGTCCCATTCCTTCAGAGTGGTCGAACCTCCAAATCCGCCTGAAAACAAAAAAGTTATTAAGAAAAACGGTATTAGGAAAGTTGATGTAAGGGCTGTTTGCGTACATTGCGCAAACACTTTAATACTGAAAATCTTGTTACTATTCTCGTTCTTTTTGTTTTATTGGTAGTTTCAGCAAGGTTTTCCTATTTTTCACGTTTTTCAGATTTTTACATAGATCACCCGTACAACTTAAATTGACAAACACTTTCTTTGTGTATAACAATAACTTTATGTACTAAGGTGGTTTCATATTTTGATATAGATTATTAAAACTAACCGAGGGGCTTCTTACGAGACCCTAAACACCCCCCTAGCTTTTCATTTAGTTTCAGTTTTTCACAAAACATCCCTAGTAATACTTGTAAATCAGCGTAAAATCAAAAGTTTGTTCTAAAAGTTTTTAAATTTCTATACTTACCCCTAGTTTTTATTCATTATTATTGTCCAGCTCGTCGTCCCATTCCTTCAGAGTGGTCGAACCTCCAAATCCGCCTGAAAACAAAAAAGTTATTAAGAAAAACGGTATTAGGAAAGTTGATGTAAGGGCTGTTTGCGTACATTGCGCAAACACTTTAATACTGAAAATCTTGTTACTATTCTCGTTCTTTTTGTTTTATTGGTAGTTTCAGCAAGGTTTTCCTATTTTTCACGTTTTTCAGATTTTTACATAGATCACCCGTACAACTTAAATTGACAAACACTTTCTTTGTGTATAACAATAACTTTATGTACTAAGGTGGTTTCATATTTTGATATAGATTATTAAAACTAACCGAGGGGCTTCTTACGAGACCCTAAACACCCCCCTAGCTTTTCATTTAGTTTCAGTTTTTCACAAAACATCCCTAGTAATACTTGTAAATCAGCGTAAAATCAAAAGTTTGTTCTAAAAGTTTTTAAATTTCTATACTTACCCCTAGTTTTTATTCATTATTATTGTCCAGCTCGTCGTCCCATTCCTTCAGAGTGGTCGAACCTCCAAATCCGCCTGAAAACAAAAAAGTTATTAAGAAAAACGGTATTAGGAAAGTTGATGTAAGGGCTGTTTGCGTACATTGCGCAAACACTTTAATACTGAAAATCTTGTTACTATTCTCGTTCTTTTTGTTTTATTGGTAGTTTCAGCAAGGTTTTCCTATTTTTCACGTTTTTCAGATTTTTACATAGATCACCCGTACAACTTAAATTGACAAACACTTTCTTTGTGTATAACAATAACTTTATGTACTAAGGTGGTTTCATATTTTGATATAGATTATTAAAACTAACCGAGGGGCTTCTTACGAGACCCTAAACACCCCCCTAGCTTTTCATTTAGTTTCAGTTTTTCACAAAACATCCCTAGTAATACTTGTAAATCAGCGTAAAATCAAAAGTTTGTTCTAAAAGTTTTTAAATTTCTATACTTACCCCTAGTTTTTATTCATTATTATTGTCCAGCTCGTCGTCCCATTCCTTCAGAGTGGTCGAACCTCCAAATCCGCCTGAAAACAAAAAAGTTATTAAGAAAAACGGTATTAGGAAAGTTGATGTAAGGGCTGTTTGCGTACATTGCGCAAACACTTTAATACTGAAAATCTTGTTACTATTCTCGTTCTTTTTGTTTTATTGGTAGTTTCAGCAAGGTTTTCCTATTTTTCACGTTTTTCAGATTTTTACATAGATCACCCGTACAACTTAAATTGACAAACACTTTCTTTGTGTATAACAATAACTTTATGTACTAAGGTGGTTTCATATTTTGATATAGATTATTAAAACTAACCGAGGGGCTTCTTACGAGACCCTAAACACCCCCCTAGCTTTTCATTTAGTTTCAGTTTTTCACAAAACATCCCTAGTAATACTTGTAAATCAGCGTAAAATCAAAAGTTTGTTCTAAAAGTTTTTAAATTTCTATACTTACCCCTAGTTTTTATTCATTATTATTGTCCAGCTCGTCGTCCCATTCCTTCAGAGTGGTCGAACCTCCAAATCCGCCTGAAAACAAAAAAGTTATTAAGAAAAACGGTATTAGGAAAGTTGATGTAAGGGCTGTTTGCGTACATTGCGCAAACACTTTAATACTGAAAATCTTGTTACTATTCTCGTTCTTTTTGTTTTATTGGTAGTTTCAGCAAGGTTTTCCTATTTTTCACGTTTTTCAGATTTTTACATAGATCACCCGTACAACTTAAATTGACAAACACTTTCTTTGTGTATAACAATAACTTTATGTACTAAGGTGGTTTCATATTTTGATATAGATTATTAAAACTAACCGAGGGGCTTCTTACGAGACCCTAAACACCCCCCTAGCTTTTCATTTAGTTTCAGTTTTTCACAAAACATCCCTAGTAATACTTGTAAATCAGCGTAAAATCAAAAGTTTGTTCTAAAAGTTTTTAAATTTCTATACTTACCCCTAGTTTTTATTCATTATTATTGTCCAGCTCGTCGTCCCATTCCTTCAGAGTGGTCGAACCTCCAAATCCGCCTGAAAACAAAAAAGTTATTAAGAAAAACGGTATTAGGAAAGTTGATGTAAGGGCTGTTTGCGTACATTGCGCAAACACTTTAATACTGAAAATCTTGTTACTATTCTCGTTCTTTTTGTTTTATTGGTAGTTTCAGCAAGGTTTTCCTATTTTTCACGTTTTTCAGATTTTTACATAGATCACCCGTACAACTTAAATTGACAAACACTTTCTTTGTGTATAACAATAACTTTATGTACTAAGGTGGTTTCATATTTTGATATAGATTATTAAAACTAACCGAGGGGCTTCTTACGAGACCCTAAACACCCCCCTAGCTTTTCATTTAGTTTCAGTTTTTCACAAAACATCCCTAGTAATACTTGTAAATCAGCGTAAAATCAAAAGTTTGTTCTAAAAGTTTTTAAATTTCTATACTTACCCCTAGTTTTTATTCATTATTATTGTCCAGCTCGTCGTCCCATTCCTTCAGAGTGGTCGAACCTCCAAATCCGCCTGAAAACAAAAAAGTTATTAAGAAAAACGGTATTAGGAAAGTTGATGTAAGGGCTGTTTGCGTACATTGCGCAAACACTTTAATACTGAAAATCTTGTTACTATTCTCGTTCTTTTTGTTTTATTGGTAGTTTCAGCAAGGTTTTCCTATTTTTCACGTTTTTCAGATTTTTACATAGATCACCCGTACAACTTAAATTGACAAACACTTTCTTTGTGTATAACAATAACTTTATGTACTAAGGTGGTTTCATATTTTGATATAGATTATTAAAACTAACCGAGGGGCTTCTTACGAGACCCTAAACACCCCCCTAGCTTTTCATTTAGTTTCAGTTTTTCACAAAACATCCCTAGTAATACTTGTAAATCAGCGTAAAATCAAAAGTTTGTTCTAAAAGTTTTTAAATTTCTATACTTACCCCTAGTTTTTATTCATTATTATTGTCCAGCTCGTCGTCCCATTCCTTCAGAGTGGTCGAACCTCCAAATCCGCCTGAAAACAAAAAAGTTATTAAGAAAAACGGTATTAGGAAAGTTGATGTAAGGGCTGTTTGCGTACATTGCGCAAACACTTTAATACTGAAAATCTTGTTACTATTCTCGTTCTTTTTGTTTTATTGGTAGTTTCAGCAAGGTTTTCCTATTTTTCACGTTTTTCAGATTTTTACATAGATCACCCGTACAACTTAAATTGACAAACACTTTCTTTGTGTATAACAATAACTTTATGTACTAAGGTGGTTTCATATTTTGATATAGATTATTAAAACTAACCGAGGGGCTTCTTACGAGACCCTAAACACCCCCCTAGCTTTTCATTTAGTTTCAGTTTTTCACAAAACATCCCTAGTAATACTTGTAAATCAGCGTAAAATCAAAAGTTTGTTCTAAAAGTTTTTAAATTTCTATACTTACCCCTAGTTTTTATTCATTATTATTGTCCAGCTCGTCGTCCCATTCCTTCAGAGTGGTCGAACCTCCAAATCCGCCTGAAAACAAAAAAGTTATTAAGAAAAACGGTATTAGGAAAGTTGATGTAAGGGCTGTTTGCGTACATTGCGCAAACACTTTAATACTGAAAATCTTGTTACTATTCTCGTTCTTTTTGTTTTATTGGTAGTTTCAGCAAGGTTTTCCTATTTTTCACGTTTTTCAGATTTTTACATAGATCACCCGTACAACTTAAATTGACAAACACTTTCTTTGTGTATAACAATAACTTTATGTACTAAGGTGGTTTCATATTTTGATATAGATTATTAAAAATAACCGAGGGGCTTCTTACGAGACCCTAAACACCCCCCTAGCTTTTCATTTAGTTTCAGTTTTTCACAAAACATCCCTAGTAATACTTGTAAATCAGCGTAAAATCAAAAGTTTGTTCTAAAAGTTTTTAAATTTCTATACTTACCCCTAGTTTTTATTCATTATTATTGTCCAGCTCGTCGTCCCATTCCTTCAGAGTGGTCGAACCTCCAAATCCGCCTGAAAACAAAAAAGTTATTAAGAAAAACGGTATTAGGAAAGTTGATGTAAGGGCTGTTTGCGTACATTGCGCAAACACTTTAATACTGAAAATCTTGTTACTATTCTCGTTCTTTTTGTTTTATTGGTAGTTTCAGCAAGGTTTTCCTATTTTTCACGTTTTTCAGATTTTTACATAGATCACCCGTACAACTTAAATTGACAAACACTTTCTTTGTGTATAACAATAACTTTATGTACTAAGGTGGTTTCATATTTTGATATAGATTATTAAAACTAACCGAGGGGCTTCTTACGAGACCCTAAACACCCCCCTAGCTTTTCATTTAGTTTCAGTTTTTCACAAAACATCCCTAGTAATACTTGTAAATCAGCGTAAAATCAAAAGTTTGTTCTAAAAGTTTTTAAATTTCTATACTTACCCCTAGTTTTTATTCATTATTATTGTCCAGCTCGTCGTCCCATTCCTTCAGAGTGGTCGAACCTCCAAATCCGCCTGAAAACAAAAAAGTTATTAAGAAAAACGGTATTAGGAAAGTTGATGTAAGGGCTGTTTGCGTACATTGCGCAAACACTTTAATACTGAAAATCTTGTTACTATTCTCGTTCTTTTTGTTTTATTGGTAGTTTCAGCAAGGTTTTCCTATTTTTCACGTTTTTCAGATTTTTACATAGATCACCCGTACAACTTAAATTGACAAACACTTTCTTTGTGTATAACAATAACTTTATGTACTAAGGTGGTTTCATATTTTGATATAGATTATTAAAACTAACCGAGGGGCTTCTTACGAGACCCTAAACACCCCCCTAGCTTTTCATTTAGTTTCAGTTTTTCACAAAACATCCCTAGTAATACTTGTAAATCAGCGTAAAATCAAAAGTTTGTTCTAAAAGTTTTTAAATTTCTATACTTACCCCTAGTTTTTATTCATTATTATTGTCCAGCTCGTCGTCCCATTCCTTCAGAGTGGTCGAACCTCCAAATCCGCCTGAAAACAAAAAAGTTATTAAGAAAAACGGTATTAGGAAAGTTGATGTAAGGGCTGTTTGCGTACATTGCGCAAACACTTTAATACTGAAAATCTTGTTACTATTCTCGTTCTTTTTGTTTTATTGGTAGTTTCAGCAAGGTTTTCCTATTTTTCACGTTTTTCAGATTTTTACATAGATCACCCGTACAACTTAAATTGACAAACACTTTCTTTGTGTATAACAATAACTTTATGTACTAAGGTGGTTTCATATTTTGATATAGATTATTAAAACTAACCGAGGGGCTTCTTACGAGACCCTAAACACCCCCCTAGCTTTTCATTTAGTTTCAGTTTTTCACAAAACATCCCTAGTAATACTTGTAAATCAGCGTAAAATCAAAAGTTTGTTCTAAAAGTTTTTAAATTTCTATACTTACCCCTAGTTTTTATTCATTATTATTGTCCAGCTCGTCGTCCCATTCCTTCAGAGTGGTCGAACCTCCAAATCCGCCTGAAAACAAAAAAGTTATTAAGAAAAACGGTATTAGGAAAGTTGATGTAAGGGCTGTTTGCGTACATTGCGCAAACACTTTAATACTGAAAATCTTGTTACTATTCTCGTTCTTTTTGTTTTATTGGTAGTTTCAGCAAGGTTTTCCTATTTTTCACGTTTTTCAGATTTTTACATAGATCACCCGTACAACTTAAATTGACAAACACTTTCTTTGTGTATAACAATAACTTTATGTACTAAGGTGGTTTCATATTTTGATATAGATTATTAAAACTAACCGAGGGGCTTCTTACGAGACCCTAAACACCCCCCTAGCTTTTCATTTAGTTTCAGTTTTTCACAAAACATCCCTAGTAATACTTGTAAATCAGCGTAAAATCAAAAGTTTGTTCTAAAAGTTTTTAAATTTCTATACTTACCCCTAGTTTTTATTCATTATTATTGTCCAGCTCGTCGTCCCATTCCTTCAGAGTGGTCGAACCTCCAAATCCGCCTGAAAACAAAAAAGTTATTAAGAAAAACGGTATTAGGAAAGTTGATGTAAGGGCTGTTTGCGTACATTGCGCAAACACTTTAATACTGAAAATCTTGTTACTATTCTCGTTCTTTTTGTTTTATTGGTAGTTTCAGCAAGGTTTTCCTATTTTTCACGTTTTTCAGATTTTTACATAGATCACCCGTACAACTTAAATTGACAAACACTTTCTTTGTGTATAACAATAACTTTATGTACTAAGGTGGTTTCATATTTTGATATAGATTATTAAAACTAACCGAGGGGCTTCTTACGAGACCCTAAACACCCCCCTAGCTTTTCATTTAGTTTCAGTTTTTCACAAAACATCCCTAGTAATACTTGTAAATCAGCGTAAAATCAAAAGTTTGTTCTAAAAGTTTTTAAATTTCTATACTTACCCCTAGTTTTTATTCATTATTATTGTCCAGCTCGTCGTCCCATTCCTTCAGAGTGGTCGAACCTCCAAATCCGCCTGAAAACAAAAAAGTTATTAAGAAAAACGGTATTAGGAAAGTTGATGTAAGGGCTGTTTGCGTACATTGCGCAAACAATTTAATACTGAAAATCTTGTTACTATTCTCGTTCTTTTTGTTTTATTGGTAGTTTCAGCAAGGTTTTCCTATTTTTCACGTTTTTCAGATTTTTACATAGATCACCCGTACAACTTAAATTGACAAACACTTTCTTTGTGTATAACAATAACTTTATGTACTAAGGTGGTTTCATATTTTGATATAGATTATTAAAACTAACCGAGGGGCTTCTTACGAGACCCTAAACACCCCCCTAGCTTTTCATTTAGTTTCAGTTTTTCACAAAACATCCCTAGTAATACTTGTAAATCAGCGTAAAATCAAAAGTTTGTTCTAAAAGTTTTTAAATTTCTATACTTACCCCTAGTTTTTATTCATTATTATTGTCCAGCTCGTCGTCCCATTCCTTCAGAGTGGTCGAACCTCCAAATCCGCCTGAAAACAAAAAAGTTATTAAGAAAAACGGTATTAGGAAAGTTGATGTAAGGGCTGTTTGCGTACATTGCGCAAACACTTTAATACTGAAAATCTTGTTACTATTCTCGTTCTTTTTGTTTTATTGGTAGTTTCAGCAAGGTTTTCCTATTTTTCACGTTTTTCAGATTTTTACATAGATCACCCGTACAACTTAAATTGACAAACACTTTCTTTGTGTATAACAATAACTTTATGTACTAAGGTGGTTTCATATTTTGATATAGATTATTAAAACTAACCGAGGGGCTTCTTACGAGACCCTAAACACCCCCCTAGCTTTTCATTTAGTTTCAGTTTTTCACAAAACATCCCTAGTAATACTTGTAAATCAGCGTAAAATCAAAAGTTTGTTCTAAAAGTTTTTAAATTTCTATACTTACCCCTAGTTTTTATTCATTATTATTGTCCAGCTCGTCGTCCCATTCCTTCAGAGTGGTCGAACCTCCAAATCCGCCTGAAAACAAAAAAGTTATTAAGAAAAACGGTATTAGGAAAGTTGATGTAAGGGCTGTTTGCGTACATTGCGCAAACACTTTAATACTGAAAATCTTGTTACTATTCTCGTTCTTTTTGTTTTATTGGTAGTTTCAGCAAGGTTTTCCTATTTTTCACGTTTTTCAGATTTTTACATAGATCACCCGTACAACTTAAATTGACAAACACTTTCTTTGTGTATAACAATAACTTTATGTACTAAGGTGGTTTCATATTTTGATATAGATTATTAAAACTAACCGAGGGGCTTCTTACGAGACCCTAAACACCCCCCTAGCTTTTCATTTAGTTTCAGTTTTTCACAAAACATCCCTAGTAATACTTGTAAATCAGCGTAAAATCAAAAGTTTGTTCTAAAAGTTTTTAAATTTCTATACTTACCCCTAGTTTTTATTCATTATTATTGTCCAGCTCGTCGTCCCATTCCTTCAGAGTGGTCGAACCTCCAAATCCGCCTGAAAACAAAAAAGTTATTAAGAAAAACGGTATTAGGAAAGTTGATGTAAGGGCTGTTTGCGTACATTGCGCAAACACTTTAATACTGAAAATCTTGTTACTATTCTCGTTCTTTTTGTTTTATTGGTAGTTTCAGCAAGGTTTTCCTATTTTTCACGTTTTTCAGATTTTTACATAGATCACCCGTACAACTTAAATTGACAAACACTTTCTTTGTGTATAACAATAACTTTATGTACTAAGGTGGTTTCATATTTTGATATAGATTATTAAAACTAACCGAGGGGCTTCTTACGAGACCCTAAACACCCCCCTAGCTTTTCATTTAGTTTCAGTTTTTCACAAAACATCCCTAGTAATACTTGTAAATCAGCGTAAAATCAAAAGTTTGTTCTAAAAGTTTTTAAATTTCTATACTTACCCCTAGTTTTTATTCATTATTATTGTCCAGCTCGTCGTCCCATTCCTTCAGAGTGGTCGAACCTCCAAATCCGCCTGAAAACAAAAAAGTTATTAAGAAAAACGGTATTAGGAAAGTTGATGTAAGGGCTGTTTGCGTACATTGCGCAAACACTTTAATACTGAAAATCTTGTTACTATTCTCGTTCTTTTTGTTTTATTGGTAGTTTCAGCAAGGTTTTCCTATTTTTCACGTTTTTCAGATTTTTACATAGATCACCCGTACAACTTAAATTGACAAACACTTTCTTTGTGTATAACAATAACTTTATGTACTAAGGTGGTTTCATATTTTGATATAGATTATTAAAACTAACCGAGGGGCTTCTTACGAGACCCTAAACACCCCCCTAGCTTTTCATTTAGTTTCAGTTTTTCACAAAACATCCCTAGTAATACTTGTAAATCAGCGTAAAATCAAAAGTTTGTTCTAAAAGTTTTTAAATTTCTATACTTACCCCTAGTTTTTATTCATTATTATTGTCCAGCTCGTCGTCCCATTCCTTCAGAGTGGTCGAACCTCCAAATCCGCCTGAAAACAAAAAAGTTATTAAGAAAAACGGTATTAGGAAAGTTGATGTAAGGGCTGTTTGCGTACATTGCGCAAACACTTTAATACTGAAAATCTTGTTACTATTCTCGTTCTTTTTGTTTTATTGGTAGTTTCAGCAAGGTTTTCCTATTTTTCACGTTTTTCAGATTTTTACATAGATCACCCGTACAACTTAAATTGACAAACACTTTCTTTGTGTATAACAATAACTTTATGTACTAAGGTGGTTTCATATTTTGATATAGATTATTAAAACTAACCGAGGGGCTTCTTACGAGACCCTAAACACCCCCCTAGCTTTTCATTTAGTTTCAGTTTTTCACAAAACATCCCTAGTAATACTTGTAAATCAGCGTAAAATCAAAAGTTTGTTCTAAAAGTTTTTAAATTTCTATACTTACCCCTAGTTTTTATTCATTATTATTGTCCAGCTCGTCGTCCCATTCCTTCAGAGTGGTCGAACCTCCAAATCCGCCTGAAAACAAAAAAGTTATTAAGAAAAACGGTATTAGGAAAGTTGATGTAAGGGCTGTTTGCGTACATTGCGCAAACACTTTAATACTGAAAATCTTGTTACTATTCTCGTTCTTTTTGTTTTATTGGTAGTTTCAGCAAGGTTTTCCTATTTTTCACGTTTTTCAGATTTTTACATAGATCACCCGTACAACTTAAATTGACAAACACTTTCTTTGTGTATAACAATAACTTTATGTACTAAGGTGGTTTCATATTTTGATATAGATTATTAAAACTAACCGAGGGGCTTCTTACGAGACCCTAAACACCCCCCTAGCTTTTCATTTAGTTTCAGTTTTTCACAAAACATCCCTAGTAATACTTGTAAATCAGCGTAAAATCAAAAGTTTGTTCTAAAAGTTTTTAAATTTCTATACTTACCCCTAGTTTTTATTCATTATTATTGTCCAGCTCGTCGTCCCATTCCTTCAGAGTGGTCGAACCTCCAAATCCGCCTGAAAACAAAAAAGTTATTAAGAAAAACGGTATTAGGAAAGTTGATGTAAGGGCTGTTTGCGTACATTGCGCAAACACTTTAATACTGAAAATCTTGTTACTATTCTCGTTCTTTTTGTTTTATTGGTAGTTTCAGCAAGGTTTTCCTATTTTTCACGTTTTTCAGATTTTTACATAGATCACCCGTACAACTTAAATTGACAAACACTTTCTTTGTGTATAACAATAACTTTATGTACTAAGGTGGTTTCATATTTTGATATAGATTATTAAAACTAACCGAGGGGCTTCTTACGAGACCCTAAACACCCCCCTAGCTTTTCATTTAGTTTCAGTTTTTCACAAAACATCCCTAGTAATACTTGTAAATCAGCGTAAAATCAAAAGTTTGTTCTAAAAGTTTTTAAATTTCTATACTTACCCCTAGTTTTTATTCATTATTATTGTCCAGCTCGTCGTCCCATTCCTTCAGAGTGGTCGAACCTCCAAATCCGCCTGAAAACAAAAAAGTTATTAAGAAAAACGGTATTAGGAAAGTTGATGTAAGGGCTGTTTGCGTACATTGCGCAAACACTTTAATACTGAAAATCTTGTTACTATTCTCGTTCTTTTTGTTTTATTGGTAGTTTCAGCAAGGTTTTCCTATTTTTCACGTTTTTCAGATTTTTACATAGATCACCCGTACAACTTAAATTGACAAACACTTTCTTTGTGTATAACAATAACTTTATGTACTAAGGTGGTTTCATATTTTGATATAGATTATTAAAACTAACCGAGGGGCTTCTTACGAGACCCTAAACACCCCCCTAGCTTTTCATTTAGTTTCAGTTTTTCACAAAACATCCCTAGTAATACTTGTAAATCAGCGTAAAATCAAAAGTTTGTTCTAAAAGTTTTTAAATTTCTATACTTACCCCTAGTTTTTATTCATTATTATTGTCCAGCTCGTCGTCCCATTCCTTCAGAGTGGTCGAACCTCCAAATCCGCCTGAAAACAAAAAAGTTATTAAGAAAAACGGTATTAGGAAAGTTGATGTAAGGGCTGTTTGCGTACATTGCGCAAACACTTTAATACTGAAAATCTTGTTACTATTCTCGTTCTTTTTGTTTTATTGGTAGTTTCAGCAAGGTTTTCCTATTTTTCACGTTTTTCAGATTTTTACATAGATCACCCGTACAACTTAAATTGACAAACACTTTCTTTGTGTATAACAATAACTTTATGTACTAAGGTGGTTTCATATTTTGATATAGATTATTAAAACTAACCGAGGGGCTTCTTACGAGACCCTAAACACCCCCCTAGCTTTTCATTTAGTTTCAGTTTTTCACAAAACATCCCTAGTAATACTTGTAAATCAGCGTAAAATCAAAAGTTTGTTCTAAAAGTTTTTAAATTTCTATACTTACCCCTAGTTTTTATTCATTATTATTGTCCAGCTCGTCGTCCCATTCCTTCAGAGTGGTCGAACCTCCAAATCCGCCTGAAAACAAAAAAGTTATTAAGAAAAACGGTATTAGGAAAGTTGATGTAAGGGCTGTTTGCGTACATTGCGCAAACACTTTAATACTGAAAATCTTGTTACTATTCTCGTTCTTTTTGTTTTATTGGTAGTTTCAGCAAGGTTTTCCTATTTTTCACGTTTTTCAGATTTTTACATAGATCACCCGTACAACTTAAATTGACAAACACTTTCTTTGTGTATAACAATAACTTTATGTACTAAGGTGGTTTCATATTTTGATATAGATTATTAAAACTAACCGAGGGGCTTCTTACGAGACCCTAAACACCCCCCTAGCTTTTCATTTAGTTTCAGTTTTTCACAAAACATCCCTAGTAATACTTGTAAATCAGCGTAAAATCAAAAGTTTGTTCTAAAAGTTTTTAAATTTCTATACTTACCCCTAGTTTTTATTCATTATTATTGTCCAGCTCGTCGTCCCATTCCTTCAGAGTGGTCGAACCTCCAAATCCGCCTGAAAACAAAAAAGTTATTAAGAAAAACGGTATTAGGAAAGTTGATGTAAGGGCTGTTTGCGTACATTGCGCAAACACTTTAATACTGAAAATCTTGTTACTATTCTCGTTCTTTTTGTTTTATTGGTAGTTTCAGCAAGGTTTTCCTATTTTTCACGTTTTTCAGATTTTTACATAGATCACCCGTACAACTTAAATTGACAAACACTTTCTTTGTGTATAACAATAACTTTATGTACTAAGGTGGTTTCATATTTTGATATAGATTATTAAAACTAACCGAGGGGCTTCTTACGAGACCCTAAACACCCCCCTAGCTTTTCATTTAGTTTCAGTTTTTCACAAAACATCCCTAGTAATACTTGTAAATCAGCGTAAAATCAAAAGTTTGTTCTAAAAGTTTTTAAATTTCTATACTTACCCCTAGTTTTTATTCATTATTATTGTCCAGCTCGTCGTCCCATTCCTTCAGAGTGGTCGAACCTCCAAATCCGCCTGAAAACAAAAAAGTTATTAAGAAAAACGGTATTAGGAAAGTTGATGTAAGGGCTGTTTGCGTACATTGCGCAAACACTTTAATACTGAAAATCTTGTTACTATTCTCGTTCTTTTTGTTTTATTGGTAGTTTCAGCAAGGTTTTCCTATTTTTCACGTTTTTCAGATTTTTACATAGATCACCCGTACAACTTAAATTGACAAACACTTTCTTTGTGTATAACAATAACTTTATGTACTAAGGTGGTTTCATATTTTGATATAGATTATTAAAACTAACCGAGGGGCTTCTTACGAGACCCTAAACACCCCCCTAGCTTTTCATTTAGTTTCAGTTTTTCACAAAACATCCCTAGTAATACTTGTAAATCAGCGTAAAATCAAAAGTTTGTTCTAAAAGTTTTTAAATTTCTATACTTACCCCTAGTTTTTATTCATTATTATTGTCCAGCTCGTCGTCCCATTCCTTCAGAGTGGTCGAACCTCCAAATCCGCCTGAAAACAAAAAAGTTATTAAGAAAAACGGTATTAGGAAAGTTGATGTAAGGGCTGTTTGCGTACATTGCGCAAACACTTTAATACTGAAAATCTTGTTACTATTCTCGTTCTTTTTGTTTTATTGGTAGTTTCAGCAAGGTTTTCCTATTTTTCACGTTTTTCAGATTTTTACATAGATCACCCGTACAACTTAAATTGACAAACACTTTCTTTGTGTATAACAATAACTTTATGTACTAAGGTGGTTTCATATTTTGATATAGATTATTAAAACTAACCGAGGGGCTTCTTACGAGACCCTAAACATCCCCCTAGCTTTTCATTTAGTTTCAGTTTTTCACAAAACATCCCTAGTAATACTTGTAAATCAGCGTAAAATCAAAAGTTTGTTCTAAAAGTTTTTAAATTTCTATACTTACCCCTAGTTTTTATTCATTATTATTGTCCAGCTCGTCGTCCCATTCCTTCAGAGTGGTCGAACCTCCAAATCCGCCTGAAAACAAAAAAGTTATTAAGAAAAACGGTATTAGGAAAGTTGATGTAAGGGCTGTTTGCGTACATTGCGCAAACACTTTAATACTGAAAATCTTGTTACTATTCTCGTTCTTTTTGTTTTATTGGTAGTTTCAGCAAGGTTTTCCTATTTTTCACGTTTTTCAGATTTTTACATAGATCACCCGTACAACTTAAATTGACAAACACTTTCTTTGTGTATAACAATAACTTTATGTACTAAGGTGGTTTCATATTTTGATATAGATTATTAAAACTAACCGAGGGGCTTCTTACGAGACCCTAAACACCCCCCTAGCTTTTCATTTAGTTTCAGTTTTTCACAAAACATCCCTAGTAATACTTGTAAATCAGCGTAAAATCAAAAGTTTGTTCTAAAAGTTTTTAAATTTCTATACTTACCCCTAGTTTTTATTCATTATTATTGTCCAGCTCGTCGTCCCATTCCTTCAGAGTGGTCGAACCTCCAAATCCGCCTGAAAACAAAAAAGTTATTAAGAAAAACGGTATTAGGAAAGTTGATGTAAGGGCTGTTTGCGTACATTGCGCAAACACTTTAATACTGAAAATCTTGTTACTATTCTCGTTCTTTTTGTTTTATTGGTAGTTTCAGCAAGGTTTTCCTATTTTTCACGTTTTTCAGATTTTTACATAGATCACCCGTACAACTTAAATTGACAAACACTTTCTTTGTGTATAACAATAACTTTATGTACTAAGGTGGTTTCATATTTTGATATAGATTATTAAAACTAACCGAGGGGCTTCTTACGAGACCCTAAACACCCCCCTAGCTTTTCATTTAGTTTCAGTTTTTCACAAAACATCCCTAGTAATACTTGTAAATCAGCGTAAAATCAAAAGTTTGTTCTAAAAGTTTTTAAATTTCTATACTTACCCCTAGTTTTTATTCATTATTATTGTCCAGCTCGTCGTCCCATTCCTTCAGAGTGGTCGAACCTCCAAATCCGCCTGAAAACAAAAAAGTTATTAAGAAAAACGGTATTAGGAAAGTTGATGTAAGGGCTGTTTGCGTACATTGCGCAAACACTTTAATACTGAAAATCTTGTTACTATTCTCGTTCTTTTTGTTTTATTGGTAGTTTCAGCAAGGTTTTCCTATTTTTCACGTTTTTCAGATTTTTACATAGATCACCCGTACAACTTAAATTGACAAACACTTTCTTTGTGTATAACAATAACTTTATGTACTAAGGTGGTTTCATATTTTGATATAGATTATTAAAACTAACCGAGGGGCTTCTTACGAGACCCTAAACACCCCCCTAGCTTTTCATTTAGTTTCAGTTTTTCACAAAACATCCCTAGTAATACTTGTAAATCAGCGTAAAATCAAAAGTTTGTTCTAAAAGTTTTTAAATTTCTATACTTACCCCTAGTTTTTATTCATTATTATTGTCCAGCTCGTCGTCCCATTCCTTCAGAGTGGTCGAACCTCCAAATCCGCCTGAAAACAAAAAAGTTATTAAGAAAAACGGTATTAGGAAAGTTGATGTAAGGGCTGTTTGCGTACATTGCGCAAACACTTTAATACTGAAAATCTTGTTACTATTCTCGTTCTTTTTGTTTTATTGGTAGTTTCAGCAAGGTTTTCCTATTTTTCACGTTTTTCAGATTTTTACATAGATCACCCGTACAACTTAAATTGACAAACACTTTCTTTGTGTATAACAATAACTTTATGTACTAAGGTGGTTTCATATTTTGATATAGATTATTAAAACTAACCGAGGGGCTTCTTACGAGACCCTAAACACCCCCCTAGCTTTTCATTTAGTTTCAGTTTTTCACAAAACATCCCTAGTAATACTTGTAAATCAGCGTAAAATCAAAAGTTTGTTCTAAAAGTTTTTAAATTTCTATACTTACCCCTAGTTTTTATTCATTATTATTGTCCAGCTCGTCGTCCCATTCCTTCAGAGTGGTCGAACCTCCAAATCCGCCTGAAAACAAAAAAGTTATTAAGAAAAACGGTATTAGGAAAGTTGATGTAAGGGCTGTTTGCGTACATTGCGCAAACACTTTAATACTGAAAATCTTGTTACTATTCTCGTTCTTTTTGTTTTATTGGTAGTTTCAGCAAGGTTTTCCTATTTTTCACGTTTTTCAGATTTTTACATAGATCACCCGTACAACTTAAATTGACAAACACTTTCTTTGTGTATAACAATAACTTTATGTACTAAGGTGGTTTCATATTTTGATATAGATTATTAAAACTAACCGAGGGGCTTCTTACGAGACCCTAAACATCCCCCTAGCTTTTCATTTAGTTTCAGTTTTTCACAAAACATCCCTAGTAATACTTGTAAATCAGCGTAAAATCAAAAGTTTGTTCTAAAAGTTTTTAAATTTCTATACTTACCCCTAGTTTTTATTCATTATTATTGTCCAGCTCGTCGTCCCATTCCTTCAGAGTGGTCGAACCTCCAAATCCGCCTGAAAACAAAAAAGTTATTAAGAAAAACGGTATTAGGAAAGTTGATGTAAGGGCTGTTTGCGTACATTGCGCAAACACTTTAATACTGAAAATCTTGTTACTATTCTCGTTCTTTTTGTTTTATTGGTAGTTTCAGCAAGGTTTTCCTATTTTTCACGTTTTTCAGATTTTTACATAGATCACCCGTACAACTTAAATTGACAAACACTTTCTTTGTGTATAACAATAACTTTATGTACTAAGGTGGTTTCATATTTTGATATAGATTATTAAAACTAACCGAGGGGCTTCTTACGAGACCCTAAACACCCCCCTAGCTTTTCATTTAGTTTCAGTTTTTCACAAAACATCCCTAGTAATACTTGTAAATCAGCGTAAAATCAAAAGTTTGTTCTAAAAGTTTTTAAATTTCTATACTTACCCCTAGTTTTTATTCATTATTATTGTCCAGCTCGTCGTCCCATTCCTTCAGAGTGGTCGAACCTCCAAATCCGCCTGAAAACAAAAAAGTTATTAAGAAAAACGGTATTAGGAAAGTTGATGTAAGGGCTGTTTGCGTACATTGCGCAAACACTTTAATACTGAAAATCTTGTTACTATTCTCGTTCTTTTTGTTTTATTGGTAGTTTCAGCAAGGTTTTCCTATTTTTCACGTTTTTCAGATTTTTACATAGATCACCCGTACAACTTAAATTGACAAACACTTTCTTTGTGTATAACAATAACTTTATGTACTAAGGTGGTTTCATATTTTGATATAGATTATTAAAACTAACCGAGGGGCTTCTTACGAGACCCTAAACACCCCCCTAGCTTTTCATTTAGTTTCAGTTTTTCACAAAACATCCCTAGTAATACTTGTAAATCAGCGTAAAATCAAAAGTTTGTTCTAAAAGTTTTTAAATTTCTATACTTACCCCTAGTTTTTATTCATTATTATTGTCCAGCTCGTCGTCCCATTCCTTCAGAGTGGTCGAACCTCCAAATCCGCCTGAAAACAAAAAAGTTATTAAGAAAAACGGTATTAGGAAAGTTGATGTAAGGGCTGTTTGCGTACATTGCGCAAACACTTTAATACTGAAAATCTTGTTACTATTCTCGTTCTTTTTGTTTTATTGGTAGTTTCAGCAAGGTTTTCCTATTTTTCACGTTTTTCAGATTTTTACATAGATCACCCGTACAACTTAAATTGACAAACACTTTCTTTGTGTATAACAATAACTTTATGTACTAAGGTGGTTTCATATTTTGATATAGATTATTAAAACTAACCGAGGGGCTTCTTACGAGACCCTAAACACCCCCCTAGCTTTTCATTT
>CALYBW010000036.1:0-15162 GCA_944452665.1 Stenoptilia bipunctidactyla
GATACATTTGCGCCAGTGTCGATAAGGAACTTCAGTCTTGACTTCTTGTCTGATACGAAAAGACGGTAAGATTTTCCTGGAACGTCGGATCCCGCCTCATCTAACGTTCTATTTAGTTTAAAGATGAGGTATTTTCTGTGTTCATGTTCTTATTTTGGTTCTCGTTGAATGTACAAGGCGGATGGCACTACTACTCGGATCTTCACTCTTCCCCCCTAGAGGGGACGGTGGGGGCAGTTCGAGGCATTGGCCTCTTTCTGCGGTTGCATTCGCCTCCTGTAAAGACAGGAGGGGCGTTGGGGCGGACATTGGTGTCCTGGGCCCATTGGTCATGCCGCAGCACGCTGGCGAGGTTCAATCCCGTTAGAAGTTCTAGCGAGCGATCCTCTAGCCTGCGGCCGCAGCGGTGTCTCATCCGGGGCCGTGCGGAGTGCCTGGCGAGCAAGTGATCGCTCAGCCGGCGCGCACGGGTTGTCAATCAGGGGGGGGGGGGGCGACTCTCTAGCTGGCCACCACGTCGTGATTCGGGGGCGCCATCTGGATGGCGCAGAGTCTGTTCAGGGAGGCACGGGGCCGGCGAGGTTCAAGCTCCCATCCGTGAGCGATCCTCCAGCCGGCGGCGCGGTGTCTAGTCCTGGGTTGGTTTCCGCGGGGATGAGTTCCCGCGGAAACGGTTTCTGGTCCGGGGGGCGCGCGTGGTACGGAGCTAGAGTCCGCAAATGGCGGAAGCTCGACGTACTCGCGCGCCGGAAGAGGTTGGCAGTCAGGCGGCCGACGAAGTCGTCAACCGATTCCATGCGCAGGTCCCTTGAGATGACGGAATTCCGCACGTACCGTGGGGCGGCTACAATCGTCCGCAGCGCGAGAGCTTGCTGGGCGCGTAGAGTGCGCCTAGCCGTCTCTGCTGTCAGCGCGTACCACGCCGGAGCGGCGTACGTCAGACGGCTGCGGAGGTAGGCCTTGTAGACGCCCAACTTGGCGCGTAGCGGCATTTTGGACTGCAGTACTGGGCGCAGGAGGTGGCGCGCAGAGCGCACCTGGTTGGCGACGTTACTGATGTGGGGGCCCATCGTGAGACGCCGGTCGATGGTGACGCCAAGGTACTTCACCTTCGTCGACCAGTCGATGGTCTCCCCCATCAGGGTCAGCTGGGGCGGCATTAGGATGCCGCGGCCGATGACGATCGCCTGTGTCTTCGTGACGTTGACTGTCAACCTCCAGTCTTTCAGCCACGCGGGAAGCAGGTCGAGTTGCCGCTGCATCTTCACTGCTGCATGTACGGGTTTCAGCGACGTTGTGATGAACGCCGCGTCGTCAGCGTACAGCGCTAGTGTGGATCCAGCGGCGACCGGGATGTCGTCCGTGTACCTGGCGTAGCACACGGGTGAGAGGCAGCTTCCTTGGGGCACTCCAGCTTGTGCGGTCTTCGTTGTAGACAGGGCGTCTTCTACCGCCACTTGAAAACGCCGGGCTCGAAGGAAGGTGGCCACAGTCTGCACTACTCGACGAGGAGTAGTCGACGTGGACAGCTTGTACAGCAGGCCGGGGTGCCAGACGCGATCGAACGCCTTCTCCATGTCCAGGAATACTGCGACAGCGGGCTCACGCTTATTATAAGCGGAGGTTGCTAAGTGCAGTACCCTAGTGAGCTGGTGCGTTGTGGAATGCTCGGCTCTGAAGCCGTGCTGTTCCTCGCGTGGCTGGATATGCGGAATAAGGTGTGTTCGATTTACACCGACAAATGCTTATGGTTTGATTTGTGTTTGATAGAAACTACTTTAAATTTCTGTTGATTGTAATATTTATTGGACGGAAATACTTAATTAAAATATAACTGGTAAAATGATTAAATGGTGATTGATGAGTACGCGCGACTGTCTTGTTAGCCGAAAACGAACTGACTTTAAGTAATTGATTTGGAAATGACGTGAATTGTGTAAATGCTGATCTTAGCATATGTGCGGTGCATTGCCCGTACATGCTCCCGGGCCAAATATTAGAAATGGGCTTAACCTAAACAAGGTGCAAAAAACAATCTTGATTAAATTTAATGTTAGTAAATGATAATGATAACTACAAAAACATGATAACTGTTTCATGGTAAGTCCGGAATGCTATACACTGATCGTAGCACGGGCGACGTGCTACGATTTGTATTCACTCGCGCACTACACTGCTCACTACACTGTACACTTGGTCTGGTTGCGGGCGACGGCACTGCGGCCGCCGCACGCGCAGCTGCTGCGTAGTGGGCGGCGGCGGGAGCGCGCGGCTCCGTGGCCACCGCCGCCACCGCTACACCCGGCTCCACTCCTCGATGACGTTTTTTAAGTTTTTGCCACACGTATATTATCGCTATTAAAGCAACAATAGCGAAGAGTACGTAGATTGCTGTATAGTGGTGGATGTCATGTTGATTGATCCGACCCACTAAGGGAGGACTTTCCTTTATGATATCCAGTTGCTCTTGGATAGTAGAGAGTGCTTTTCGTCTTTCCCCAACTTCCACGCTGTCATTTTGTATGGTAGTAATCGGTAAGGTTAATTTAATTAAACTATTGACGGGAGAAATGTCAGGCGCGATAATTTCTGGGCTTGTATTAATTCTGCTCGTCTCTTGAGTATGAGTATAAACAATAAAATCAGCTGTTTTCATGACGCATGCTTGACCGACCGACAATAAACCAGCGCGAGTCAAAGGTACGGCGGTTATTTGATCCTTGCACATTAATTTAAGGCGACATGTATCACAACAAGAATAAAAGTAATTATTAATTTTATTCAATTCAGACCATTCGTCTTCACAGTATTCTTGAGTAGTTTTGCATGACCTTGATCCCGGTTTTGTTTCACAGAAGCTTTGATCATCTTTTATTTGAAAGATTGGTTTTTTAAGATGACATAAAATTAATTCTGGTTTCTGATGTATGCACTGTTTTAAATCGTTTAGTGTTAATAAAATCAATGAGTCTCGCCTTAAGTTGACGGCTACATACTCGGATACGGGCACTATTTTTGTTGAACTTCCGTTTATTGATTTAGGAATAGGAATTATTCTTGATATTTCATAAGCTTCGCGACCTATGAGTGGAATCTTGAGTTCAATGATGAGGTATTTTTGTGACATCTTGGCGCGAACTTGTATGAGATTGTATATATTAGATAACTCGTAGGAATTAATTGGCGATAACAGTTCTTTAGGTAATTGTGCTGAAATTGTATTTAATTCACGTTTAAGCTGTTCCGGTGTTAATAAATGAAGGTTAAATTTACCATTGTAAATATTGGTTAGAGTATGAAGTAATAACTCTTGTACATTTTTTAAACTGTATAAAATGTTATTTGCTATAAGTGCTGATGAAAGGAAATCTGTAGATAGCGCTATTTCTGAGTTAATTGTTTCTAGGTAATAGTGAAGGTCATTTAATCTTCTGTTTACTGATTTATGGTGGTTTTCCATTACATTCTCCATGTTTTTCATGAAGTTGAATTCAGCTTCCACTATCGAAGTTTGATTTCTCCACAGCGACGCCAGGTGGTTCTGATTAGTCCTGATAACATCTATATCCTGTTCATATTTTTCAGCAAATCGTTCATCCAGTACACCGAATAGGGAGTTCGCTATGTAACCGACACCGTTTATTAAGCCGCGGCGGCGCCTAACATGCTGATGATGATTAAATAATAAATTGTTATAAGTTTGCAGCTCGTCGGCTCCATGCTTAAGTTGTAATATGATCCCACTGCAATGTGATTGTTCTTTAATTGTAATACAAAGATCTTCTAGGTACTTAATGTATTTATTAAGTACGGTAGTGCCTGTTTGATATGGTCGCGTGTCATAATAAACGACGAGGCGCCAGTCGTCTCGTATTACGTTCATGTCAGTAATACGATCGAAATAAAGTCCATTATTGTTGTTTAATGATGTAATGTTATAAGTACTTAATGATTGAGATGTAGGGATAAATACTGTTAAAAGTAGTAATAAAGACATGACAACTGATGAGAAACTACACGTCCTTTTTACAGGCTTTCGCTGTCTTTTATTTTGAGGATTTGGGGCGTCATTTGATGAGTTACATGATAAATCTTGTTTGTTATCGAGTTTTTCATCGGATTCTTTGCTGACAGGCAGAACTGATAATTTAACAATCGGACGCTTGATTAATCCGTTTTTCGTCTTCAGGGATACGACTCTGACGTAACCATCAGAACCGTGATGTAATTGAATTACCCTACCTAAAGCCCACTTGCCTGGTGGTAGGTTATCGTCTTTAATGATGACAATATCGTCAATCTTTAAATTAGGCTGTGGTCGTCTCCATTTACTCCGTGAAGATAACTGGGTTAAATATTCACTACGCCAACGATTCCAGATATCGGTAAACAGTTTTTGTGTTAGTTGCCATCTCGTACGAAGATCTTTTTCAGTTTCATATAATGTTAAATAGGGACCGCTCGATAGGAAATGCGAAGGTGTGAGGAAGTTTAAATCCTCCGGGTCCTCTGTAAGTGTACAGAGCGGTCTTGAATTTAAACATGCTTCTAGCTGTGACAGTAAGGTGCTATACTCTTCGTAAGTGAGACGCTGCTCGCCAACAACTCGTTTGAGATGATGTTTCAAACTTTTAACGGCAGCCTCCCAGAGTCCGCCGGCTGAAGGCCATGAGGGCGCGTTGAAGTGCCAACTGATCTTCATTTCGGCTACTTCCGCCATGAATTCTTGATTAAACGTTTGTTGTATTTCATGGTATTCTTGTTGTAATATTTTATTTGCACCAATAAAATTAGTGCCCTGGTCACTGTAGATGTGAGCTGGAAGTCCTCTTCTCGCGGACATACGGCGGAGTGCGGCTAAGAAAGATGATGATGTGAGGTCCGACACGAGTTCAAGGTGCACGGCCTTGGTTGCCATGCACACAAATACGGCGACGTAACCTTTTGTGGTTTTGATACCACGCCCCTTGTTAGCTTTAATAAAAACGTGGCCAGTGTAGTCAATCCCCGTGTGGTAAAACGGACGCGACGGGTTCGTCCTTGATGTTGGTAAATCTCCCATGATCTGATGCTGTTGTAAAGGATTTTGTTTCTTACACTTGACACAGAATCGCAATCTACTTTTTATCGCCCTATTGCCACCAATCAGCCAGTATCTTTGTCTTATGAATGACGTAGTAAGCCTCGCTGCTCCATGAAAAACGAGCTCATGAGACTGATCGATGATAAGGTCGGCTAATCTGCTCTTGTTTGGGATGATTATAGGATGTTTCATGTCATGATCTATGTTTGCGTGCTTCAACCTTCCTCCAACTCGTAATATCCCAGCTTGGTCTAGTATCGGATTGAAACATAGAATTTTGCTATTATTGCTTATTTTTAAATGTTGTTGTAAACTACTTATCTCCTCCGCGAATGCTCTAAACTGTGTATCTTTAATGATCATTTCTCTTGATTGGTTTAATTCTTTTAATGTTAAAAATGCTAGTTTATTTTCTCTTTTTATAAATCTAAGTATCCATGCTAATACCCTGACCGCTTTGTTTAATGAGCTAAATTTGCTTAGTAAGTATACTATTATATCGCTGTTTTTATATGAATTAAATTGCGTAACGTTAACTTGTTTGTTTTTCTTGGTTTCTTGATCTGTAATATACTCATGAGATTCTTGATTTTCTAAAATATTATAAGTAGATAGCCACGAAGGCCCTTGCCACCATATAGTTTGATCAATTAACTGTGTGACTGATAAGCCGCGACTTGCACAGTCAGCTGGGTTCTCTTTTGTATTGATATAATACCAACTATTGGGTGGTATTTCTGTTATTATTTTTCTTACACAATTTGCGACGAATGGCTTCCATTTGTCACAGTCTCCCTTTATCCAGCTCAAAGCAACTAACGAGTCGATCCAGCCGAAAGTTTTTATATGATAATTGCTGAGACAGCTCCTGATTTTAGCTATCAAGTTTGATAAAAGAAGGGCGCCGCATAATTCTAACCTAGGTATGGTATGTGTTTTATTTAAAGGGACCAACTTTGATTTTCCAGCTATTAACACAATAGAGGAAACGCCTTGTTTGTTTGTTGTTTTGCAATATACGACACATGCATAAGCCTTGGTGCTCGCGTCGCAAAAGCCATGAAGCTCAATCTCTCCACTTTCTTCTGTTTTTAACCATCTTGGTATTTGACATTGATTGATGTTATTATTATCTGATTTTATTTTACACCATTCGTCCCATATCTTTGTAGGTACTTGTTCATCCCACTCTAAGTTTTCTTGCCAAATATCTTGAAATAAAATTTTTACTTTTGTTGTGACTGGCAGGAGCCATCCTAAAGGATCATATAACTGCGACATTTCTGAGAGTAGCGCTCGCTTGGTTGATTTTGAGGACGATTGTGAAAAGGGTGTTGATTGAAAGGTGAATGTATCTTCTCCAGGATTCCATCGAAGACCTAGGGTTTTAGATGATTCTAGTTGTTTAAAATCAAAGCTGTCTTGATTATTGTTGTTTTCTACAAGGAAAGGTAAGTTTGATTTCCACTTTCTTAAATTAAAACCGCCTGCTTTTAATAAATTGATGAGATCTGTTTTCAGGTCTAGTGCAGCTTTTGGCGAATGAGCTCCGTGGACTGCGTCATCCATATAGAAAGACTTCTCCAGGACTTCCGGTGCCAAGCTGCCTTGATAGTTTGACCTTTCATCCTGAGCCAAACGTTTTAAAGTCATCATAGCGAGGAAAGGCGCGGCTTTTGTACCGTATGTGACTGTAGCTAGTTGATATTCTTTCAAACATTCTGTTTCTTTTGACCTCCAGACGATTTTTTGTAAATTTTGATCTTGTGAATTCAGCCAAATTTCGCGAAACATCTTCTCTATATCAGCAGTGAAAGCGTATTTAAATTGGCGCCATGAAATAATAAGACTTTGAAGGTCCTGTTGTAAATTTGGACCCCTAAACATGACGTCATTTAAACTGCACCCGCTCGAAGTATGTGCTGAGGCATTAAAAACAACTCGTAATTTAGTTGTCGTCGATTCGTCGCGAGTTACTGCAAAATGAGGTAAATAACAGTCACGTTTCGGGTTACGGTCGTTCACCGCTGGAATCATGTGGCCTAACGTCATATATTCATTAATAAACGATTTATAATTTTGTGCAAATAGGTGTTTTCTAGTAAATTGTTTTTCTGTTTGATAAAATTGAGCAATTGCTTTATTTTTTGAGTGTCCTAATTTTTCCGAATAATTTGGTTTTAACGGCAATCTTACTACGTATTTACCATCATCCCGTCTTGTAGTGGTTGACTGGTAAAAGTTCACGCATTCTTGGTCTTCGGAAGACATATCCGACTGCTCTGATAAGTCTTCAATCTCCCAAAATCTGCTTATTTGGTCTATGTTATTAAGTACCACGTTGCATTGAAAGGTTTTTGTATGGCCGCTAAGAATCCAACCCAATTGAGTCTGCTGAGCTATAGGGAGTGTTGGACTTGATCTGCAAATGCCATCCATTAAGATATTTGAATAGACATCGGCTCCTAGTAAAATATCAATTGATCGACTTATATAAAACTTGGGATCTGCTAATTTAATATTTTTTATATAAGGCCAATCTGGGTATGAAAATGAGTAGCTGGGCAAGTTTTTCATTAAACTTCTCATGATAAAAGCTTCCGTTTCAAAGGAAAATTCGCTGACTGTTGATAAAATATTCAAATTGATTATTCCCTTACAACTATTTTCTTTATCCCCTATCCCTGATATGACTCCGTTACATCTTTGTCGCGGAATCTTAAGAAGCTGAGCCGCGTTCTCAGTAATTAATGACGTTTGCGAGCCTTGATCGAGAAGGGCGCGCATCTCGTGGTATGTGCCATCTGCTGCTTGGACCTTGACGACTGCAGTCGCTAGCAGTATTTCAGAAGGCTGCTGTTCCTGCTGTAGAGTTACGTTGGCGCTGCCCTGCACGTGCCGCGAGGTTGTTGCCTCGGTAAAAGTAGAGCGCTCGTCCGGTGTCGAGTTACGTGAAAACGCATCATGCAATAATGTATTATGGTCTTTTTTGCAATCTCGGCATCTATTATTAGAAATACACGGCTTTCCATAATGATAGTGCAAACAATTTATACAAATATTTAATTTTGTTATAACTTTTCTTCTCGCAAAAGAAGGCATCTCTAAAAACTTTTTACAATAATATATGCCGTGGTCATTACTATTGCAAACTGTACACTTATATTTCATATTTGAAAGTGTCTTATCTTGGTTTTGCGAATGATTTTGTGTACTGGAGAACGTATTCTTATAAAAATTTGGTTTTTGATAATTTTGATTACTCTGATGTTTTGTAGGCTGGTTAATATTAAAATTTGTATTGGGCTTAGGATGGAAATTTTCTTGTTTTCTACGCCCTGATTCTAACGTAGTAAATTTAGTTTCAAGGAAATCTAAAAACTCTTGTAGGATAAGAAGATCACGTGGATTTGTTACTGATTCCACGTAATCATTGTATGACTCACTATCCAATTTCTGTGATAGTAAGTGGACTAATAAGGGGTCCCAGGTCTTGATATCGATCCCCAAGTTTTTAATTGCATTTAAGCATTCCATCGACGTGTCATGAATACGCTTGATATGATTCAGTGACTGCTGCTGCATTATAGGAATGTTAAGTAACATGTTGATATGAGATGTAAATATTAGTTTTTTATTATTGTACCTATGATTAAGGATATCCCAGCACACAGTGTAGTTGTCGGAGCTGATCTGAAGATGTTGAATCAGTCTCTCAGCCTCCCCCTTCACTTTACCCTTCAGATGTTGCATGCGTTGTGCGTTAGAGAGAGACGGATTATTGTGGATGGCTTCACTGAAGAGATCCTTAAAGGATAACCACTGGTTGTAATTGCCCGTGAATATAGGAATATCAAGTTTAGGCGTTGAATATTCTCTATGCGCTGTGGACCACATTTTTGTGTTGATTTCCTTTTTCAGTTTACTGAATGTTTTTTCGTGCCTGGTGAATGATACCTCATAATCAGAATTTTCTTCTTGTAATATGCTATCGAGTTCCCAATGTAGAGAATCGATAGCCGTCCATCTTGATTGTAATGATTTTAAAGTGTCGTCAAGCTCCCATTTTTCTGTTATGGTTTCTAAATTAATATTCTGAACTGTCCTGACGAACGCTTTAAAATTGGCGGCCTGTTTTCTTAACATCTCATCTAATTTACTATTATTGCCTTGATCAATACGAATCCTGCTATCGCTGCCGAATTCCACCTCGGTTGTTTTGCTACCTTGTTGTAGCTGGTCTGCAGACCCTGACGCCTCGGGCTCCCCTAAACCCTGAGGCTGGTTGCGTTGTGACACCAAAGCGTAATATTGTTGCTCAAGAGCACCTTTTACTGACTTGTAGTAATTTCTTGTTTTTTCGTAGCAGTCTTCTACGAAGTAGGGATGATTTTTGCTTTGCTCCGTACTGATACGATCGTTGTTATACTCATACTCCGTCCAGTAATTTTGTAAAGTTTCTAGACGTCTTTTATAATAGTCTACTGTTTTTCTATCTGCGCTATCTTTTTTAAAATTAGTATATAACTTAACCATACTATCGTAAATGACAGATTGAGTTTCAAATAAATTTTCCATTGTGATCAAAAAATTCTTAAGTATTAAGAAAAGGAAAGATCTTACTTGTAAGGAAAGGTACTGCCTCTCGTGTACTCTGCTATGATATCGGCCTCAAAGGGTTTTTGCTGAACCCCCTGTATGTGACCTATTTCTTGCTCGTTGAATGCTGCTGGAGGGCCTGTGCGTCTTGATTACACAGGAATTTTGAAGGGCCTTCCGTGTGATCTTGTTTCACACAAAAGATCCAAAAAGTCCAGATTTTAGTGGATTACCAACGTGGTATTTTTTAACAGTCGAAATCACTAACACGTGTCACTTCACTTGATGATGAAATCGCGATAGTGTCCCGCCTGTACGTTTGCTCGAAGGACCAATGTTCGATTTACACCGACAAATGCTTATGGTTTGATTTGTGTTTGATAGAAACTACTTTAAATTTCTGTTGATTGTAATATTTATTGGACGGAAATACTTAATTAAAATATAACTGGTAAAATGATTAAATGGTGATTGATGAGTACGCGCGACTGTCTTGTTAGCCGAAAACGAACTGACTTTAAGTAATTGATTTGGAAATGACGTGAATTGTGTAAATGCTGATCTTAGCATATGTGCGGTGCATTGCCCGTACAAGGTGTCTGAGCAGCAGCCGCTCGAATAACTTCGAAGTGGTCGACAGCAGCGTGATGGGCCGATAACTCTCAGGCTTCAAAATGTTCTTCCCCGGCTTCGGCAGCATGATGACTCGGCCAAGCTTCCAGGCATGAGGAAAGTGCCCTGTGCGAAGGATCCCATTGAACAGCCGCGTCAGCGTCACGATTGCTCGCGTGGGCAGGTGACGCAGGGCTGCGTTCGGGATGCCATCGGGACCTGGGGCCTTCCTCAGCGGAAGTCGACGTATCATGCGTGCGACCTGACCGGGGGTGAAGACAACTGGATCTTCGTCGGGAGTCATCGGCGCCTTGAAGTATTCCTCCAAGTGCTGCTGGATCTTGGCTGCATGCTCGACGTCATTGGACGGATTCGGTAGAAACTGCGTCTCCAGGTGTTCTGCAAAGATCTCCGCCCGGTCCGCGGCTTTGTAACGGGGGGTACCGTCACTAGCCAGCAGGGGCTGGATCGGAGGTGGCTTCCTGGAGAGCTGGCGGCATAGGCGGTGGATGCCTGGCCAGTCTTCACCGGCGCGCTCAATGGCGGCGAGCCAGGATTCCGTCGCAGCTGTTTCCAGCGCGTCTGAAACCCTTGCCGCCAGAGCGTTCAACTCGGTCTTCAGGGCGGGGCAGCGGGTTCGCTGCCACCGTCTGCGCAGTTTCCTCTTCTTCTCGATCAGAGACAGGATGTGTGCGGGAGTCGGAGGTGGCCGACACTTCCTCGTAGCTCCAGCGGAGGCGGCGCCGAGTGCTTGCTCAGCACACAGCGCAAACTCCTCCGCGAGCTTGTCCACGTCGGCGGGGGATTCGATGGGGAAGGTCGGGCATTGGTTCGCCATGTAGTCGGCAAAGATGCTCCAATCCAGTCTCCGTCGAGAAGATGCTGGGTTCGTCCGGGTGGGCGTTTCGTCCAATGTGACCAGGACCGGCTGGTGGTCGGAGAAGACGTGGTCGTCCATCACTACTTGCTCGGGCTGGTGGTCTCCAAGCCCCTTCTTCACAGTTAGGTCTATGACGTCGGGGCATGCGGCTGCGACGTATGGGTAGTGCGTTGGGACCTCAGGACCCCACACCTCGTATTGGCCACGCTCTGCGTCATCCAGCAGTCAGCGCCCGTCTGGACAGACGAGCGTCGAGTTCCACGCCGTGTGTTTGCAGTTAAAGTCCCCGGCTATGACCGTGGGTAGTGGCGAGTCCAGCAGGGTGTGGACATCTGCCACTACAAGCCGGTTTTGCGGGGGCTTGTAAAAGGCAAACACACGCAGCGGTTGCCGGTCGACGCAGAGCTCAACGCCCAGGGCGTAGGTCGACTGGAGTCCCAAAGGCACTGGCAGCGGTTGATGAACGATGTTCCTTCGCACAAGCACCGCCAATCCCCTGTAGGCGATGCCGTGCGGCGAGGTCTCCTCCTTCCGGTACACATGGTATCCAGGTACCTTTAGTTGGTCACTGGTCTTCAGGTGGGTCTCATTTAAGAGAGCCACATCCACTTCTCTTTCGGCAATTAGTCGTCTAAGCAGTGTGAGTTTCTGCTTAGAGAGACCATCGGCGTTCCAATGTAGTAACTTAAGTGGCTTGCGCGCCATGGGTGAGCAGTGATTGCAGGGCCCCCTGCGCTATTTGCGTTATGTCGTTGCCCGCGATCATTGCTTGGGTAATGGCGGTAAACGTTTGCATTAAAATTAGCATAACTGCACTCTGGTCGACGGGCGTTCTTAAAGTTGCCGACGGCGTGGGTGGTAGCGGCTTCCCCCCCCCCGCTGTGCCTTCTTCCCCTGAGCGGGAGGTGCAGCGACTGCTGGGGGGGGGGGCGGACGGCGCGGCTATAGATGTTTGTGCCGGCATGTCTTCTGCGGCCTTCTTTTTCTTATTGCGCTTATTGCGCCTCTTCCCTCGGCGGCGTGGTTTTTCAGAGGCGGGGGCGGCGGCGGGGGCGTTGGCTGCGGCCATTAAGGAGCCGGCAGCTGTCGGTTCGGCTGCTATTAGGTGGTTGGAGTCTTCATCTCTGCGCCTGTGTGTGCGCGCAATGGTGCCGGCCCGTTTGTTTCGCTGCTCGGCGCGGAAAACCGGGCATGCCGCATTATTCGCGGTGTGGGCGCCGCCGCAGTTGGCACACGTTGCGGGTTCTTCCCGGAGCCTGGGGCAATCATTGGCTGGGTGTTCTTCCCCACAACACACGCAGGCTTGCCGCCTGTGGCAGTTATGTGAGGAATGCCTGAATTGCTGGCACCTATGACACTGGGCGGGGCCTTTCTTGCCCCTCCAGGCTTCGATTTTTACCCCCGGCATACAGAGCAACTCCGTCACTTCGTATATGCCAGGGGTCAAATTCGGTGTGCGCTGTAGCTGGCCAAAGAATATGCATCCTGGCCTGCCTTGCCTCGCCCGAATCGGGCGGATGTATTCCGGAGAGAAACCCATCTCCCGGAGTTCGGCCTCTATTTCAGCAGGTGGTGTATCCGCTGGGAGGCCGCGTATAGCGACCTTTAGGCTTCTCTCCGCAGGGAGGGAGTAACAGAACCAGGCTACCTTTTCTGTCGCTTCAAGTTGCGTCAGGTAGCGCTGGACTTGTCGGTACTCGACCTCGTCCTGCGGAGTAAAACGTATGCCTTGCCCGTAAGGGCGGGCGTTCGGTGTGTGCCCCAGTATCTCCTTCAGCTTGCGGAGGTGCACCTGCCAGTTAGGCAGGTGTTCCACAACCACTGGGGGGTACCGGGGCTTCGGCATCTTCTTCGGGGGGGAGGGGCCGCGGGTGGCGGCAAGTGTGGCATTGTTCGGTTGGTTCGGCGGCGCGATTGCAGCCAGCTGAACGGGTGGTGCGGCGGCAGTCGGGGCGGTGGTGGTAGGCAGAATAGAGGGCGCGGGCGCAGGGGATGTGTCCATGTACGTCGCCACGGTTGGCGGCGTGGGTCCCCGTGCGGCGGCAGTTTGTTGCGACGCCGGTGACCCGGTCGTGAACGCCGGTCTTTTGGCCGGCGGCGAGGGCGTCCCTGGTGAGGCCGCCACTGCGGCGTAGGCGGGTTTGGATGCGGGGGCGGGTATAACTGCGGACGGGACCGGTCTGTCGTCCCTATCCGGTGAGGCGGATAAGTCCGTCATGCTCGGTGCGTTGTGGCGCCGCGCAGGTGCCTTGCGGCGGCGCGCGGTCTGATCTCGGCGCTGTCTGGGCGGCGGCATCGCGTACCGAGGGATGTTTTGTCTGGGCGGCGTTGTTGGCGGCGGTGAGCGCAGCGGCGAGTTTGCTGCTGGTGTAGATGCACCGGAGGTCACCGAAGCGCGGGGTGTGAAAAATTCATCGCCAGCTCCAGGGGTGGAGGGCGATGAGAATCCATCGCGTTCGGCGGCCCTCATAGGGGCCCATCGACTAGCGGTCGCAGCGGACCGCTTGAAGTCCATGACGCAATCTATTACGTCATCCGGGTTGACTCCGCGTTGGAGCATAGCCTTGACGTCTTGAAGTGTCATTTTGGTCGGCGCAGGCGCCGGAACCAAGAAAGTTTGCTCTTGGGGCCGGGCCGACGTCGCAGCCAGTGTTAAGGTCGGCGCGTCGTCGGTCTCCAGCGTTGGCAAATCCAAGTTGCTGTCAGACATTTCTAAGCCGAAGACGAAAACGAAATGAGGACGACTGCCCCTGCGATCCTGGGTCAGATGGCAGCTGCCGGCCCAAGGCCCTTACCCGGGGCTTGCCGCGGATGGCAGTTGCGTGCGTTTCTTCCAAAACGGTTGTGGTAGTAGCAGTACGCACTAGTTGCTTGAGCGTGATAAGTGCGTGAGCGGGACGACGAACGCGCGTTAGAGTGAGAGCGCTGCGGTCGCCGGCCGTATGAAGGACGTCTGTTGCGATAAGGTGGTCGTGAACGGAGTGCTGCGACTTCAAGTGATAATCTGCGGATTTCTTCAACAAGTAAATGCTGTGGATCTTGAGTGGCTTGAGCTTGGCTTGATGTAGGCGATGCGTGGTAAGATTTTGATGACATCGCGCTGATTTCTTGTGTTTGTTCAAGCATTTTGTCGGCAAGGAGTGCTAGTTCATCCAAAGCGGCGGTTTTGTTGAGATTGTCGCTGACGACGAGTACAGATCTCACGTGGGCCGGTAGGTGGTTCATCCACATGAGACGGAGTGTGGATTCGGGAACTTTTTCGCGAGCAAGGTCTCGCATACGTCGTAGTAGTTGGGATGGTTTTTGGTCGCCGAGTTCCATTTCCGAAAGTAGTTTTTGAAACTGCCTTCCCTCAGATTCTTCATACACGGAGATCAGCCTGTTCTTTAGTGTGTCGTAGTACTTCTCGGTAGGTGGGTTGTATAGAAGATCGCTGACTTGCTCTATATCTTGCTTTTCTAATTGTGCGATGACTAGCTGTGCAAGCTGGTTTTGTCCTTTCTTCAGGTCGTGCGTGGCTGCTTCAAATGTGATGAACCAGAGTCTTGGTTTGTCGCGCCAGAAGGGAGGTACGCGCATTGAAAGTGCGATGCTGGAAACTTCGGCAGGGCTTGAGGTTGAGGAGTTTGTTTCTTCTGCCATCTTGATATGATTTCTTGTTTCTTCGTCGGGGTTACCACTTTAGGGAAGGTCGAGTTGGAAGATAAACACCAATTGAGTGATCAGAAGGAATTAATTTATTCAAAAAATATTGGCTCTTTATATATAATTTTGCACTATACCTATGTCTTTCACTAAACTACTACTCTCTCACTTTATCCGTCAAACTCTTCCCACAATCGTCGTGCTCTCTCACTCGCACACTATAAAATAAACGACGGCCGCGCTGCTCTGGTGCAGTCACGAGTTGTGCCCGCGCGGCGCAAGTTTTGCGTTAATTTGATGCGATCTGAATGGATGTTTGTACTGCAGCTACAGTAGAAAAATC
>CALYBW010000037.1:0-5000 GCA_944452665.1 Stenoptilia bipunctidactyla
AAAAAAAAAAGGTTAGGTTAGGTTTTTGGTTGCTCTTCTCTGCAAATAACTTTTTTATTTTCAAGCCGATTGCGGAGTTCGACCCCTCCGAAGGAAGGTATCGACGAGATCTACACGAATAAACAATAAAAACGCTGAGTTACTGTACTAAACTTTGAAATTTTCGACCAAAACCCCAGTTTTCTATAGAAAAATTAGCAATATACGATTTGGATGCACCAAAAACGATATAATTTTGCTAAGCAGGTAGCTGATTGAGGTGTCAGAAGGAGCGCCTCAATGCGTTTGACAAAATAAAATCAATTTAAGTAATACAAATTTTCAAAATGACTATGTAAACTACGATAGGTTAGGTTTGGGTCAGGTTAGGTTAGGTTAGGTTAGGTTTTTGGTTGCTCTTCTCTGCAAATAACTTTTTATTTTCAGGCCGATTTCGGAGTTCGACCCCTCTGAAGGAAGGTATCAACGAGATCTACACGAATAAACAATAAAAACGCTGAGTTACTCTACTAAATTTTGAAATTTTCGACCAAAACCCCAGTTTTCTATAGAAAAATTAGCAATATACGATTTGGATGCACCAAAAACGATATAATTTTGCTAAGCAGGTAGCTGATTGAGGTGTCAGAAGGAGCGCCTCAATGCGTTTGACAAAATAAAATCAATTTAAGTAATACAAATTTTCAAAATGACTATGTAAACTACGATAGGTTAGGTTTGGGTCAGGTTAGGTTAGGTTAGGTTAGGTTAGGTTTTTGGTTGCGCTTCTCTGCAAATAACTTTTTTATTTTCAAGCCGATTGCGGAGTTCGACCCCTCTGAAGGAAGGTATCGACGACATCTACATGAATAAATAATAAAAACGCTGAGTTACTATACTAAATTTTGAAATTTTCGACCAAAACCCCAGTTTTCTATAGAAAAATTAGCAATATACGATTTTGATGCACCAAAAACGATATAATTTGGCTAAGCAGGTAGCTGATTGAGCTGTCAGAAGGAGCGCCTCAATGCGTTTGACAAAATAAAATCAATTTAAGTAATACAAATTTTCAAAATGACTATGTAAACTACGATAGGTTAGGTTTGGGTCAGGTTAGGTTAGGTTAGGTTAGGTTAGGTTAGGTTTTTGGTTGCTCTTCCCTGCAAATAACTTTTTATTTTCAGGCCGATTTCGGAGTTCGACCCCTCTGAAGGAAGGTATCAACGAGATCTACACGAATAAACAATAAAAACGCTGAGTTACTCTACTAAATTTTGAAATTTTCGACCAAAACCCCAGTTTTCTATAGAAAAATTAGCAATATACGATTTGGATGCACCAAAAACGATATAATTTTGCTAAGCAGGTAGCTGATTGAGGTGTCAGAAGGAGCGCCTCAATGCGTTTGACAAAATAAAATCAATTTAAGTAATACAAATTTTCAAAATGACTATGTAAACTACGATAGGTTAGGTTTGGGTCAGGTTAGGTTAGGTTAGGTTAGGTTAGGTTTTTGGTTGCGCTTCTCTGCAAATAACTTTTTTATTTTCAAGCCGATTGCGGAGTTCGACCCCTCTGAAGGAAGGTATCGACGAGATCTACATGAATAAATAATAAAAACGCTGAGTTACTATACTAAATTTTGAAATTTTCGACCAAAACCCCAGTTTTCTATAGAAAAATTAGCAATATACGATTTTGATGCACCAAAAACGATATAATTTGGCTAAGCAGGTAGCTGATTGAGCTGTCAGAAGGAGCGCCTCAATGCGTTTGACAAAATAAAATCAATTTAAGTAATACAAATTTTCAAAATGACTATGTAAACTTCGATAGGTTAGGTTTGGGTCAGGTTAGGTTAGGTTAGGTTAGGTTTTTGGTTGCTCTTCTCTGCAAATAACTTTTTTTATTTTCAGGCCGATTTCGGAGTTCGACCCCTCTGAAGGAAGGTATCAACGAGATCTACACGAATAAACAATAAAAACGCTGAGTTACTGTACTAAATTTTGAAATTTTCGACCAAAACCCCAGTTTTCTATAGAAAAATTAGCAATATACGATTTGGATGCACCAAAAACGATATAATTTTGCTAAGCAGGTAGCTGATTGAGGTGTCAGAAGGAGCGCCTCAATGCGTTTGACAAAATAAAATCAATTTAAGTAATACAAATTTTCAAAATGACTATGTAAACTAC
Organism: Stenoptilia bipunctidactyla; assembly: GCA_944452665.1. Classification (NCBI taxonomy): domain Eukaryota; kingdom Metazoa; phylum Arthropoda; class Insecta; order Lepidoptera; family Pterophoridae; genus Stenoptilia; species Stenoptilia bipunctidactyla. Next base: position 2,178 of record CALYBW010000037.1, read on the forward strand.
GATAGGTTAGGTTTGGGTCAGGTTAGGTTAGGTTAGGTTTTTGGTTGCTCTTCTCTGCAAATAACTTTTTTATTTTCGAGCCGATTTCGGAGTTCGACCCCTCTGAAGGAAGGTATCAACGAGATCTACACGAATAAACAATAAAAACGCTGAGCTACTGTACTAAATTTTGAAATTTTCGACCAAAACCCCAGTTTTCTATAGAAAAATTAGCAATATACGATTTGGATGCACCAAAAACGATATAATTTTGCTAAGCAGGTAGCTGATTGAGGTGTCAGAAGGAGCGCCTTAATGCGTTTGACAAAATAAAATCAATTTAAGTAATACAAATTTTCAAAATGACTATGTAAACTACGATAGGTTAGGTTTGGGTCAGGTTAGGTTAGGTTAGGTTAGGTTAGGTTAGGTTTTTGGTTGCTCTTCTCTGCAAATAACTTTTTTATTTTCAAGCCGATTGCGGAGTTCGACCCCTCTGAAGGAAGGTATCGACGAGATCTACACGAATAAATAATAAAAGCGCTGAGCTACTGTACTAAATTTTGAAATTTTCGACCAAAACCCCAGTTTTCTATAGAAAAATCAGCAATATACGATTTGGATGCTCTAAAAACAATATAATTTTGCTAAGCAGGTAGCTGATTGAGGTGTCAGAAGGAGCGCCTCAATGCGTTTGACAAAATAAAATCAATTTAAGTAATACAAATTTTCAAAATGACTATGTAAATTACGATAGGTTAGGTTTGGGTCAGGTTAGGTTAGGTTAGGTTAGGTTAGGTTAGGTTTTTGGTTGCTCTTCTCTGCAAATTACTTTTTTATTTTCAAGCCGATTGCGGAGTTCGACCCCTCTGAAGGAAGGTATCGACGAGATCTACACGAATAAACAATAAAAACGCTGAGTTACTGTACTAAATTTTGAAATTTTCGACCAAAACCCCAGTTTTCTATAGAAAAATTAGCAATATACGATTTGGATGCACCAAAAACGATATAATTTTGTTAAGCAGGTAGCTGATTGAGGTGTCAGAAGGAGCGCCTCAATGCGTTTGACAAAATAAAATCAATTTAAGTAATACAAATTTTCAAAATGACTATGTAAACTACGATAGGTTAGGTTTGGGTCAGGTTAGGTTAGGTTAGGTTTTTGGTTGCTCTTCTCTGCAAATAACTTTTTTATTTTCAGGCCGATTTCGGAGTTCGACCCCCCTTCTGAAGGAAGGTATCGACGAGATCTACACGAATAAACAATAAAAACGCTGAGTTACTGTACTAAATTTTGAAATTTTCGACCAAAACCCCAGTTTTCTATAGAAAAATTAGCAATATACGATTTGGATGCACCAAAAACGATATAATTTTGCTAAGCAGGTAGCTGATTGAGGTGTCAGAAGGAGCGCCTCAATGCGTTTGACAAAATAAAATCAATTTAAGTAATACAAATTTTCAAAATGACTATGTAAACTACGATAGGTTAGGTTTGGGTCAGGTTAGGTTAGGTTAGGTTAGGTTAGGTTTTTGGTTGCGCTTCTCTGCAAATAACTTTTTTATTTTCAAGCCGATTGCGGAGTTCGACCCCTCTGAAGGAAGGTATCGACGAGATCTACATGAATAAACAATAAAAACGCTGAGTTACTGTACTAAATTTTGAAATTTTCGACCAAAACCCCAGTTTTCTATAGAAAAATTAGCAATATACGATTTTGATGCACCAAAAACGATATAATTTGGCTAAGCAGGTAGCTGATTGAGCTGTCAGAAGGAGCGCCTCAATGCGTTTGACAAAATAAAATCAATTTAAGTAATACAAATTTTCAAAATGACTATGTAAACTTCGATAGGTTAGGTTTGGGTCAGGTTAGGTTAGGTTAGGTTAGGTTTTTGGTTGCTCTTCTCTGCAAATAACTTTTTTTATTTTCAGGCCGATTTCGGAGTTCGACCCCTCTGAAGGAAGGTATCAACGAGATCTACACGAATAAACAATAAAAACGCTGAGTTACTGTACTAAATTTTGAAATTTTCGACCAAAACCCCAGTTTTCTATAGAAAAATTAGCAATATACGATTTGGATGCACCAAAAACGATATAATTTTGCTAAGCAGGTAGCTGATTGAGGTGTCAGAAGGAGCGCCTCAATGCGTTTGACAAAATAAAATCAATTTAAGTAATACAAATTTTCAAAATGACTATGTAAACTACGATAGGTTAGGTTTGGGTCAGGTTAGGTTAGGTTAGGTTAGGTTTTTGGTTGCTCTTCTCTGCAAATAACTTTTTTATTTTCAGGCCGATTTCGGAGTTCGACCCCTCTTCTGAAGGAAGGTATCGACGAGATCTACACGAATAAACAATAAAAACGCTGAGTTACTGTACTAAATTTTGAATTTTTCGACCAAAACCCCAGTTTTCTATAGAAAAATTAGCAATATACGATTTGGATGCAGCAAAAACGATATAATTTTGCTAAGCAGGTAGCTGATTGAGATGTCAGAAGGAGCGCCTCAATGCGTTTGACAAAATAAAATCAATTTAAGTAATACAAATTTTCAAAATGACTATGTAAACTTCGATAGGTTAGGTTTGGGTCAGGTTAGGTTAGGTTAGGTTAGGTTAGGTTTTTGGTTGCTCTTCTCTGCGAATAACTTTTTTATTTTCAGGCCGATTTCGGCATTCGACCCCTCTGAAGGAAGGTATCGACGAGATCTACACGAATAAACAATAAAAACGCTGAGTTACTGTACTAAACTTTGAAATTTTCGACCAAAACCCCAGTTTTCTATAGAAAAATGAGCAATATACGATTTGGATGCACCAAAAACGATATAATT